>CM055270.1:66395011-66738735 GCA_029237695.1 Conchocele bisecta | reverse complement strand
AATCAGGTTCAACTCCGTCACTCTCGCGGGTGTGTCTTGTGTCATCATTTATGATATTAATATTAGGGCTTATAGTTCGTGGGCATATATGTCCAAATTGACAGTGTTTACCCGTGGTCAACGCGGTTGTCAGCGGAGCTAAGTACATTCCAAACTTGTGATAAATTGAGCAGCAGGCTGTTCTAAGAGTGTGACCTATAAAAAGGTCAGTCTCTAGATCGTTCAATCAAATAAACCCGCGGTGTTTGGTATAGGCAGAAGTATACTAACGGCGGTTGCGTACAAATGAATAGCCGCCGATCCGAGAGATTTTTGTCATCTCGCACGTAACCTAGATTTGAAATCGCGCATACATTTTATCGATCTCCGCATCTGACATATTATCCACCTGAAAAACTGAGAGACGCCTACCGAGATAATGCTCCGATTGTCCCCCAGCAACCAGCGCAGCTAGCCGCTCTCGTCGCGCCGCATTTTCATTTTCATTCGGAGTCGTTGCACTCAACCCAATACCAACCCCCGTTCGAGTTGATTCTGATTGCTCTGTCGGATCATTATCTTTCAGGATGTTGGCAGTCGAAGTTGAGGTTTCTTCTATTAGCTGATCGAGAAGTTCATCGCAGTTTATTTTTCTTAAAATTAATTTAACTATTCTAACAACTCTCATCACTTTAACATATTGCCAAGCGCACCACCCGATACTTATGATCACCATTATGCTCGCAACAAAGCTCACAGCGGAGCACCAAATTGTTAACATTGTTAACCATTTTTCAGCATTTGTTCAACATTTGTTAAGCATTTGTTCAGCATTGTTCAGCATTGTTCAGTAATTACTAATTTTCTTAAATTAATTGTTAAGCATTTACTCGGCAATTACTAACGAGCGTTAAGTAATTGCTAATTAATTATAAAATTAATTGATAACTTCGTAAGCAGTTGGTTGATCAGTCTTTAGCAAAAGCTTGGCGTGCTTAGTTTCTGAAAGCATCTGTCGAACCTCCAGGCGCTCATCGCGCGTTGGGATAACGTCATTCTCTCGAAGACAGTCATCGAATGAGTCTCGGTCCTTGCAGTGAAAGAGGGCGACCCATTTCGTTTGCTCGCGCAGATCCTTGAGGACGGCGTTGTACTTTTGAGTGGATATCCATACGCTTTGCCTAGCATGGCGGCCAGAAAATGCGAGCTCGGAGAGCATGTCCTTCTTTTTGGTCATCGCCGCCTTGGCTGAGCAATCATCAATCACGTATAGGGTGGGCTCACCCTGGAATTTTTGGTATAAACCACGCAACCAATCGTGAAGCCTATCACCGGGGTCAATAACGTATACCTCAGGGTCGGTCCATATCACGGGCGCCGCTGATAA
Organism: Conchocele bisecta; assembly: GCA_029237695.1. Classification (NCBI taxonomy): domain Eukaryota; kingdom Metazoa; phylum Mollusca; class Bivalvia; order Lucinida; family Thyasiridae; genus Conchocele; species Conchocele bisecta. The sequence goes on along the minus strand of CM055270.1, from coordinate 66,737,369 downwards.
GTATCGTTGTGCCGCACAGTGGGACACAGGATCACAATATGATCGAAAAAAGGCATCGCGGTAGGAGCCCTCGAGCAAGTCTAGGATGAAAAAACCGTTTTTTTCCACATGCTGTCTGCCCACATATTATGGCAGAGTGGGCATCTCCAATCGTGAATTGGTATTGATTGTTAATTTTCTTAATTTTTTCAAATTTATTAATTAATAAATCGTTTAGAATGTTTGCTAATTTTCTTAAAATTAATTAAATCAGTAGAGTCCTGAGACGTATCGGCCATCTTCGATGTTAAGTTGTGCGTCTGTAATTATATATAAGTACACGTTCAATGGCCCGGCTCCGTTCGCCTCTTTGGTTATCTGGATCGTCACACCCTCGCTAGCGTTCTCAACTTGGCGTCCGCTGCCGTGTATTTGGTCGTCGTCGCTGGCTCGCATTCTAGCCATAACGCGTATTTGGTATTCAGGAACTCCGCGAGGGAGACGGCCGAGAGATGCAGGTCTTTGGCAACTGCTGCAACCTCCGGAGAGCGCTTAGAGCCGGCAGCAAACTGTTTTCTTACTTCGTCCCACTGCTGGTGTGCGCGAAGACCCGCGCTGTAGAGTTGATTGGGTACTCCCTCGATCGTCACCTCTACCTTCGTGATTTTGGGGTTATAGAATTTGTCAGTTTTTCTAGCACTGAACTCGAACCGAGCATCCTCGAACAACATCAGTATACCTTTCATAGAGCGGGCGGGTACGTTGACATTAATATTCCACAATGTGTCGCCTTTGTCTTTCGTCATCTTGCGATGGCGAAGAACTCGGTCGTAAAGTATGGCAACGCGCCCGGCGTACTGGGTTCTGATCAATCGCGCGAGTTCGGGCATCGTGACCATGTCGTACTCCAGCGAAACATTATCGATCGTATACGTCGATAACATGTCGCTGGCTATGAGAACTCGGCCGTAGTCATTGAACGTTAGTTCGTATTCGAGGCGGTCAGCCAAAGCGCTCTGATAGTAGGGCATGTGACTCTCCAGCAACTCAAAGTCGAGCGGGATATAGAAGTGGTTGCCGTAAGCGCCCGCGACCGCATTGTCGCTCGCGTTGTTATCTGCCTTGTTAGCAGACCCGATTCTAAGTTTGGTTACGTTCTTATTTTTGCTGGTGTCAATACCCTGATAGACAGCGTTTTCGTGCTCTTGCGCCGTCATCCATAGGTCCTGATAACAATGGTAGACGTCGCTGTCATCGATCGACATCACCTCATTACCAGAAATCTTTATCATGGTCTTCTTGACTATGGCGCGACCCAGGTTCTGAACGACGGTTCGGTTCTCGTCCGTCGACGTCAGCGAAATAGTGAAAGCGAGGCGAACAGTCCCCGGCACAATGACGTCGTTAGCTCCGAGGTTGGGGAAGCGGATCAAGAGCTGCTGGTTCTGGTCGATCGTTGATGGGTTGTTCGTAATAACGACACTCTGTCTCACGCCTTTTGCCCGAGGGGCTCACGCAGTCTGCGTAGGATTGAGTTTGCGACCGTATTGACTTGAAGACATAATTTAGTGAAACTATATTAAACCCGTATGGTTTTGTCTTTAATACATAATTAATTTTAAGAAAATTATAAATATGGCTGATTACGATATTGACATGTATGAAATCGGCAGAGACGATTACGTCGATGCGGATGATGATGACATAGATGATTTATAATGACGAAACGCCCTGATACAGCCTCCAGTTCCAATCCCAATCGCAATCGGGGGAATTAGGTGGCGCTACCAACACCATTAGTCAAATCGGGAATTATCGAGGGAGCTGTAGAGACTTTACAACAATTTGGCAGAAAAAGGTGGTCCCCATCTGGTCGCGATGCCCAAATTCAATTGGATCTGAAAGGTAGTTGACTAAAAATCATCAGATATCAATAGTCAACATGAGGACGTACCCCTAGCGCTGCACTATTGAGGACCGGGGCGGTGGCCAAATCGTAGACGACTTCTACAACAATTTGGCAGAAAAAGGTCTGGTCCCATCTGTCGGTCGCGACTGCTCCAAATTCGAATTGGATCTGAAAGGTAGGTTGCGACTAAAATCATCAGATATCCCAATAGTCAACATGAGGACCGGTAAACCCCTAGCGCTGAGCACTATTGCAGGAAACCGGGGCGGTGGCCAAATCGTAAAGAACGAACTAGGATTCACGGATTGGAAGAAGAATAAGAAGATTTTTTTGAGGGCCGCAGCTATAAGGGCCGTAAACAACCTAAAATATAAAATGGCCGACTCGACAATTTCTATTGAGCTCAGCGAGCTCAGCGAGGTCCCTCAAGTGGCCACCGACGTTATTAACGCGGTGGAGACCACGTTCAGCGAAAACGAAATACTCAACCTCGAACAAGGGTCTAACGATGACCCACCGTTACCTCTTCGCGAACTCCGGGGACTCGATAAGACTCTGAAAACGGTCTGGGGCGAACTGGTCAATAACCTCTACAAACTCACGGTGTTGGATGAACATATCGCGCTAGAAGAAAGAAAACTGGAGGAAGCTGGTGACGATAGAGAATCTACCGAGCGGATCATCGAACGCCTGCGGTCGTTGCGGGATCAAAGAGAAGCTCTCCGCACCCAAATAAGTCGGATCCGCGAAACAATCCCGCGGGTTCTGCACGAGGAGACGACACTCGGTGAGCGTCTTCGCACTCTGTTCAAAGAACAGGGCATCACGATAGCAAGCATCCTCGTTGCTATCAGCATGACTATATCAACCATAGTTCTAGCTTTCACTGGTGGTGCGGCGCCACCACCCGCGCCAGCACCCACACCATCACCCGCGCCATCCTGCGGAGCCAAGGAGTGGGTAAAAAAACAACTAAAAGCCCTCGCCAGTCTCCTGGCTAAATTAGCCGAAAAGGCGGCTGCCGCACTACCTGGACTGATCGGAAGTATCGTTTCTTACTTGCTATCTATATTATCAAAAACGGCCGGATGGCTAGCCAAAAATACCTGGGCTTTAATCGTGGCAATCGCCGGTCTCCTACTATTCTTCGCCAGAGAGTTCCTAAAACCAAAGCGTAAATAATCCGATCGCCACGAGGGCGACGACGAGCCCTAATTTCTCCTCCTCGTGTGTTGTGCTTCCAATCTCGATGGTGCATCCAATTTACGAATTGGGGGTACAGGGTTCGATTGTGTTGAGGGAGGTGTATCCATTTTGTGTTTTGGGCGTTTTATGAAATCGGTTCCATTTACAACTCCGCTCCCAATCATTTTGGGTGGGAGCTTGATGATACCCGTGTTCACGTTCCCGTTGCGGCCGATTTTTTGATTGGTGGTTGCGACTACGATCTGATTATTGTAACCGTCAACCGGGTCGTCTCGTAGTATCATATTGCTCGGCGCCATATAAAGACCTATTCCAAATGCGTAGTCTACCGGGGTGCGGGCAGTCTGCAAAACGTCTTGATAATTCTGGATCGCCTTCTGGAGGTCCACCTTAGCTGAGATGGCGTCCTCGACAAGTGCCAAGAACTGTTTTTGTGCGCCAAAGGCCGTTCCCGTACCCAGTATAGCGCTGCGCGTTTGCTTCTGTGAGGCGAGGATTGCCCATACGTTTATGCGAATGGATTCGTTGAGACGAATAACCCCACCCTGCGTAAATTCGTTGAGACGAATAACCCCACCCTGCGTAATTTCGTTGAGAACGAAAACCCCACCTGCGTTAAATCCAGTGCTTTCATCTAACATAAATGTGGTCCAAGCATTTCGCATCTGTGGAGTATCACCCAGGTCTAGGTATTCCACGTGGGCTACTTTAGTAGGTAGCCAATGACAATAACCGTCTTTACACGCAAGCCCTCCAAGCACTTCATCGCCGAACGTCATCTTATTCAATTTATAATTATATTTAGTCCATGTTGCCAATTTGTTTTTTCTAACTGGTGGTGGGGTAGCTCCGCGAGCGCTCCACAACCCTGAGAAATATGCGGGAACTTTATCAAGATGCCCACCACTAACTAAGCCTTTAAGGTGAACTAACCCTAAACTGTTGGTTGGGGTGTATACTTTCTGTCTCCAGTCCGCGTCTTTTGGTACCCCAAATTCGTTACACAATCTTTCGAACGCCTTACGGTCGTATGCGCTTGAAATGGGATCCCATCCGTCGTCTTGAGGTAGTGGAATACCTAGTTATTTGAGAATCCTCCTAATGGTGTAATACACGTGAAAGTTGTAGACACTTCGGAGCATGACATTCTTGGATGTCAGATGGTCTTGATGTGAAACTCCACATCCGGCCGTTGCGCACCATACAGCGAAATTTAGTTGGTTCTGCCAGAAGTTCATATGGGAAAAATCCCATTTTATTATTACATCTTAACTAGTAGTCTTTGGAACTACATATTTCTCAAACGTGTTAGGAAAATTGGTGGCAAAGCCACTGTCCGGTCTAACCGTTACGGTTGGGTGCACAAGGCGGTTAACAACGTCTTTTTGCGTGTATTTACCACCGACCGCGTACTTTGCATTAGAATTAAAGCTAAATGCTTTGGTACCCATTGAAAGATATTATTATGTTTGCTACTATCACTAATGTTCAAAAAGGGAGTTGTGAACTTCAAAGATTAATAGACAACTGCTGCGGACAACGCCGGGTAGGCCTCAGATCAATCACCTTCACGGTTGGGTGGAAAAACATTGAAATGCACAAGGAGATCTCCGGAATAGAACGGCCAGAGCCTATCTATTCCGCAGATGGTATAGATCTAGAGACCGCCGATAGTCCTGCAGAAGTAGAGAGACGCCTTCGGGAATCAGCTGTCGTATTACGTCCTGGCCTTTGGGGTTTCGGAGATGTCCAAGCTTTAATCGCGACGAATATGCCTGATAATGGCACTCTCACAGTCTCAAAAGCCACGGGGATTGCGACATTGTCCGTTGATAAAAAATTAAAGATCACTCCGGGGTTGGCCTCAATGTTAGGATTTAAATTTGCACCCCCTTACGACGAGGATGAAGGGTTTAGTACCCCGTTGAAATTTGTCTTCCCCGTGGGCGAGCACCTCGGCGATACCCCGGTGAACTTAGCCTTTACAAAAACTCTCGGGGTGCACCTGGATCGGGTGAACACATCGTACAACACGGTAGACGGCACTCCCAGCACATTACTGAAAACCGTGCCCGCCAGCGACTGTTTCTTTGGTGAGACCCTGACCTTAGACTTCCCACACCCCGAGATGAAAGTTTTGGAATCGGGACACATCCACGAGTTGAAGATTTCTATTCTTGATGATAAAGGGCGAGAGTTGAAGAACGATTACCCGATTTCGGTCGTCCTAGAAATTTCAAATTAATTAATTTTAAGAAAATTATTTAGAATTAAACGCATGTTCGTAATTTATATATATATATATATATATATATATATATATATATATATATATATATATATATATATATATATATATTATCAACATTATTGAAAATGAGTATATACGGACCAGGTAGTTCTTCCGACTGGGTGACAAATTCAAAGAATTTGAACCGACAAAAGGGGGATTCATCCCGACAGAGGGTGACTTTTTAACTACCCAAAAAACAAAGGCCTTGATCAATAGAACTATATCGGTGGCCACGGACGAGATTCACAAGAGTCTACTATCACAATTTAGAGAATATGCCCTGGCTGTGAATACACAAAGTCGTGAAGAAACGCATACGGAACTAAACGAACTAGGTGAACAAATAACCAAATTTCGGGAAGACCACCAGGCGGACCTTACGGAGGCTTATGATGAGTTGCTCTTAAAGGACTCTCTCAGCAAAGAAGCGACACTTACCGAACTAGACGGGAAAATAACCAAATTTCGAAAAGAGAGCAGGTTGGATATTGATAAAGTCCGAGAAGACCACCAGGCGGCGCTTACGGAGGGTTATGATACGTTGCGCTTAGAGGACTCTCTCATCAGAGATGCAGCACTTACCGAACTAGATAAAACAAATAACCAACTTTCGAAAAGAGGCCACGTCGGGTATTGAGAAAGCCCGAGAAGACCACCAGGCGGACCTTATGGAGGCTTATAGGGTGTTGCGCTTAGAGGACTCTCTCAGCAAAGAAGTGGCGGTTGTTGAACTAGACGGAAAAATAACCGAATTTCGAAAAGAGGCCCGGTCGGGTATTGATAAAGTCCGAGAAGACCACCAGGTGAACCTTGCGGAGGCCATTGTGGAGGCTTATGATGCGTTGCGCTTAGAGGACTCTCTCAGCAAAGAAGCGACACTTACTGAACTAGACGGGCGAATTTCTGAAAGAGACCAGGTCGGGAGTTGAGGGGGTCCGAGAAGACCACAAGGAGGCCATTGCGGAGGCTTATGGGGCGTTGCGCTCAGAGGACTCTCTCAACAGAGAAGCGGCACTTACTGAACTAGACGAAAAAATAACCAAATTTCGAAAAGAGGCCCGGTTGGGGGTTGAGGGGGTCCGAACGGGTATTGAGAAAGCCCGAGAAGACCACCAGGCGGACCTTACGGAGGCTTATAGGGTGTTGCGCTCAGAGGACTCCCTCATCAGAGAAGCGGCGGTTGGTGAACTAGACGGAAAAATAACCGAATTTGAAAAAGAGGCCCAGTCGGGTATTGAGAAAGCCCGAGAAGACCACCAGGCAGCCCTTGCGAAGGCTTATGAGGTGTTGCGCTCAGAGGACTCTCTCATCAGAGAAGCGGCGGTTGCTGAACTAGACGGGAAAATAACCGAATTTCAAAAAGAGGCCCGGTCGGGTGTTGAGAAAGCCCTAGAAGGCCACCAGGCGACCATTACGGAGGCTTTTGATGCGTTGCGCTTAGAGGACTCTCTCAGCAGAGAAGCGGCACTTACCGAACTAGACGGAAAGATAACCGAAGTTTCCGATAAACTGAAACATGATTGTATAGCCGCGACCAAAGCTCTTGAGGAGGCCTCTTATAAGATTCGTACTGAGGCATATACCTCAAACAGTGCGCTTGCCGGAATAGTGCGAACAATGAAAACGCTAAAACGTGCCATAACAGTTTGGGCTGAGAAGCGGGCCCATTGGTTGAGGGGCACTATGAATATTCGTTCGGTGCCAAAGCGAGTAATAAATGTGGGGGATACACTATGACAGCTGCAGGTGAAGTTATCCAAATGGCGGTCTGCTCAGTTAATGCTAGTGGTAAACCTGTGGGCGCGGTCGCGATAAATATTGTAGTAGATGGGGAAGAACGGGGTGTTGGAGTCACTAAAATCTCTGGAGATAGTTCGACGGTGGTTTCGTTCTCCGGTGATGATCGAATTAGACTTTCCAAAGGTAGTGTTATTAACTTTGTTACGAAAATCGGTGACCCAGAGAGTTCTTCCACTATTGTCTCATTGTTAATTGAACTTATTTTGTAAATACTAATATATTGAAAATCATGAACGAATCAACGCTTCCAATTGTCAATACCACTCCATCAACACTGTGTACAATTAACGAAAGAGGTTCAGATTTTAGGTTGAACAATATCGTCGCTATGCAGGATATTTTAGTTAGAGAATATAGAAATAGAAAAAGAAACGCTAAAAAATATAAGCGCGCGGCGAATATGGCTGAAGCATCTAGCACGGCTCTGGCGAGTGTTTCTGTGTTGTGTGGGGCGGGGACAGCTGCAGCTATATCCACCATTATAGCGGTTCCCGTAGCGGAGATTTTATGTGCGGTGTCGGCCGTTTCTGGGTTGCTGTGTATGGTAATTAGGGGCGGGGTCGGTGGAAAACTCGAGAAAAAATGTAGAAAACATGATAGAATATCCATTCTCGCCAGGTCTAAGAAAAATAGCATCGACGTTATAGTGTCCAAAGCGTTGGCCGATAAGAAAATATCAAATTTAGAGTTTGAATCCGTGGTGGAAGAAATGGGGAGATATGAACAATTAAAAAATGATATAATAAGAAATCAAGGGCGCGCGCCACCATGCCCAAAATTGAGTGTACTGATTGGGATAAATTTAGGGAAAAACTTGGAGATAAAGTCGGAAGAAATGTTACTGCACCATTGTGATATTTTATAAAATAATTATGTTGGTGCAGTAAACAAATTTACATACCTATACAACATGTGTTTTTCATTGAGAATTACGCCGTAATCGCATAAAAAATTCGGTCGAGGATTACACTGTAATCGCCTGTGTAAATTGATACACTCGGCTATAAATAACTGTTTGTTTACCTCGGCTATCAATTTACGCATGGTTCATAACCCGTGTAATTGAAACATTGTCGTAAATCGATACTTGTACAACACTAGGTAATGTTTATCCTAACAGCCTACGTGGTCGTGTGGGCTAAGGCGATAATGCATAGAGACGAGGGTCGTGGGTTCGCGCCGCGGTTGGAGCTAAAAAAAATTATTTATTTATTTCTATCCCTACAAATGTGGTCGCTATGGTAAACAACTGCATGACAACGGCGTTCCGAGTCCGACCGCTTGAGGTTGATGAAAAATAAATTGCCAGTTTACATAGAAATAAACAACTCCGGTTATTTAAATATGCATAACCCGTAATTGTCGCTATGGTAAACAACTGCATGACAACGGCGTTCCGAGTCCGAGCGCTCGAGGTTGATACAAAAATAAATTCAGATTGCCAGTTTACATACCACCGATAAGGAAAAATACACTCAAAGTATGACAACGGCATTCCTATAAGACCGCTCGAGGTTGATGAAAAATAATTTCAGATAGCCCGTTTACATACCTTCGATAAGGAAAATACACTCGGCTATAAATTAATTAGTATTTTTTTTTTTTCAATAATAATTTTTCAATATTTTTATAAGCGATATCGTAGAAATGTACATTCGTAAACGAATCGTTGGGTTTTAAATTTTGTATATAATACACCTTAGTTTCATATCCGATACGCATTATCCGTCTTAATGTTTGTATTTGCCTCTTGTATAGTTGACATAATTGCCGGTATAATATTGTAAATGTAACGTTTTTATCGGAGCGTAATAAATTACGCTGGTATTTCATATATTCGATATCGCCTAGTGTTCTCATTTTATAGAATTTATATACAGGAGTATAACCCCCGTAAGCTTCGTAAACTTCTTCAACACAGTCATTAAAAATTTTCAATTCAAATTGTATTGTATTATCCATTTTCTCTAATAATATTGGTACTTGTTTTTTCTGTTCAATTGGACGTGAAAAAAACATGATGTATTTATGACACCAATATATACTTTCAAAAGTCAATTACCAATATAATTGGGACTCCCTCTTTTCAAAATTAAAATAAAAAGAAGGCTCATTCTTAAATTTTCCTTTAATTTAATATTATCGAAAAAAATATTGTTTTTGAATTGTTTATATGGCCGCAAAATTTGGACAGCTTTCGTGAAACAGACTATAGGTTTATAGTAACAGAGTGGATCTTTCGTCATCGTCACAGGCTACATACTATACTCTTGTATTTGTGATTGTTATGAATATTATCTATACACATATAGACAAATCCCGATGTATATATACCTACGTGTATATATCTATACATATACACGTATGTATATACACTGAACAGACTGTGTCTGGCATGATCCACATGTACTCTCTCTCTCTCCATATATATGGAGAATGAGAATGCGGTGTCCTGATATTATTGCAAGTACTTGATTGTGAATTCCTCACGTTATATCGCCGAAAATACGAAAGGTAGTGAGGGTATTATGTCAAAGTATTCAAATAATCTACATACTTAATTCAATTGAACATATACTTGTCATTTTCACCAGGGAGGTTGACGCATGCTCCACTTAGCAATTGCTGATCGCAGTAGCTGGCAGATAATACATGGAATTATTACAAATAACTTCTCTTGGAAATGCAAGTTAAATGTTACAGCTAGAATGTATTTAGCGACACTAATACAGGTATGGGCTGTATGAATGTATGTTACTCGTATAACATTAAACGTATGTTCATGTTATAAAGTAAGAAATATAGTCGTATAGCATTATTGGTCTTAGTTTTGCGGGGAGGTATTTGTATATGAGTTATACCATTAATCATCGCATATTTTGTTTGCAAGACTTGTTATTTTATTATAATTCACCTACGTTTATTATATATTATTTGTTATTTATTTCAGGATATTCGGTCTTCTATAGAATTGTGCCTTTAAATATGTCTTCCTTTCTTCCTTAAAGAAATCGCATTCAAGGAGATATATATAGTGAAACTCGTCACCAATATTTGACTGATTGTACTTATTACATTTTCGATCTGGTCGGTCTATACCATTCCAACGACCAGTTTCTATAGGTAATGTATGGTTACTTGTTCTGAATTTTATTATTGTACTGTAATATGTGCGAGGTAGATTCAGTATGTATGGTTCAAGGTTAATCGATTCTTTAAACAATTTATAAGTGGTCCCTTTAGATGACTGATTTAATTAAGTTTGCCATTATTGTATATATTGATCTTTTAATGTTGTGGTTATGTAGTGTTTTGTGCTGTCAGGGTTTGGAATATTTTCGCTGTACCAGATATTACTATGCAATTGAACTATTGTCTACATGGAATTCTAGGTAGTAAGGATCAGGTTTGTGGAAGGCGTTTTCTGCCGCATTGTACCACAGTTGTGTGTTTTGCTGGCTCTTTGGGGTCGTCTGAATATATATTTCTCTATTTGACAACAGGTAATGCCATTCTAATGATCAAACAACTCTATAATCATCATGATCATGTACCATGTGTACATTTATTTACTGACTGCAGAATTATATTTACATTGTACCTGTTTAGCACATGCATACCACACGTAGTGTGTAGTTAATATACACGTATTTGCCTCCACATACCCCTATGTGGCATTGAATCCGCATAACCATCCCTATGGTTGTATTTCAAATGTATTACAACGCTGATGGACAATCATATTCCATTACTATAGCAACCAGAGACATGTATACGAGTATATGTCATGGGCTAGCAGAGTTTGGTGTCATCGCAAGATGCGGGACCTCCTCGGGCTAAGGGTATTATCAACTATTTTTAGACATTTAAGCTGTATTAAAAGTGTACATATAGATCCGTAAATATCATATCTCCTAATTGCAAAAGCGACCATGTTGATGGACATCTTGAAACTGATCGACAGTCATGGCGACACTGTATATGGTTAGGTTTTTGGTGTATTAGTTTCAATAATGTTTAATTAGAAGAATTAATACAGCACAAGTAGTGGTTAATGTAGAAATTATTACATCAGTGACTGCATGACTTACATATCGTTACCATGTATTGTATTTATTTTCCAATCCAACTCACGACCAAGGGTTAATTTAAATTATTGCCACATGTGAAGACATATGTGGGATGCTTAATGTGGGAGTAAGCCATGCATGTTTACAATAAGCATACCCATGCCAGTCACCAAACCATACTACATACTGCCTTGGCCAATGGTCATCATGCTCGCTTAATTGTCTGAAGTGTACTCGTTGACGATACTAACATTGTATTCCTTGTCAACAGTCAATCCATTTTGGACACACCTTGAAACAGTTCTTGAATACTCGAACTGATTGAAATACATCCGTATTTGTCTTTGAAAATAGGCAGAATATCACACTCTATACATACCAATGTTAGTGTTGTTTAATTACTGAAAACTGCAGCTTCATCATCTATATTATTGAACATCTGATCATGTTGGCGGCCATTTTGAATATATATTATAGCATTGTGTTCCTGGATATGTATATGTTATCAAATGATTTGATTTGTGTACCTCAAACTGGTATGTATACATGTAATAGGTGCGTGAAATGCTGTTTATAACAACTCCATACAATAAAGAATAGAACAAAACAAGAACATTTTGGCGGCCATTTTGACTGTTCTGATAATTGTGGAAGGTTATTGCATGACTATCTCCTGTAGTTTCCATTTACTTGTGAGGGAAAGCAATGTATGTGTGTTTCAACTTTATGAATGTCTGTATTTGTTCGTAACAGCAGACGACTCGCAGAAAAATATTGTAAAATGTATGTGTGTTTCAACTTTATGAATGTCTGTATTTGTTCGTAACAGCAGACGACTCGCAGAAAAATATTGTAAAACAGCCTATTTCGGCAGCCATTTTGAAATATATTGCCATTTACGGATGTAATTAAATGTAAGATGTATTCTAAATCATTTTGAATTCAAATTGTGACTCAATTATAGCAATTTACCAGGTTAATATTGATGATACTGAAAGTTAACAGTCCTTAATAAAACAATATAATACTGTTCGGCGGCCATCTTGTAAAATGGCTGCCATTTGTTAATCCAGCTGCTTTTTGAGTGCAGACAACCAGGATCGATAGACAATAGACTACTGAATCCGAAAAGCATACTCACCAAAAATCCCACATGGGGGTAGGGGGGTTATTGCTGGCTCAAGGTCTATAATAATAATAATCGTTTATTCACTCGTGAGATCTGATTGTGGAAGTACCTATTAGTGTTTTGTGTGGAGAACGTTGGCCAATTTTATTCCTGTGGATTCCAGACACTGTAAGTTATTTTACCCAATATTTAACCAAGGTGGAGTTTGCGAATTGTAATTAATGCAGTTGTGGCCATTAAATCGCATGGAATCTGGCGAATTATCTTCAAACCATACTGTTAGTTAGTGGGAATAACCACTTAAATGCAGGTAGCTTATGTTGATGGGGCGATTCCTTGGTGTCCATCCTCTCGGTGATTCCTTTCCATTCCACGGGCATTGCCATTCCTAAGCAGTATATGGCGGGTTGAGACTGACATTTCCATATATGGAAATAACCGTGCATGACATGAGGCGATGTCATCCCCAATACAAGTCCGTATATACTTTTTGTGGCGCGATCTTTTACACTTGTTTCTAATAATATAACATATCCACTTTAAACAAAACTAAGGTAGACTTTTCAGACAGGCGACAAAAACCGTTGGGAACTCAAAATCAAAGATGGCCGCCATATTGCGGAAGAAGGCATAGAAGCAGCATGTTTTATATATATAAAACGTGTTTAAATACAAAACCCGTATGCAGTCGTACCAACGATTACTTACCTGACTTGTTGGGAAAGTTTGATTCATACTAGCTTACTGTATATGATCGCAATTTTAAGATGGCCGCCATTTTATTAATAAAACTCTCTAAATATGTTATATTTTCATGTTTAAATGACGTATGACTATACGTTTGGAATCAATTATGATGCGATGGCAGGTGTCAGTCATTCTTAATATATTAGTTTTTCATAAGGGCGTCATATGCAGCCAAAGACTCGAGATTGGGAGTGTTTTTCTCTCATGCTACAACTGATGAGTTGGCAGCTAAGATAAAATCATTAGATATAATGAAAGCCGTTGGGGAGATACTGAGTGAGGAAATGCAAGTAAATTTTGATCTCAATAACAAATTCTGTGATAGCCACTAATTAGGAAAATCATGGGAAGGTACACCGATGCCTGACTCACTCCTGACCTTCTTTACATCGTTGTTTCACATCATTAAATCTCGTTTTTTGAAAATAGAAATGTTAAAAATGGATGATGATGGCATCGATGTTGATGACGAGAGTAGTAACCCTGATTCTGACAGTGGGGATGTAGGTGCTAGTCAAGATGTAGAATGGGCTGTTAAGCATAGCACACTCAGTTTCATTGTCTATTTTCAGATATTGTATTTTCAGTTATTTCATGGGGCGCGGAAAACCCCATTTCACGCCATATTAGGTCAAACTGTGTACGGTAAATGCTGAAGTCGCGAGCTTTTGACATCTATGAATCGCATTGGTGTATCGACTGGGCATAATGAGGTGAGGGGTTCCCGTAACCTTTTATCGACATACCGGCATATGCCATCCAAACGTCGGAAGCACTAGGTACCCCCATTCCCAGTCATTTCACTAGACAAGGTTTCACACTTGGGGCACTAGATTCTTCATATCAGGCACCCACAGTTCGCATGACACCGTTATGATACTGTTTCAGGATGCATCCGATATTCCCCATAGTAAACCACAGGTATCGAGCACAACATTGAGTAAATCGTCCCGTGCTGTCAATAAAACGCTTCCTTGCCAAATTGTTCCCAAACATCACAAACCGGTCGTGCGACCAAGTCTACCTTCCAATTTCAAACTAGTAGAAGACAGAGATTTAACGCTGTCCACTTCTGCAGTTACGAAGGAGGCTAGTGACTCCGAGTTTCTGATCTCCTTGGTCCGGTGTGGTTTGCCAGATAGTACTACGGGTGGTCTGCCTCCTTGGGGTAGTATACATGCACCCCAGCAAACACACGACGTCGGTACGACGTCGGATCTAGGTCGGATCCAGGTCGCGACGTCGGCGACTCAAATACGTCAGCCCGACGTCGAAACCCGACGTCGAAACGACGTCGGATTACGACGTCGTACACTGACGTTGTTTGCTAGTCGTAGTTCGTCGCGACACAAACACAACGTCGGGTTGACGTCGGAATCACGACGTCGGATCAACGTCCGTTTCCGATGTCGAATAGACGTCTGGTCCAGGTCGCGATTGGTATACACTAAAAAGTGACTCACTGTCAGCAGATCTATCTCTACGTTAGCCTATAGATACGCCAATGGAAGAGCAGCTGATCTGATTTCCACACGAACTTAATTCAGTTTAACCTTTATTTGCGACATGTTTATGCCTAACTAATTAATCATTTTATATCCTAGACGATTAATTTTGCGTATGTGTTTAGGTTGGGCTGGGCGTACGTGCAATTTCATTAACGTCGCATAATTCTAGGTCAAGATTCTCGTGCGCGCTCGGAGTGTTGACAACTGACATGCTTTATTAGCGTCTGTGTCAAATTCCACTGGACCTGGTTCCCGCGTTACTGCATAGCGGTAGCCACAGATACAGTAATATGCTGGAAAACAGCCGACCTGACTCATTCGGAACTATCTCGGATCTTTTCGCCAAAGCGGAGGTCTGGTTAATCTATAATTCCCGATGTGCTCCACTTGTGTTTAGGTTATCCAGCCAATTCCGTTTTCTCTTTGTGATTTTAATTTGAAATTGGGGAAAGATCGACGTAATCTTGAAGAAATTAACTTTCTTATGTAAGTATATTGATGCATGCCTGTCAGGTAACATGTTTTCAATAACATTTTTAATACAAAAATACATGACAACGCCGTGATTAGTTGATTCACGTTTCAATTCGTGAAATTACTTCGCCCCGTCTCACTTCGCACATTCCTATTCATGTGTTGTTAATATATTGTCGCTATTCACCATTTACAAACTGCATGCATTATCATATAATTGTGCCCTTAATGGAGGTATATGCGGTCGCGTTTTCTCAAAACTTGTAGGACAACAAAAGTAATGATAGATTTTGTCATCGTTACATACTGTCTTTGTGAAACTATTCGCCTTAGATAATGGCGCATATACTCAAAGTTTATTCGAATTGTACATCACACTGTACATGTACGGAGCCACCCAGGGGACGTAGAATTCTTTTTTTATTGTGTTAATTTGTTCGCAAGAAATAAAAATTCGTTCTCTCAATTTAGCAATTCGTTCCCACGAATTAACAATTTGTTCCCTCAATTTAACAATTCGTAACGAATTGTTAATTCGTGGGAACGAATTGTTCATTCCCTCAAATTAACAATTCGTTCCCTCGAATTAACAATTCGTTCCCACTATATAACAATTCGTTCCCACGAATTAACAATTCGTTCCCGTGGGAACGAATTGTTATTTCGTGGGAACGAATTGTTAAATTGAGGGAACGCATTGTCGTTTCGTGGGAACGAATTAACATAAACAAAATTCTACGTCCCCTGCGGGGCTCCGTAAAAAGGAAGTATGCTGATTTATACACATATTTCTTGGTGAAATTACTTTCGTACATGAGTGGCTATTTATAGAACGAATTTACAAGTTTCATAGGAAACGAGATTTGAAGCTGTAACGCTCATCGAACATGTATTCGGTAGTGGTCTACAACATATACATTAGGCCATACAAATAAGGACTTTGGCAGTCACGGGGTGTGCAGAATGTGCAGCGGGAGAACGTTTTTTTTTTAAATATATATAATTTGTTTGTGTTTGAGATGTTCGTGTGTGATTTTATTTCAAGTTGCCAGATGCATATTTGTGTGATTTTATTCATGTATATATGCATCTGGCAACTTGAAAACAAATCAGAGACGAACATCTCAAACAAAAGGAAAATGTTATATAAAGATACGATAAACTCTTTAGATGTGAAAAATCACAAGATTTTTGTCAGACATGATTGATATTTAACATATTTTTCATGGTAGTGTTTTTTATTGATCATGTGGCAAAAATATAGTTCGCTTTTATTCTCCATGACGATAAAATGCTAGACGCGCAGGGATTATTCAGGCGCGGCGATATCTGAGAACCAAAGTACTTTTGATGGCCTAACGTTTACTAGTGTATTATTATTATTAACCATTTCAACCCTGGTTATCCTACCTTGTCTTTGTACTATTCCATTTATGACAAAAGACAATTAATGCTAGATGAATAATAGTGGCAAATGCGGCAGATCCTGCTGAGACGACGAACCGTCTCATCTGGATATACATTGTTTGCACATGTTGGCTTTATGGAGGTATACATCATGTAAGGGCTAATACTTAAAGATATGCAAACATTTGTATGCTTTCATAATTGTGTTGTTTTATGTATATTTCAGACAACGCTAAGACATACACATACGAGAGCAACACAGAAATGGAAGCGATTGAAGCCGATCGATCTTCCCAACGAGCCAATCTTATCGAACAATGAATGTTTGAAATCACGCTGGCATCCTTGGATACACTGAAACACAGTACGACCATGGAAATACGTAAAGCGCAGTACAAGATGAAGAAACGATTGAAACGATTGAGACGATACAGAGACAGGCAGAGAGAAATTGTGAAAAGTAAACCGGATTATAATAAGGATCCTCTCGAAGAACTGCTGAAGCGACGAATGAAGCACGATGCTAAGATGAAAAAGAATCAGAAACAAGCTCGCCCCAAGACATCGCCGGCGACGCTTCAGGATACGTACAATTCACGCATTCGTAGATCCGACGCGGACTCGGAACCCGAGGTGGAAGTGGACGATACGTTTATGGTTGACCATCGATGCACCAGTGGGGGCATTCGTATCCGTGGATACAGATCCAGTTCTCCATGAAAAGATTACTTGACATTGCATTAGAATTGTCTCGTGAGACAATTCTAATGAAATGCCTAGGTATGTTTTTATCGCGAAATGATCGAATATTCAGCAATTTCCATCCGCATGATTGTCGTCTGCAGCAGGATAAGGTTTAAAGTGAACTAAGTCCCTGCTATATGATTCCATCGAGTAACGAATCGCACCATAAATTTATTGCAAAAATATATGTGAAAGTATAATAAAATACATTTGCCAGCCAAAATATGTGTTTATTACTGACCAGGTACCAAATCAGGATATTGATTACTTGATCCAGAGTGAAACTGCATGTCAGAACCAGACGTTGGATAAAGGTCGTTTTCCGACGTCGGATAGACCTCGGATCATGTTCGAAAATGAAAGTTATTTAGACGTCAGAATCCGACGTCGAACGGACGTCGGATTCCGACGTCCGTTCGACGTCGGATTCCGACGTCCGTTCGACGTCGGATTATGACGTCTAAAATACTTTCATTTTCGAACATGATCCGACGTCTATCCGACGTCGGAAACCGACGTCAGTCCGACGTCTATCTGATTTCGTGTGCCCACTGGGACTAATTTCAACAGCAACAGTGCCTATAATGCGGGTAGGATTTCTTCCAGTTATTCCCTCTCAGGTTACAGATTATGCCACAGTGAGAAAAGCTCTCACAAATTTTCAGAGTGTTCGAGCTCAGTTCGATCAGGTAACACTTCCTGTCTTCTGTGATGAGGGAGTTTTTCATACAGTCGCTGATATTTTTATGTCAAAATCGGTTGTTTTCAACGACATATATCAAATGATGGGAATATTCTACATAGCCAAGGTGTTGCTGCATTGCGCTGGAAAATATATTACCGGTAGTGGTATGGAAGATGCACTCATTGAGTCTGAGGTGTTTGGGAAACGTGTACTGCAGTCAGTATTGTCAGGTGGGCATTATGTTCGGTCACTCCGGGGAATGCTAATTGTCTCTGAAGTATTGGATAAACTAGCATGGAGGGCGTTCTGGCTTAGCCATGGAACTTCGGTTGCATTTGTGGATTCTCTGGTACAGCTGAAAGGTGTTTTGAAAATAAAACAGCAGTTATTCATCTGCTAAGTTTGCCGAGGTTCTTGCTGTATCCTGCAATCTGCGACAGTTGTTCCTGCGATTTGTAAGAGAATGTGAGGCCAAGTCGGAATTGTGTCGATTCTGGTGAGTATTTCAGAACATTGTAACTCAGATAAAGCACCTGATTGTCGCGGATACGGATGGGAATTGGCCACTTCACGTCTCAACTGTTGACTCGGCCATGACAATATTCCAGGAGTTTGATGCCATAAACTATCTACGGTATGGGCCGTGGTACCTCGAGAGAGTGAAAGTACTTTAGTTAGAGCACCCCGACTTGTACAGGTCATACATGCGTGGCCAGTTTGTGGTAAAGGACATAGATGGAAGCTTCAATGCTGTAGCGCCAGATATGAAGTTAGAACTGTCGATTCAACGGGCATCCAAAAGTCAGGGTGGCATTGTCGGCCAAACTCGTAACTCGGAATTAGTTGTTGAGTGGCAGTTGCTTTTCCACGAAATGCTTGGCATCTCCAATACATTTCGTGCGCTGACAAATGATCGCCTCATGGAGCATATGGAAACATCAATCCATCATGAGCTAAGCGGCCAGAAAGGTGAGCTGTTTGATAGAAATGTTGTACGTCTGCTTGATTTTGTACAGTCCCGAGGAAACCTATTCTCGTTCCAGTACCAGTAGTTCAACTACACAACTTCGTCACCAAACGCGTGGTGCACCAGGATACAAAGATACATTTGCTCGACGTCATATAGAACGGACAGAGAGCTTACAGAGAATTTCGGCGCCAGCGATATGTTGAGAAATCAAAGAAGTTGAGCGATACTATATCAAAGCGGAAGCTTCCTAAGGTTGATGTCACAGCTGACACAGGTACACGTGCTACACTACTTGGCTCTATCGAAGATGACATATCTACCAAAGACATCGCTTCACCTCAACGTGACTGTGAAGGAGCTAGGAATGTCAATGACATATATTTTCAGTCATGATCTTCTCCCATGCAGTCCATTTTTCGATGCTGATTTGCCAACTAAACCAACTTTGGCGAGGTCATAAGGAAGGTGATTTCAGTTGCCCGTGGTGTTTCTCAGGCAGACGAAACTCATATCATTTTTGACAGTTATGCTGAGTTGTCGACAAAAGAATGCGAGAGACTACGTCGTGCAGGTTCAACTGGTTGTGTTGACATCGCTGAGATGCACGAAACAGTGCCAAAACCACAGCAGATAGACAAATTATGGACTTCGGCTTCGAATAAGTCAAAGCTGGAAATATTAGTACCAGACGTTGCCATTCGTGACATAAAAGACACTTCACTGGTACTGAGTGGAATGGTTGCGGATGGCGAAGTTCTTCCCGCACAGCTATTTGAGCAGCCCGAAGGAGGACACACTGGTGACATAAGAGAACTCAGTAGCTGGCTGGAAGAAGCGGATGCTCGTATCATTCCAAATACCTATTGGACAGTTGAAAGAGGATGTGAACGTGTCATAGTAATTTCGAACTACACCGACAGTGTCATTCTGTTGCTGCGATACATGGAATATATTTTGAAAAGACACATGAATGAGTTGTGGGTACAGTATGGTGTAGGTACGAAACGGCGACTCATACCACTCCATGTTTTATACGGGAAGTTAGGTGCCGCGCTCTGTCAAGTATGGTCTGGCTCTAGGTCAAAATCAACGGCGTCAACGTTTCATGAGTTACGATTCCAGTACCATACCAGACGCACTGCTATAAGGGCTATAGATGAACTTCCCCCCAACGTCCAGTGTTGTCCGTGGACATATAACACGATCATTGTTTGTAGTTCGCGGTACAATCACACTTTTAGACGATATGAGCGCATTTGATCCCACCAACTTTGGCTGGATTAATGTAGATGGTTCTCTGAAACCAGAACAGTTCTTGAAGCCATTACCTGTATCCGTGCTAACAACATGTAACTGTGGTGGCAGATGCGACTCCAATCGGTGTGGCTGCAAATCTAGTGCCGCTAAGTGTGTGTCATTTTGATTGTCAAAACCTGTGACAACACAATCGCGCTGTTCACCCGAAAACAATTGGAATAGTATTGATAAGACTTGCATAAGGTTTGCAGGTGTTTTATTGAACGATGACTTATAGTGTAACAGACACAATTATCGTCGTCACCCAGCTTTATGAAAAACGTTTGATATCGTACGTAATATTTGTGGCGGCTGCAGTAATCGGTATTAGTAACACTGCTGTGAGTAGACTTGTACTAGGATTGATATGTCATACATAATGCTTACTGCTACTGATTATCGGTGGAACAATCAATTATTATGCGCAAATATGCATACATGCTATCGACGTAATTATAATGTGCTACGATTCAGTTGCTTGTTTAATACAATAAATGGTGTAATTTTCTTTTTGTTCTCGATTTAAGTTCTTACATCCAAATTAGATAATTTAGAGGTGTATATTTTTCGTATTACCTATTGAAATATCCGGGTGTTCACTATTTATTGGAAAGTTGCTTCTAAGTTCATATATATGAGCGATTTAAATCGTCGAAATTTGGCGGCCATTTTGAAAAACAGGTGTCAGAAATGTAGCAATGCATTATTGTCGCAACAATACCAAACACATGTTCCAAATATATGCAAAATGCTTTTACAGTAGTCATTTTAGCTATACATGTGTGCCGTACACAGGTTTTTCTTAGTAATTATGGCGGCCGTCTTGGATTATTGTTTGCATATCGCGAGTGATTGTGGATAAACGTGCCCAGAGTGTTATTAATTTGACAGATAGTGAAAAAAAATACTATTTAGATGTATGCATGCCTTGCATAGATAAATTGATGTCTGACATAGTGTTTAAAACGGCGGCCATTTATGATTTGTGGCTGCAAATATGATTCTTTCGTAACACAAACAGTTGAAATATGTTGGATATACTCTAGTCAATCAAAACCGATACCAAAAGTATGTCCACATGTCAATTATATATGAAATTATGGCTCATCTAGTGTATTATGAGTGAAAACGGCGGCCATCTTGGATTTTGTCTCTTCATTGACGTTTTTCGCCTATCTCGAAAGTCTACCTGGGTTATTATCGTAGCCTATGGGTCATGTTACCGTAATCAAGTGTCAAAAATCGCGCCGTGAAAAGTATATGCGGGCTTGTATTAGGGAGCCTGGACTTACTTTGGGAATGAACTGATGTGAACATTGATGAGATAGTACTAACATTACTGGGGTAGTATCACCATTATCCGTAAGACATAATAGACGCATTGTCCGGGGGGGGGGGGGGGTGTGAACACATGTGAATGTTAGTGACATATAGTGGACATCTTTGTGTGACACCTTGGGGGTATACAATTCTGAGTGGAATTCTTCGTGGCATCTTAGTGACATAATTTATTATCCATATTGGATATCTTCGTGGAATCTTTGTGGTATTATGTCCTGATTGGATATCTGTACGCTAACTTAGTGGTATATTAATAACATCTTCGTGACAATCTTAGTGGACACATGTGACATCTTCGTGGTATATTATTCTTAGTGGACATGTTTGTGACATCATAGTACATGTGGTACACTGATCTCCATGACACCAGTGTGACACATCAGTGTACACTTTGGAATATTAGGATTCTCAGTTCGCATTATTCGGTCTCGCGCACATGCCATGTGGGTGAATATGTGTCGTAGTTATAAACATAAACTTATAACGACCTGATCATCAAAGGTATATCAAAGGTATATATATATATGAACATTTATGTATTCAATACGTGTGGAACTTATAGAAAACAACGCAAATTGTATTTTGCTGAATGGATAGTTTCACAGTTATCGTTGACTGATTAGAAAGGTGTATTAATTGTCTTTGACTATCTGTCTATGCCTATCTACAGCCACACCATATCTATAGTAAAATGGCTTGTCTCACACTTGTGTGATTTCAGTTACACATTTGTGTGACAATTATGTCTGCGTCATTTCAAAGCCGAGTACACTGTGCCACATTTGTTCAAAATGCAGCATAAACCCCCATTGATTAGAATACAGGCTAGTGTCTTTGATTTCAGGTTTCTAAGGCTTGACTCGGAAACGGTAGTAATTACTCATCAAGCATCATTAGCTTTCATGCAAATTACCTAGCCGAAATAAATGTGTTATCAAAATACAAGCCTGATAGTGTCTATGCAGATCAGACTAACCGTGTGGCTGATATAGCCAGGTACATGTAATAGCTATTCGGATTATGTTTTTCAACGCATGCTAAACTTCCATCACAAATATAAAACAATACGTGTATACAAAGTTGCTGAATGAACTAAAACAAATATAGCAACATATGCACATACGAAGCATAGCGTCATGGCATGTATACTATCCCTTAGCACATATCATTCTCAATATACCAAATTTCTTGACTGAACAGTTTGATTATAAATATGTTTTTCATTTGTTCTGCCCAGAAGTATATGTTGGTACCACTCATTTGAACCGTATCGCCGAGACGGTTCAGATGAGTGGTCACGACATATATTTTCATTGCGAAATGAAGAAAATAGAAAATGAACAGTCATGCAGAGCATGATGTTATTAGCTAGCCGATCAAATCGGGGTTCAATATGTGTCAGGGAAAAGTGAGAGGAGTGTTGATTTCCTCCCCAACCAAATTCTCACAGTTATATTTAGCTATCATTAATATCTGATCATAGCAATACTTATGTTAGTCAAATGTAAACAATATTATTCCAGTTGAAAGAATTAACCTTTGAATATAGGTGAAGGCGCTTAGCATTACACAAATATGTAGCAAGTCAACCGAAATCTCATAAATACCCGATTTTTGGCGGCCATCTTGAAAATATAATAATTATATACTGAATATTAGTGTAGTTTACGTAAATTCTTGAATATATCCATTAGAAATGTTACTTACACTACCAATTTCTAAGTTAAGGACCATGACCTATTGGCTCAAATATTGGCAATTTTCGACTTCCGTCAAGCATAAAGTTCAATGACCTTGAAATGACCTTGAACTTGGTTTAAAAAATGGCACCCGGATTTTTTGGAAACCTTATACATTCAAGTTTACAAAAACACCGGGTGTCATAAATTAACACGAGGTGCCGGAATCTTATATATATATACCTACAATTACCCCTGGACTAGAAGGCAAACCGCCTAACTTTAGTTTACCGAACTCTTGTAGTAAAAACGTTTATTTATAGCCAAATTGCAAACCGCCTAACTTTAGTTCACCGAACTCTTGTAGTTAAAACGTTTATTTATAGCCAAATTGCAAACCGCCTAACTTTAGTCTACCGAACTCTTGTAGTGAAAACGTTTATTTATAGCCAAATTGTGTTATTTCGCTGTATTTAAAGTTTTCAACAGAGATAATGGCCAAAAATGAAAAATTATCCGGAAGATTACAGAATATAGGAGAAAATGGTGGTTACAAACTTGTTCACAAACCAATGGATAACCAATATATAGCCGATCTATAAATAGATCGGCTAATGATAATATACCTGTTAGTGAATATCGAGCATGGAATGACTTAGGAACGGTCAGCAATGACAGTTCTATGTGACTCGTAGACCCGACTAGCAGGGCGCTAACACATATCCAGTTAACTTTGAAAAAAACGTGTGATTCAAAATAGAAACGGTATACCAACATGAGACCGAAGAGCACAGATAAACTAGATTGCAACTATGTGAGAATATTGTCAAGGTCATTACCAAGGTCAGGAATGATCGAGACAAATTGTCTCACCTATTATCATATGAACCAAGTATACTTCAATTGTTATGACGTTATGGCCAATATAGCTTGATCTGACGAACGAAAAGTGTTAACAATTCAGTTGAAGTGTAAGGGATGGCTAGAGTAGATAAGTACACGTAGTCACTTAATCACTTATAATGTACACTATATTACATGGGCAACACACAGGAATACATGATACATTGATATGCGAACATCACTGTACTGTGCATGATACTATTCAATTACAAGGTTGTAAGCCAATCGACTGTTATACTTTAACGCAACTTAAAAGCTATAGACGAATAAACTCAGTATGTGGTATCTCAATGATCCCGTAGTGGACAATAGTATGAATGCACAAGTACTTTGATGATCGCTAATCAAAATGAAATAACATACAAGTATAACATGGCAGAACGAACATTGGAGGACAAATGACAATCATCTGAGCTACGCCAGTGCTGGCGTATCTCAATAGATAGTGGTAAACTCCGAGTATTCAAGGTCCCAAGGTCTACCTCACCCGCAGTATGAGGTCTAGTCAACAATATGGCTATAATCCAACTTCAAGTGGATTAATCCATAAACAATATATGTAGTCTTACAACAATCCTTTAGCCATGATATGCCATGATAGGAGTATTACCATACACTATCAAAGTATACATATGTATTGCCTATGCAATATATTTCCAAAGTATGAATGTCAAAGTCAAAGCCGGATGTGGTTACATCACATGATAGTCAATAACGATAATGTTCCGGAAGCTGGTATCGGAAGTAAAGTTCCACAGGTAGTATTATTTCCGGAAATGGTGGACCAGATGTAAAGTTCCTATGGTATCACTCGACTGTAGCAACCCGGATGTGGTGGACCGGATGTAAAGTATCCATGGTGAATCAATGGGTTGTAATACCGGAAGTGGTAGACCGGATGTAAAGTTCAGATATAATACAAATGGCGATTATCACGTTGGCTAAGACGCCGGGAAAAGTTTCGCATGGGTGACATTCAACTCGGTGGTAGTATAATGATATGATATGTGTGTATGGCGTTTCACTTCACTAATCTATGGCTGTGACTGTCTGCTGAACGCGATGTAGCTATCACACACTGCTCTATACAGGCATGTACCCGGAGCTGCTACACACACTGCGCCAGACAGACGTACGGACACTCGGACTACCTTGTACTCTGCACTGACTGGGGTCTGCCCTCAACGAGTGGACCAAAACGTCCAATGTTGCTCGCTGGAGCGATCTCAAGAGGCTACAAAAATGAAATGAGTCTCCAATTACTGGACGAATACGTACAGACCGACAGACAGGATGCACAACGGACTAAAACGGGAATCGAACAACGGCAAATCACAGCTGAAATAAAATGTTGTAGGTACATACCAAAATCCTCCGTGTCACTGGTGAATACAGTACTATCCTTCTGTTACCAGAAAATATGTGTCCCACCAACACATAGCGAGACATCGCTTATATACGCACCAGTGAAACCATGCACGGAATAATGAATATACCTACCCCTCGTTCGACATCTCACATAAATATTACAAAACAATGGCTTTTGCCATTTCACCCGTGGATTATATTTGGCATAATATATGTTCCCACGCCATAAATTCAACCAAACTAGTGTACAGCCCTCGTGGAATAAATACCATCCAACATGGTATATCCCACACTACCATAAATCTGCACACTATAGACCCAGATCTAATAATCCGAAATCTACTCGAAGGTCGCTTTTTGGCCCCGCCAAACCCCTCCATATCGGTCCTACGGGCTGTACACTCAAATGAGAGTGTAGCACATACTAAACTCAAATATCGTGGTCATTTACGGAAATATCACGACACAAAGCATCACCAATATGGGATCTGATATATCCGTGTTAGCCAGTACCAGGCTATGCTGAAACACTAACCCGTAGCATACATAACAGGGCAGACCATGGTATGGTCTGCGCTATATACTGGCTGAACCAACAGAAGGTTCCTTATCGGGTGAACAACTAACACGCGGACAAACTCGGCTGGCACGGATAGTGGACATCCGTAATACTAAAAGGGGCCTTTTCCCTAGCGAAACCAGCACACGCAGTCAACGAGTTCTCTACCACACACATGCATAGTCTGTGGCAAATATGGCGTGACATCAGTAAAACATTGCTCCTAAAATGGACGTGTATTTAAATCCGCAAAAAGGACACGCATAAACGTATTTCCACCAATACAACATAAGCCCCGTTATTACACGCACATTGTACATGGGAAATGTACATGCTAAATCACAAGTATGTAAAAATCACAGGTATGTGAAATCAATAATACGCACAACAATACAACACAGTACCACACATCACAAATATACAATTATACGGAAATCCCGAATATACAAGAATGCACGTGTCACGCGACATATCTCCCCCCCCCCCCCCCCCTCTAAACAAAAAGTGTTTACACTTTCGTGCATAATCGCGAGACACGTTAGCACAGCTGAATCTACCCCGATACCCTGCTCAGGTAGTCTGCCCCCAGATTGTCGGCCCCTTTTATCGCAACAATACGCATTCGGTAAGGTTGCAGTATCAAGGCCCACCTCATTAGTCGGGAATTTGCAACCTTGGCTTTGTTTAGGTAAATCAACGGTTGGTGGTCCGTTTCTAGGATGAATTCCCCCCCCCCCCCCCAAACAAATAACGGTGGAACTTCTCGACCCCCCCCCCCCCCCCCACACACGACTGCCAGACACTCCTTCTCAACTACCGAATAATTGCGTTCCCTTGGCAACATCTTTTTGCTGGCATACGCTATCGGAAGTGGGATACCATCCTGCTCTTGCAACAGTATTGCCCCTAACCCAATGTCGGAAGCATCCGTCCTGAGCACGAAAGGTTTGTCTAGTTCGGGCAGTTTCAGAACTGGGTCCCTGGTTAATAATCCCTTGAGGGTAATGAATGCTTTCTGTTGGGGTGCCCCCCAGATGACCTTGTTTGGTTGACCTTTCTTAGTAAGGTCAGTTAGCGGGCTCGCTATCTCTGCGAAATTGGGCATGAACTTCATATAGAACCCGGCTAACCCCAAGAAAGCCCTGACCTCCTTCTTTGTCTCAGGGACATTAGCTTCATGAACTGCCTTGACCTTTTCGGGATGGGCCCTTAGTTCTTTCTTTCTGCTGATAGTATGTCCCAGGCACTCAAGTTGCCTGTACCCAATGCTGCACTTGGAGGGTTTTGCCGTTAGATTTGCATCGGACAATCGGGAGAGGACTTCACTCAGAGCTCCCAGGTGTTGTTGCCACGTATGGGAGAATATCAAGATGTCATCAACAAAGCTGTCTGCATTGTGGACCCCCTTTAATACTTTCCTCATGAGTCTACAGAAAGTGGCCTGTGCCGTGACCATTCCAAAGGGCATGACCTTGAACTGGAATAGACCCTGGGGTGCCTCGAAAGCGGAATATTCCCTGGAATCCTCATCCAATGGGACCTGCCAGTAGCCCTTACTCAGGTCCAGCTTTGAAAAGTAGCTATGTCCAGCCAAATTAGAGAACATCTCTTCAATATTTGGCATTGGTTCCGCATCAAACACAGTGACTTTGTTAAGTTTCCGGAAATCAATGCAGAATCGGAGCCCCCCGTCCTTTTTCCTAACCAGAATTACTGGGGACGAGTAGGGTGATTTTGAAGGTTCTATGACACCTAGCTTGAGCATCTCCTCTACTTCCTGGCTGACTGTTTCCCTGACCTTAAATGGGATAGGGTACCCCTTAATTCTTAATGGGTCTTGCGTTGACAACTTTATCTCATGTTTCTCTATATGGGTGTGTCCTGGTGCGTCCCTCAGGACATGGGTGAATTCCCGTAAGATCTCTCTCACTTGGGTCTTTTGTTTCTTGCCTAAATCAGGCGACAGGTCAACTTTGCTCTCCGTATCGGACTCTAATCCCCTGGGACATAACATGTTTTCTTCGGCACTATACCCACTTGGACTAGGATCCCCCTCTACTGTGTCTTCTATCACGGCCGCATTTATTACAGTGAGTATTCCCTTCCCCGGGTGCTCAGGCCTAGTCTCGTACCTCTTTAACATGTTTGCATGAAAGGTTTTCAACTTCCCTCCCATGTCAACCCCATAGTCCCACTCATTAACTACCTCTGCTATGGGGTATGGTCCCTTCCATCTAAGAAGCAATTTGTTGTTGTCTGTCGGTAGTAGTACAAGTACCTGAACTGCCACTGCATACTGCCTACTACGGGTCTTACGGTTGTAGTACTTTGCGTACTTTTTGGACGCACTCTTCAAGTTCTCATGCGCGATTTCGCACGTTTTCTCGAGCCGTTCGCGCAAGTCGAGGACGTACTGATACGTCGTTTTGACGGTGTCCTCTATGTCCTTCTCGGACCACAGATCTCTTAGTATGCTCATCGGACCCCGAACAGTCCTTCCGTACAATAGTTCAAACGGTGAGAAAGCCAAACTTTCTTGAGGGACTTCGAGATACGCGAATAAGATCGCGTTAATGTATTTGTCCCAATCGTTGGGACGTTCGCTTGCCATTCTACGAAGCATTTGCTTTAACGTACCATTGAACCGTTCCACGAGACCGTTACACTGTGGGTGGTACGGTGTCGTGGTTAATTGTCTCAGCGATAACAATCTACTAACTTCCTCCATGACTGCCGACGTAAATTGACTACCCCGATCGGTGAGCATCTCCTCGGGGATACCCAGTCTACTGAACATATCCACGAGAGCTTCCGCGACTCGTTCGGCCTCGATGCCTGGTAGTGGTACCGCTTCTGGGTACCTAGTTTCGATCGGTAGCTGGAAAAATTGGCACCACAATGTCAACTGCAACTCGTTTGAACGGCGTGTCTATCAACGGCATAGTTCCTAACGGAACCTTGGTGATGTGTCCCTTTGACACAGTCTTTTGACATATGTCACAAGACCTACAAAACCGTGTAATGTCACTACCCACGCCTGGCCAATAAAATTCTGATAACACTCGATCAGTTGTCTTCTTAACCCCTAAATGACCCGCCATGATCGATTCATGTGCCACTTTCATCACGGTAGTCCTAAGTGATTTTGGGACTACCAGCTGATGGTACATCCTACCTGACCCTATCGATTCGAAATTACGATACAACAAGTATTTTCGGTAGTGGCGAATTGAACGATTTGTTTTTTTCCGTTCTTACTTGACCGTACCGTTCCGTCTTTTGCGTTATTTCGAACTGACGTCAATGTGACGTCATGTGCCAGCGCCTCTTTGAATTCATCGCGTAATACGTTCGCGATTGCGGTAGGGACTTTGAGGGTCTTATATGATTCGTCTCGGGCTGTCGTTTGTGACCTAGTTTCAACTGCGCACGATTCTGCGCCTCTAAAATCGGATATCACCGGTAACTCTGACCCGTCTACATTACCTATGGTAACATCATACATTGTATCTGTCATGCAAAGGGCTTCTACCCGACCTTTGTAAAAAGGTGTATCTAGATCTACCCAGGCGGTAGGAATTCCACTCATTTTGCTCCTGTTTACCAGCATGCATGTTGAAACTTTGCTTAAAAACTGATCTGGTTGTACTAAACTTTCCCTGACGACCACCCCGGTACACCCAGTATCTCGCATTACTGTGACCTTTTTCCCATTTAATGTGCCCTCTGCTACGGGTAGCCTATCCATACCAAATGTACATCCGTTAATCAACTCCGGCTGTATCTCGCTACCTGAACATACAATAGTGGTGTCGGTAATCAACCCATGCAGAAATTTCCTTGGGGTTTTCCCCACCCCTGGTTGTTGCGTGTTTTGCCATCTACCTCTACCTCTGCCTCTAGTGTGCCTTCCGCTTCTACCTCTATTTCTACCTCTGTACCGACCTCTCTGTTCTTTATCTGCAAAACTTACATGTTTCTCTTCCTCGACTGCTGCTGCTTTGTAAGCTGAGGACCGGTCACGATTTAGACAATCGTAGGACATGTGACCTTCTTTGCCACAATGGTAACATGTCCCGTGATGCCTATTATAGCCGTTCCTGCTGTTACTTCTGTCATAACTGCCTCTACTCGGGCTTCTATCATAACTACCCCTACTTGGGCTTCTATTTTGGTCTCTATTCTGATATCTGTCCCTATCTCGACTCCTTTCTCTGGATCGATTATCCGCACTACTTACCTTGCGCCTCTGGTCATCTACTGACCTGTACTCATTTCTGTTGCTAGTACTGTTCCTCTGAACTACATACTTGCTACCTCCTCTAGCTTCTGCAAAGTAATGTGCCTGAACCGCCATCTGATCTATCGAGTCAAATGTTTTCTCTTTGAGAAATAAGTAGAGCTCACGACTGCATATACTTAACATCTGATCTCTGATCATGTAGTCTAGTACTCCTTCATATGTTCTATTCACCTTACCTAACTCAAACCATCTCTCTAAATAGTTCTTTGACCGACTGATATATTGCACAAATGATTCACTGTGATCAGGTTTGGTGTTTTTGAACATGCGTCTGGACCCATCTTCCGTTAGATCAAAACATTTCAACAATGCGGATTTCAACTTATCATAGTCAAGAGCATCATCAATAGGTAGTCTAGAATATACATCTAATGCCTTGCCCTTCAATAAAGCACTCAATGTGTAGTGACCACTTATCTCTCCCCCACCACCTTTGAATTGCTGCGTACCGCTCAAATCTAGCTAAGTAGCTATCCATGTTGTCATTATTCTGATCAAAATGTGGCAGCTTCGGACCGAATGCTCTGCCATTGTCCCTATCAAGTCTATCTTCATCTACTACTCCACCCCTTTCTACTTTTGCCATTTCTACCTGGTGCTTAGTGTCTAGTTCTCGCAATTTGAATTCTAGAGCTAACTGTGCTTCATTGGCTAACCGATGTGCTTCCTTATCTAACCGCGCAGCATCTAATCTATCTTTCTCCATCTGTCGCTCAACTTCCTTAGATAACTGCTCAGCATCTAACCTATCTTTCTCCATCTGTCGCTCAACCTCTTTAGCCAACCTCTCAGCATCTAACTTATCTTTCTCAGCCTGCCTAGCCTCTAGTCTTTCCTGTTTTTCTCTCTCCTGCTCTTCTTTTACAAAGGCCCTTAGCTTTGAATCTGCTAGCCCTAAGCTTTTGCCTATGTCCATTAGCTCCTTAATGGACGACATTCTCACTCTCAACTCAACTCCGGATTATCGATTTACACGCTTTACCCGACGGTACACAAGGTCTCTAGCACTCAAATCACTTGGTGATTTGTGCGAGTCTCTTGCTTCACGTCTATAAGGTTAAGGTAAATCAATCCGGTCTCTACTCCTAACGACGATATAAGTTTCTCAATTCGGGTAAGTCAATCCGGTATATGTATGGTCTAATGTAATGGTATATTTACAATTCCCCCTCTATGGTACTGGACACAAACATTGGGGACTGGTTATAGACACCTGACAGGATGTAGTATTGTTCATACACAATATAATAGTGATAGTAATCTCGCCTCAGATGTAGAAGTGTATAGTGATAACCTAGAACACCCGCTGTGCCATCATCACAGGGAGGTACTGTTCGACAAATCAAAAATTACAATGACCCTTACATCGACTATCTCACAAGATCGTCTGAACTCTATACTTCTGTACCTAGGTAGTCAAATCATGTATGTGGTGATGTATGAGTGCCTAAGTGTTGGAGGGCATCTTACCTTAACTCCAAGGCAAACAAATACAAGATTGAATTTTGACGACACTAAGGGTACAGCTATTCTAGCCTCCTTACTTCAACTGCTTTGAAGAAACTGATTATAAAAGGAGGAAACAAACCCCACTTCGACACCATTGTCAAGGTCATTACCAAGGTCAGGAATGATCGAGACAAATTTTCTCCCCTATTATCATATGAACCAAGTATACTTCAATTGTTATGACGTTATGGCCAATATAGCTTGATCTGACGAACGAAAAGTGGTAACAATGCAGTTGAAGTGTAAGGGATAGGCTAGAGTAGACAAGTACACGTAGTCATTTAATCACTTATAATGTACACTATATTACATGGGGAACACACAGGAATACATGATACATTGATATGCGAACATCACTGTACTGTGCATGATACTATTCAATTACAAGGTTGTAAGCCAATCGACTGTTATACTTTAACGCAACTTAAAAGCTATAGACGAATAAACTCAGTATGTGGTATCTCAATGGTCCCGTAGTGGACAATAGTATGAATGCACAAGTACTTTGATGATCGCTAATCAAAATGAAATAACATACAAGTATAAACATGGCAGAACGAACATTGGAGGACAAATGGCAATCATCTGAGCTACCCCAGTGCTGGCGTATCTCAATAGATAGTGGTAAACTCCGAGTATTCAAGGTTCCAAGGTCTACCTCACCCGCAGTATGAGGTCTAGTCAACAATATGGCTATAATCCAACTTCAAGTGGATTAATCCATAAACAATATATGTAGTCTTACTACAATCCTTTAGCCATGATATGCCATGATAGGAGTATTACCATACACTATCAAAGTATACATATGTATTGCCTATGCAATATATTTCCAAAGTATGAATGTCAAAGTCAAAGCCGGATGTGGTTACATCACATGATAGTCAATAACGATAATGTTCCGGAAGCTGGTACCGGAAGTAAAGTTCCACAGGTAGTATTATTTCCGGAAATGGTGGACCAGATGTACAGTTCCTATGGTATCACTCGACTGTAGCAACCCGGATGTGGTGGACCGGATGTAAAGTATTCATGGTGAATCAATGGGTTGTAATACCGGAAGTGGTAGACCGGATGTAAAGTTCCGATATAATACAAATGGCGATTATCACGTTGGCTAAGACGCCGGGAAAAGTTTCACATGGGTGACATTCAACTCGGTGGTAGTATAATGATATGATATGTGTGTATGGCGTTTCACTTCACTAATCTATGGCTGTGACTGTCTGCTGAACGCGATGTAGCTATCACACACTGCTCTATACAGGCCTGTACCCGGAGCTGCTACACACACTGCGCCAGACAGACGTACGGACACTCGGACGACCTTGTACTCTGCACTGACTGGGGTCTGCCCTTAACGAGTGGACCAAAACGTCCAATATTGCTCGCTGGAGCGATCTCAAGAGGCTACAAAATGAAATGAGTCTCCAATTACTGGACGAATACGCACAGACAGACAGACAGACAGGATGCACAATGGACTAAAACGGGAATCGAACAACGGCAAATCACAGCTGAAATAAAATGTAGGTACATACCAAAATCCTCCGTGTCACTGGTGAATACAGTACTATCCTTCTGTTACCAGAACATATGTGTCCCACCAACACATAGCGAGACATCGCTTATATACGCACCAGTGAAACCATGAACGGACTAATGAATATGCCTACCCCTCGTTCGACATCTCACATAAATATTACAAAACCATGGCTTTTGCCATTTCACCCGTGGGTTATATTTGGCATAATATATGTTCCCACGCCATAAATTCAACCAAACTAGTGTACAGCCCTCTTGGAATAAATACCATCCAACATGGTATATCCCACACTACCATAAATCTGCACACTATAGACCCATATCTCATAATCCGAAATCTACTCGACTGGTCTCGACATGCGAATATCGCTTTTTGGCCCAGCCAAAACCCCTCCATATCGGTCCTACGGGCTGTACACTCAAATGAGAGTGTAGCAGATACTAAACTCAAATATCGTGGTCATTTACGGAAATATCACGACACAAAGCATCACCAGTATGGGATCTGATATATCCGTGTTGGCCAGTACCAGGCTATGCTGAAACACTAACCCGTAGCATACATAACAGGGCAGACCATGGTATGGTCTGCGCTATATACTGGCTTCACCTACAGAAGGTCCCTTATCGGGTGAACAACTAACACGCGGACAAACTCGGCTGGCATGGATAGTGGACATCCGTAATACTAAAAGGGGTCTTTTCCCTAGCGAAACCAGCACACGCAGTCAACGAGTTCTCTACCACACACATGCATAGTCTGTGGCAAATATGGCGTGACATTAGTAAAACATTGCTCCTAAAATGGACGTGTATTTAAATCCGCAAAAAGGACACGCATAAACGTATTTCCACCAATACAACATAAGCCCCGTTATTACACGCACATTGTACATGGGAAATGTACATGCTAAATCACAGGTATATAAAAATCACAGGTATGTGAAATCAATAATACGCACAACAATACAACACAGTACCACACATCACAAATATACAATTATACGGAAATCCGGAATATACAAGAATGCACGTGTCACGCGACAAATATATAAACATATGAGCGTACATGGGTAATCACTAAGTACATACACAAAATAGGTACCGTATTTTACTTTAATGAATGCAACGATCGCGTCATAGAACATAAACGCCAATAAAATTCCAAACAAAGGTCTGAAAAAAAATGCATTTCCGTAGTAATATTATATGTTATTTTATATGTTAAACGATACTTCATACACCAGGAACCCACTCTTCCAACGTTTTGGCCCAAGGCCTTTATCAAGGAATTAGTTTGTCTACATTTAAATCTAAATTTGATGCCATATAGCCATGTGATATTCAGCAAGAATATATACGTACAAAGTCATATGGCTTGTTTCATTATTGAGCCGCAAGAAGAAAGTAATTTGACAATACATTGTCAAAACATCCATGATAATCGCCGAATATGACAACCATAGACATATACATTGTGACGAGGGGCGTCGGAACAGGTCCGGCAGGTAGGGCGACTGCCGGATCAATATATTTTGACATATTTGGTATTCATATAAATTGTATTTAAAAAATGTAATGTAAACATTTTTGTTTGCATTTTTTCGCATTTCTCATCAGATGTGTATGTTGTTGCCACTCATTTGAACCGTCTCGGCGAGACGATTCAACTGATTGGTAACAACATACACTTTGGGTGGGTAGCAAGGGCACCCTGTAAATTCGCCGGACCAATCTTATGATGCTTCCGGTGGCCCTGTGACGTTATTCTACCTGTTTATTTGTGCCAAGTAACGGGGAATTTTTGTACATAGCCTCCTAGCACAGGCTTAAGCCAAACTCGTTGTGAATGGGTCTACACTTCATACCAAGAATAACGACTATTTGTCGAAATGAGAATCGTGCACAACGACATAAAAGTATCGATACATTACTATCATGCAAGAAATCCGCAACACTGATGGAGGTGTATCCCTCAAACATGTTAATGCATATTGTTATGTGATTTAACATTGATATTCAGCACGGGAGCCGCATGTGTAGGCTATAGAATTAAAATATGGATGATGACAATTACGTTTTCGAAGTTGTAAGACAATTCGACGTGGGTAACATAGATAGTCGGTCACCGAAAACCTTAACCCAAACCTCGGACAGACAGACACACAGGCGAGCAGGGTGGCGACTACATGTACATAGCAAGAGGGCCTACGATCACAATGTACTCACACCGAGGCATGGTCAGTCAACAAAGGAAGTTAACTCATTGAAGATAAACATGTGAGTATGTGTGCCGAAGCTTGTTACAATCCGCCAAGTATAACTTGTTATTGTGCAAACAAGGATACACAATGGGAAAATCATTAAGTTTCTCCATCGTGTCATGATAAACATGTAGTATACCGAATCTATGAGCCTTCACGTAGAACTCTAGTTATTGCGCGGTCAAGAATACATAATGTGAAAATTGAAAATAGCCACCAAGACGAAATAAGTCATGCGAACGTTTTGAAAATCAATAACTTAACGTCGTCTTGCCGTGATAAACATATTAGAAATAATGAAAAAATATATACCGAATGTGGTTACAACCTGGCAAGTAAAACTACTGTCTGTTTCACGAAAGCTGCCCAAATTTTACGGCCATATAAACAATTTAAAAATAATATTTTTTTCGACAGTATTAAATTAAAGGAAAATTTAAGAATGAGCCTTCTTTTTATTTCGTGAAATTTGGTCAAATATTGATTTTATTACGAAAAATTGATTTCTCTATGGGAATTTAACATGGGGGAAAAAGAGGAAAAGGAGTGTGGGAGGAGTCAAAAAAAGATCTTTTTTTTGGAAATTGACTCCGAAACCTAGCTAGATAGCTTGGAAATGATCCAACTAAGAAAACAAAAGTTAAATTTTGAAAATCGGTCCATGATTTACTGAAATTCTAAAAAATTTCCCCATGTTAAATCCCCATAGACATCTTCACTCCGTGAAGATGTCTATGGGGATTTAACATGACATTTTTATAACATTTTTATGATATATGTAAATCACTCACAACTGTAATGGAATGGAATGGTGCTTAAGGGCCCATCAACACAAAAGAGTATCAATTAGGGCCAACCAATATAGATGAAGAAGAAAATAATAGTCAAATAGTATGTGAAATGTGGTAGGCAATCAAATGATTAGGGTAAAAATAAAACTATGATAAACAATATAAATGAGCAACATGTATACACTATAAATGAAGTAAACAAATTATTGATGATTTAGAAGGAACTATTTTACAAGGTGAAAAGTAATTCTGGCACTGATCAATATGTTAAAATATTGACAATTTACTTTCCGAACATCGGTCGACAACTACCTTCATCTGACTGTTTCGTTCTCATGTATAAAACGTTTATGTGAAGTGTAATCCAGACATCATTCCCAATTTTCTATAAAAATGTACTTCATAGTATGATAATTTGAAGGATTTTACAATTTCATAACAATAATTTAAACGTGTGTATGCAGATAATATGCGTATAAATGTGTCATATGGTGGGTGAAATGTACCGTTGACAACTTCAGGACGCTATGATGAACATTGGAATCAGAAATCGAAATATGTTACAAATTATCTGGTATTCAATAAATGTATACGAATTGAGATTTTACAGTGACACGTATAATAAATACACAGGTGCATATATTACACATGTAGACAGGACAGAGTCAACGGAATTTATTAAGCGAGTCGGAGGTTGACGCTACATGACAGAAAATATAATTTACCTGCGACGTTTGCCGTTATAACAAATTGTCATTGTTTCTTATACCATTTATAATGCTTAATATTTCACGCATTCCTGTAAGACTATACTACTATGCTGCGCCAAATCCACGACCATCCAACCCCCGCTGATCCCAATGTCTATGCATGATATATATATTAATATACATGTACTGGATAAAAAAATATGTGCATTGGGATGAAACAAAGATAACTTTCTGTGTGAGTACACCAATGTCACTGCGACAAAATGACGTCAGATGGGTATCTGTGTTGTCTAGAAAGATGGTTTATCAGTTGAATACGGCATTGCTTTATATATCATATTGTTCGAGAGAGTCTTTGCTTGGCGCGTCACATACCTTCTCGAAATGGATGTAGCAACAGGTTTTGGGGAAATGACATTGAAATGTCAATGAGCTAGGACATATTTAGCACACCTAGTCATATTTTTGAAAATGACAAAAAATGGAAAATAATTGGACATGTACCATGTACCTTTAAAGGCCCAACTGGGATATAAAAGCCGCCAGATGGCGCTGGGCAGGCTTTTTGATAATTGTATGCATGCTTCACTTCAGGGACACATTTTCAGATATTTTAGAAATAGCACTGAACAAATAATTACAATATTTCACACAGACATAGATAATACAACTATGAAAGGTTTAGCAAAAAAATTGGATTTAAGAAAACAAATGTAAATGTGCTTTTGAAGTAATACAATGTACTCAACTGACAACTGATTCAAACTTGCCGGGTGGAGCGTAGCTGTTACGTATGAGTTCATGTTGCCGCTGAGTTCATGACCCGACATTGTAAACAATCCCATGTGTTTAATGATAACGCTAACAGCTGTAACTGCCTGTATGGAGTTTAGATAGTCAACATCAGACATTGTGCCAGCCGCACAACTTTGATTTTGGACAGCAATATCAAATTAAATATGTGTCTGGTATGCACATAGCAAAGTCAATGAAACAAAACCATGGTTTAATAGACCAGCAAGAGAAATATGTCGCCTAGAAACTTGATACAATGGCTGTGAAAATGCAGTATATACTAATTATAAATAGTATAAACTCCGGTTAGTATGCACATTCACAAAGCAGCATGTGTGTGCAGTCTGATCTGGAATTCACATGACTACATGAATTCATATTTGCTAGCAGCCTTATTTCCTGCATCCTACCACATACGAGTGTGGTTATTTCACTGGTCTCTGTGGAATGACATGACACAGTTACACATTTTTATCAATACCGACTTATTACAAATACATATTCTGAAATATTCGTTATTACATGTACCTGTACATGTACTTACAAAATACATCGGATATAGGAACCTTGTTCAGGTCCAGAAGTACAATATATGTTTCACTATATGTATGTGACACACTCTAAGTAAATGGACACGTTACAACATGCATGTCCCCGGATCAACTGGTGCATCCTCACAGTCTCATCAGGATCTACACTGTTTAGCTTGGTGGTCATTAATGATAGCTCTAATTAATGATGTAAACTGCATCATGCTGTAGTCATGTGCTATCTGAATGTGAGTTAAACTGGTCAAAAACTCAATAAGCCCCATTTGTCATTGTGTGACACGTGGAAAGCTGTTTCATTCAATTGTATTTCCTTCTATTTCTATAACAGCATCAAAATACTCATTGCTTTGATAGTTAGCAGCAAAATACTATATAACTAGAGCAGCTTGAGCTGCATCAACGGTTTGAGCCTCAAACATTGATTTCATGTGTAACTAAGCTTTAGCCCATGGTGTAAACTATCGGTTGCAAAAAGAATTTCTGAAGTTTTAGAATGAACAGTCCAACATTATTGTGTTCGCATCATCACACCGATGTGGGGCCGGTTAGCTTAGAGGTAGAGCGATGGACTCGGAGCGATACCGGGTTCGATCCTCAGCCAAAGTTTTAGCTAAAGGACTGAAATATCGACTACAGCAAAAACAATTGAAATCGAATGATAAATAACGAAGCTGACGTCACATCCGTTTGCTCTATTTTGAAAACTTGAAAAAAATACGTTCATCTTTGACATCGAATAGAGCCGTAAGTAGTCAAGATATAGCTCTGAAAATTATCATCTTTCATGCGGCTGACACTCCCCTATCACCCTGGCAAGAAATTATGTTGCTGACAGTACTGTACAAATTGGAAAACGTTTGTAAAGACCACCCGTATGTACATTTTTCAACTTCAAATGCATATAGCTCTTTTATTTGAGCAGATAGCCGAAAACTGTCAGCGATGCAAAATGAATTCTGAAATCGGTTGGAAACTAAGGAAGTTATAGGAAGTATGACGTCACTTCCGTTTTCGTGGAAAGTAGCTTTAAAAGATATCTGAAAATCTCTGAGTCTCTGCTCACACTTGATCCGAATCGGCATACAAAATTTGAAGTCGATCCGACCAGCGGTTTGTTGTAGATGGAGGGAGCCCGTAAGTCAGTGGATGATTATTTTTCGATAGTTATCGCCCTTAAATTGCAGTTTACGCCATTTGTAAATACACCTAATAAAACGGAAATGTGCAATATTCCGCCAGTGAAGTTTTCGTTTGTTTTTCACCACCATAGGCCGGGCACAAAGCGGGAAAGTTTTAGCTAAAGGACTGAAATATCGCCCGCAGCAAGAAATTTTGAAATATATTGATAAATAACGAAGCTGACGTCACATCCGTTTGCTCTATTTTGAAAACTTGAAAAAAAGACGTTCATCTTTGACATCCAATAGAACCGGAAGTAGTCAAGATAGAGCTCTGAAAATTATCATCTTTTATGCGCCTGACACTCCCCTATCACACTGGCAAGAAATTATGTTGCTGACATTATTGTACAAATTGGAAAACGTTTGTAAAAACCACCCGTTATCAGCCGAAATTCGGCAAAAATTCGGCAAAATCGTTGAAAAGTATGTACATTTTTCAACTTCAAATGCCTATAGCTCTCTTATTTGACCAGATAGCCGAGAACTGTCAGCGAATCCGAGATAGAAAATTTTGTCAGCTTTCCAATGCAAAAGGAATATTTGAAATCGGTTGGAAAATAAGGAAGTTATAGAAAGTATGACGTCACTTCCGGTTTCGTGGAAAGTGGCATTAAGACATATCTGAAAATCTCTGAGTCTCTGCTCACACTTGATCCGAATCGGTATGCAAAATTTGAAGTCGATCCGACCAGCGGTTTGGGCTGTAGACTGAACGGCTGAATAAAAAAAAAACCAAAAAAAACAACGAATACAATAGGTTTTCGGCGCAGCTGAAAGCCGCCTCAAACCTAATTTGTAACACTTTGAGTAAATTCTCAATCATTTTCCTGCACAAATAAAACATACATATACTATTTAGAAGGACTGGTATACACTGTATCATTTGTGTGTTTTATGGGACCACAAGCTTGATAACAAAACTACATGCCATATATCTAGATACTAGTCAGTACAGAAACACCTAGACTGGCTATCCAGCAGCCTCCTCACTGTTCTACATTGGGAGCAGACGACAAACATGTGCTGCTGTGTATGTCTATTTATAAAGTCAGTGTAAAACTGACAGGCTAGGGACGCTATCAGTAATTGGATATGCCCCTCCTTCTAAATTCTGTACCAGGGCACCGATTGTTGGGCCGTCTGATTATGTCGCACAGCTCAGGCTCAGTCAGTCAAGCTGGGTCAGTCGAAGAAGACGGCTAACTCCATCATGGAGTTAGCCCCCTTATTCCACTGACCCCTTCAATTATACTGTGATATGTATTAGCAGTTTCCGGCGTTTCCAGTTTACGTTCACACAAATCTACGTTGTCATTCAATATGCACATACCATTCGCGCGAATAAAAACATGGAGTGTCCATGTACACAGAAAACAAATTGAAGGAGCCGGTGGACGAAGGGGCGGGGGAGGGGTGTGGGGTCGGACTTACGACATATCCCGTTATTCCACCCCCTCCCCCCCCCCCCCCCCCACCCTTCAATTAAGCTACACTGTAAATGATGATGCATATGGAACGTCGAGGCAAAACTTCACCCATGCGATGAGCTAAAATCTTCGGACAAGTCGAACGCCATACTTGATACACGCCATGTGAGTTTGTACCTCAGAACAGTGCCACATCTCATGAACAATATTTACAAACTTGACCATATGTCTCGTAAATGGCATCAAAAGTTATCGACATTTTCACAGCAAAAATGTGCATTTGGTATGAAAATTTCGTCATCTTTCGATGTTATTTACAGAAAATATCACAATTTCTGTAAATTGTATATTACATGAAAAATCGCACGTATTCTTAGGTACAAAATGGCATGGCATGTCTCATATGCTATCGAAAGTACGGGAAATCAACATGGCGATATTTTTACCCAATTACCCAGACGTAACTGGAGAAGACTTTTCCATGTTCAGTTTAAAGTTAAAGGTGCATGCCCACTCAGCAGCCACAACATGTTCTTTATAGTAATTAAATAAGTGTATAATTGTGTCACTATTCCACCAGTTCTAAAACCAACAAGTGCCCGCTATGCAGCTATAATCATTTAGTTAATATTTATTTTACTGATAGTGACGCGCGGTGGTATCAGGCTATTCTCATATGCAACTGAGGCATTATATTTTTTAATTATTTATTCTAATTAATTGCGTCACCTGAAAAAATACTATTTACTATATATTATATAGTATGAGTATTGCACATCAAAAATAAATACAGAGAACAAATAGTAATGTCCGTTAACATTTTAAGGAAACACGGTAATCACCGCTGATATCAGTGTAGAAATGTATGTCTGATATAAAATGTATAATAATGCCAATCACTACTTGGGGTAATGGTGAATGAATGTTTATTTTGCTAGACAATGTCTCAGATGATGCCTCTGATATAAAGAACAGTTTGTGCCTACTGAGTGGGCATGCACCTTTAACACGAACTAAAAATGTCCAACACAGACATTACAACGTGTCGCTTTATGTAAGCTTCATCTGGTATTACTTGTATGTTCATTTTTGGGAATATTCACTCAAAGCTGCTTGATTTCAGACACAATCATATTTTGAAATATGAAATTGAGAACTATTGGCAAGATTAGCGCAGGTGGTATTGTATATTATAACGTAACACACAATATCGCGTCTGAGGCGGGTTACACGGTTAAACAGCGACTAGAGATTGTTTGTGCCGCCCGTTGGAAAAGTGTACCGTTCGGAATATTAAAGGTACATGCCCACTCAATTGGCACAACATGTTCTTTATAGGAATTAAATAAGTGTATAAATGTGTCACTATTCCACCAGTTCTAAAAATTACGAGTGCCCGCTATGCAGATATAATCTACTACCACCGCGAGTCACTATCAGTGAAATAAATATTACTAAATGATTATATCTGTATAGCGGGCACTCGTAATTTTTAAACTGGTGGAACATTGACACAATTATACACGTATTTAATTCCTATAAAGAACATTTTGTGCTTACTGAGTGGGCATGTACCTTTAATGTATTATGAAGCTTGCACCGCGCGTGGTTTTACATTACATTCGCTAGCCGTTATATTGTCCTGCCACGTTTCTGGTATACATATGTAGTCTGCCGGAAAATCGGCGCGTGGTTTTACATTACATTCGCTAGCCGTTATATTGTCCTGCCACGTTTCTGGTATACGTAGGTAGTCTGCCGGAAAATCGCGGTCCAATTGTCCTTCAACGCATAATAATGACACACGGCTACAATTGGCCACGCGGTCGCGATTCCATCTCTAGGTGCTTACCAAGAGAATACGTGCATACGAAAACCGAACTTGTACAATATATGTATATACCATTCATGACAGCATTGGTGTTAGCACACACCAGTCCGGATTTCCACGGCATGTGCTACATACGCAGTTACAATGCCGACGAAGCCCGATGTAATTATGTATGTATACACTGCGCATGGCGACATAGTCGCTGGTCGTTTGGTGTGTCAAATACACTATACAAGCCGCGTTCCAATACCACAGGCTGATTTTCACAATGGCTTATCGCCAATTCATGAATTATACCATGTACAGTGATGTAAACTCGTCGTGTAATCTTTCACCATTGACCACTAGAGGTTGCATAGCCAGATCACGACCCGCGTCATTGCAGTATAGTTAGCATGCTCTAAAATGCATACGGTGTTCATTGCAACTAGCGCATCCCGAATAAGACTGCACATCCGCGCAGTCTTATTCGCGATGCGTTCGTTGCCATAGGATAG
The DNA here is from genome assembly GCA_029237695.1 of Conchocele bisecta. Taxonomy (NCBI): domain Eukaryota; kingdom Metazoa; phylum Mollusca; class Bivalvia; order Lucinida; family Thyasiridae; genus Conchocele; species Conchocele bisecta. Next base: position 66,693,898 of record CM055270.1, on the reverse strand, counting down.
AGTCATTGTGCGGTATTTATCACGTGTGAGCATTGTGGTACATAACTAGGTCTGGTGGGACCATCGCCGTCAGTTTGCGTTGCGCCATGGAGAGATCGGGTCGCCATCGTCAGCTAGCCATCTGCTGGTGGGCCTGCTTCATTTTTCTCGCTTCTTTACTAGGTGAGTTTCTTACAACTATATGTATTACAATTCCGTTAATTATACTTCAATAAGCTAATTTGTGTATTTCAATATTCATGCAAATACGCTATGTATTACTATTCAACATACAGTGTTGGGTATTTGTTTGCTACATAATTGCTTGGGTGTTAGGTTGCTTGTGGACATTATGATATACACATGCATGAATAATTATACAGTGAAAGTGGGCGGGCCAATTATCAACATGATCACACATTTGAACATACCACATGACTCTTTGTGTATGAAAATGTCTCCGATGTTAGTCGGGTGTTTGTTTATGATTGAATCTTGGGAAACAGGTGTGGCCACATGCGTTAGTCTACAGACAAATGAGACAAACCATGTGAGTTTAGTTTAAACGGGTGTTTCATGATGGAATAGCGAACATTATATATACTAATCAGACTGTACGGATGCACAGGCTGATCTGGATCTACACTGATCGCAAAGGCAATAAATGGAGGATCTCAAAGGAGTTTCCATTTGATATGAGATGCGAAACGAGTTTACAATATTTTCCGTAAATGGCGTCGAAAGTTGACATAATTTATATGCCGCATGTACTCTGAAGGTTTTGTCAACTTTTGATTTTATTTATGAAAAATATTGTAAATTTTGTAAAGTTATTTAATGAAATTAAGCAGATGTCATAAGGTACAAAATCACGTGGCGTGTCTCATATGTATTTAATAAAGGTACTATAACCTCCTCCGATGTGAACAATCACTAGTTTTTCATCAGGTGTGATTGCATATAACATATTTGTGAAGGCTAGTATTTTTTATCGATAATGTGGCAATTTTATCATTTATTTTTATTTGTCCATGACGATAAAATGCTATGACGCGCAGAGTTTTCTGACGCAGCGGTATCTGAGAACCGAAGTACTTTTTATGGCCTATAACATGTAGCTATTCATCGTTTTCCATTTCAGTGATATTTACTTCAATACGGTATGAAGGAACTATTTTATTTATTATTTTTACGCGAACAAAGTAGTTATTGCGATATAGATTTGAATCGGCAAGACGATAGGAATCTTGTTTCACATTACCCTGTACATGTATATATCAGTGCATAATTAGGCAAAGTGTATGATCACGTGGTTAAAACAACAACAACAACAAGTACTGAAACTTTCAGAAGCACTCCGATTCAAAGTACGTAAACTATTATTTTATTTTGTCCTTATTATGTAACGGATTTTGATGAAATAGTGCGTATCAAACGCGTCTTGTTAAGCTGCATTTGGTGGTCTCGGTTATTTGGCCCAAACTTGTGTCGTTTTTGCGAAGCATCGATTTCCGTGTCTACTGACACGGAAATTGATTCTTCGCAAATACGACATAAGTATGTGCCGAACTCCCGGGACCACCAAATGCAGCTCATGAAGACGCGTTTGCTGCGCCATATTTCATCAAAATCCGTTGCTTATTAAGGAAACTATCAAATAATACTTACTTTGGAGTGGGCGCTCTTTCAGCACTTCCAGCCATTTTTGTTGTTGTTGTAACCACGTGATCATACACCGTGACCGTGTTATGTAACTTAGGGCATGTTAAGGGAACCCCAAAAAATGGTCCGATCAGACAAGATGTTTACAAATGCATTGGCCTGCTTGTATTTATATACGATCGATGTAAATTAACACTTAAAAAGTACGTTTGCATTTAAAGTGAATATTCCCAAAAATGAACATACAAGTAGTACCAGATGAAGTTTACATAAAACGACACGTTGTAATGTCTGTGTTGGACATTTTTAGTTCGTGTTAAAGGTGCATACCCACTCAGTAGGCACAAACTGTTCTTTATACCAGAGGCATCATCTGAGACATTTTCTAGCAAAATAAACATTCTTTCACCATTACCCCAAGTAGTGATTGGCATTATTATACATTTTATATCAGACATACATTTCTACACTGATATCAGCGGTGATTACCGTGTTTCCTTAAAATGTTAACGGACATTACTATTTGTTCTCTGTATTTATTTTTGATGTGCAATACTCATACTATATAATATGTAGTAAATAGTATTTTTTCAGGTGACGCAATTAATTAGAATAAATAATTAAAAAATATAATGCCTCAGTTGCATATGAAAATAGCCTGATAAAACAGCGCGTCACTGTCAGTAAAATAAATATTAACTAAATGATTATAGCTGCATAGCGGGCACTTGTTGGTTTTAGAACTGGTGGAATAGTGACACAATTATACACTTATTTAATAACTATAAAGAACATGTTGTGGCTGCTGAGTGGGCATGTACCTTTAACTTTAAACTGAACATGGAGAAGTCTTCTCCAGTTACGTCTGGGTGATTGGGTAAAAATATCGCCATGTTGATTTCCCGTACTTTCGATAGCATATGAGACATGTATCAAGTATGGCGTTCGACTTGTCCGAAGATTTTAGCTCATCGCATGGGTGAAGTTTTGCCTCGACATTCCATATGCATCATCATCTACAGTGTAGCTTAATTGAAGAAGGGGGGGGGGGGATGGGGTGGAATAACGGGATATGTCGTACGTCCGACCCCACACCCCTCCCCCGCCCCTTCGTTCACCGGCTCCTTCAATTTTTTTTCTGTGTACATGGACACTCCATGTTTTTATTCGCGCGAATGGTATGTGCATATTGAATGACAAAGTAGATTTGTGTGAACGTAAACTGGAAACGCCGGAAACTGCTAATATATATCACAGTATAATTGAAGGGGTCAGTGGAATAAGGGGGCTAACTCCATGATGGAGTTAGCCGTCTTCTTCGACTGGCCCAGTCAATTGTAATTATAGTCTATAGCTACCTCTCCAATTATACTGACAATGCCAATACTTCCCAACTAATGTGATCTACTGCCTGTTCCACGTTTTGCTGCCGACTAACGTTCGTCTATTAACCCTTTCACCCCTAAGTTACTGGAATGGAGTTGGATATGTTAATTTTGCAACCAATCCAACTGTTACAAAATTATTTTCAGACTAATCCATTTATGAAAAGTGGGTGTTTTTTATTTCAAAAATATGAAATTACTTGCAAAACGTGTAGATCCTGATGAGACGGCTCGTCACGAGCCATATCATCTGAATCTACACGTTTTGCCAATACCACTATACAGGCATGTGGTGTTGAAAGGGTTAAGCACCTTGAATGTAGTACAAGGTACATAATGTTATAATGTAAGTACTTTGTTCATCAAGAAGAAAAAAGTCTCCATCCCAGATGTTTTATATTTGATGAAATTCCATCAAATATAGACTTTATTGCGAAATGGGAATTTAACATGGGGCAAAAAATAAATCCCAAGAAAATCAATATTTGATGGATTTGTTGGGGGTTTACATTTATATCTAGGCCATATATGCTACACCGATGTTGCGCCGGTCATGTATGTATGGCATGACCCAGGCTACACTGTGGTCCTGTCACACCTCTAATCTCATGCCGTGATTTACGGCCAGTTACTTCGCAAAACAACAGTGACCAGATAACAGGCAATCATAGCCTGTACATTGGCAGCCGGCTGGAATAAAGGGGATTAAGCCGGCGCCGAGTACGACTATCTGTGTTCAGAATGCAACGGATCAAAAAGCGTTATTCAGAGGCGTAAATAAATCTTATTGACGAAATTACGACCTGCGTAGGCCAAGATCAGACTGCGCGGACGCGCAATCTGATCTTGGGCTACGTTGGTCGCAATCGTCATACGGTCAAATTTCCCAGTTGGTCCCCAGAAACTTAAAAAAGACTTTGCAACATCATTATGTCGTGGGCAGAACTAGTATTGTGAAGACGTTGTCCAGTTGTTTTAGAGTTAACGGTATTGAACCACATATCATCTCAGATCGCATCAGTTGAACTCGTATTGAAACATCAAAGGCACAGGTATAAATCAAGTGTCATAGATATCCTTTTATGTGACTTGTCAGATGGCTTATTGTGTTCATTAGTTCCAGTTGATATCACGTCTATTGGCTCAATCTGCCAGATGACAAAACTAACATTTAGCACGAACACCACTATTGGCTGAAGTGTATCCACGCACTCAGATAGCGACCTAGTACCCGAGTACCGCTGTGGGTATACATGGTTCTCCGATGTACAGGTAATGACACAGCGTGGATGTGAGCGGGGTCCGGGACAACGCCGTTCGCAAACGTCATTGTTCTTGCTAATTGGGCATCGAATTGATTGCGACGCGATACGCGTTGAGATGACATGCACGATAGCTGACCAAGCTGTTCAAATAGATTAATCTGAACATAAGTCGAAACAATGCTCTACCGCAGTATTATACGCTAATATAGTACGACATTTTAAATGTTCCAGAAACGACTGACCGATTTCATAGTTTAAACAATATTTATTTCATACATTACATATTACATACATTACATGTGATATGTGAATGGATTTGAAGACAAGCTAATAGCGTATATGAATTCATATCCATCGTTTTCGTTAACAATATATCCGTGGTTTGGGTCAAGAGATGTTACTACGGAAAATATAAATATACTTCTTGTATGAGTATCCTACTACTTTTAAAAATTAAACATGACTGTTGTGTACATAATAATAGAGACACGCCGTGCCCTTTATGTACCTAAGAACTCTGCAGGTGAGATATCTCATGAAAAATATTTACAAAATTTTCTGTAAAGGATGTCGAAGGATGACGAAATTTTCGTAGCAAATGCGGAATTCTAATCCGCATTTGCTATGGAAATTGCGTCTTCTTTCGACGTCATTGATAGAAAATATCACAGTTTCTGTAAATATATTTCATGAAAAATCGCACGTACATATGGCATGTCTCAGATACGACTTTTAGTATTTCCATTCCGCTCACTATAGCGCCCGTCAATGTAAATATGCAAGTGAGGCATTATATTTTAAATAAATTAAGTTAGTCGTCTAAAAAAATACTGTTATAGGAATATGTATATTCATATTAATAAAAAACTAGTTTAATATATACCATAGTAAATCATCACGATGCTATGTTATATTTATTACACAGCCACCAATTTTTATATTGAAGTTACTTTGATTCCTACGGCGCCCAGCAGCGGACGTAGAATTCATTTTTTTTTAATTCGTTCCCACGAAATAACAATTCGTTCCCTCAATTTAACAATTCGTTCTCTCGAATTAACAATAAGTTTCCACGATATAACAATTCGTGGGAACGAATTATTATTTCGTGGGAACAAATTATTAAACAAATTATTAAATTGAGGGAACGAATTGTTAATTCGTCGGAATGCATTGTTAATTCGTGGGAACGAATTGTTAAATTGAGGGAACGAATTGTTGTTTCGTGGGAAGGAATTGATAAAAAAAAAAGAAATATACGTCTCCTGCGGGGCTCCGTACGTATGGCCTTCCGTGTACGTCTCCAATTACGGGTTTCCGATCGACACCATAATTCAACGTTTTGAATAGAAGATGTCATTTCACGGCCTGTGCGTTGTATTAGAATATTTATTGATCCAGGAATACCCAAAAATAAAATGGTGTCCACCGTGCATAAACATGATATTAAAACTAAGCAGATAATGCAAACATGTATAAGAATGCATGGACAATATAGAATATCAAATTTATGATAAAAGAAAACTATATAACCAACAAGACAATTTGAAAATTGTTGTAAACGTTTGTCTTTATGTTAGCTAATTTATTTGTATTCTTCGTTGGTTATTTTCCTGATTCGTCAATAACTTTGTTGAGCATGGCTTCAAGAAATACGGATTGTTTGAGGTGCGAGCGTATGTTTTCTGCAAGTAAAGTAAAGTGTGTTTATTATAGTGTCACCCATATTGAAAGGGCCGGTCATATTTGACTTATGAGACACTCTATCGGGGGCCGTGTCACTAAACTTCGTACGACTAAAATGTTCGTAAGTGCAAAATTATGATAGTCTGTAAATTTCACATTAAGAATGTGTTCTTGTAAACAATTATTGGATTTACATTTATTGAGCAGCCTATGCTAGCATATGCTCAATAAATGTAAATTCATCAATTGAAATTTACAAACTATTCTAAATCTGCACTTACGAACATTTTAGTCGTACGAGGTTTAGTGAAACGGCCCCCAGTACTTCCCAATTCCTATCCTTTATGCCAGGCACCCGGGAGGAAGTAATTGATACCACAACATTTATATAACTAGTTAGTGGCGCACCAACCAGCCACATCAGTCCGAGCGGAGACTCGAACCTCGGACCTCCCAGCGAGGTGGGTGCCTTATCCTCTAGGCCACAGGGACTGTGTGTACTTATAAACGGCCCCTAGTCATGTATGATCAAAAGTAATCAGAGCACATTGTTTTGCAAACTCAGGTTAAGTCTAAATCAAACGAAATGTTAGATTGTATTTTACTACAGCATCATGCATAATAAAAGTTGTACATAGAGCACCGTGCGTGCTGTGGTAGCCGTCACATGTTAGGAAGAAGCGTTTAATTCAATTATTAAACTAAAGTATTATGTGTTTTAATACACTGTGTTATTTCATGGAAACCGCCTATTTTATGCAAAACAGTAGCCGATTTCATCAAAATTCCAAAGTATACTTATCTAGCAAAGTATACGTTGAGGGAGTAATCATTTATTTTTCCTGAAATGCATTATTTCATATAGAACTAACAACTATATATTTGATGATTAAAAGTATGCATTATTATTATACTGAATGAGTTACATTATCACAGCCAAAATGGCTGTGATAATGTAATAAATTCAGTACAATAAAAATTAATAAACTTATTCTTAAATTAAAAGATTCTCCCTCAAAGAATACTTTGCTAGATAAGTATACTTTGCAATGTTGATGAAATAGGCTACTGATCTACGTACATGCATATCACTGAGTTCGCATAATGTGAACCAGATTTGGGGATGCCCTTCAATTGCTTTTCTCTGCTTTTGGGTAACTGCTGCTTGAACCCGTGTTTTATAGATTGCGGCCACCATAGATAAAAAGTTAGTATTGAGTCAATGGTTAAATTCAGCATGACAATTCGTATGTAATCGCTGGAAGTATCAGAGTCACCCATCTCCAGCTGATGGCTTAATGGATACGGACTCATGTTTTCCTTACACCTGGATAAATATGGCTTTGTCTGTATTGTAAAGACACATCATTATTAGCTAATTAGTATTGGCAATGTAAATCATTGCGTTTTAGCGAAGCATACATTATTCGAATTATCCGCTCGACATGCATTAAGCAAACAGCATTGTATAATACATTGTATCCAATCTTGGGACTTTGCACAGTGTCCGGACATAGCAATTGTCGCCGTTATGTTGCAGATTTATTTGTTGAAATGTGGCTCTGACTGGAGAAATGGGACTTATGAGTATTGCGACCAATGTAGATCCAGATCAAATAGCCAACTACTGTAGCCTGAAAACGATATATATTACTTGTTAGAAGCATGGTCGCAATACAGATAACTGGCAAGCACCCATTGATCAGTTGTGTTACCTGACTGTCTCCTGCTATGTGTTTGTTGCTTTATGACGTACGTTAGCCGATATTATTATGTTGCGATTCCAATACCAGTCTCAATGTGCATGATCACGTGGTTACAACAACAACAACGTCGCCCACTCCAAAGTAAGTATTATTTGATATTTTCCTTAGGTCTCACGGGACAGTGGGCAGCTGGCTTTAAAAAGGGGGTGGACGATTTTCTATATACTTCACTACCGACCCTGTAAGTTACACCAGTGTGTCTAGAAAAATAGGTTTATGGATATTTCTTGACTTAGGGAGGCTTGACTAGGTGTATTTTTTAGAGTATTTCATAATTATACGAAACTGAATGTTAGCTCTGGTTGATTTTGACATCTTGGAAAATGTGGCCTGCTATGCTGTCTCGCCGGTACGGTTTCGCGTCAGAATTTAAGGTATTTTTCGGGCATTTGTAGCGAAAATTTGAGCTGGTTATGACCCCGCTTTGAAATCATTTTCAGAAAATGGTGTGGTGTTACAAGTGATAGAACAAGACATAACAAAGTATCTGTGCCTCATATTTTCATGAAAACAATTCCGATAAATTCAGTCGTGTTGAAATTTCTGGCCAAAAATAGGTGGGTGGGGTAACTTTGTAAAATATTAATTGAACACATCTGATGCGGTTACTGAATTTTTATTCTGGCGCGCGATTTGTACTTCATTTGCGAGTATTTTTCAACACTTGTCGCAAGAGCCTCCTTAACTGATTGTGAGAGGTGGTGATTTTTATAAGTCACCCGCCGCCCTCAGAAAAGCAGTAAATTTTGGCTATTTTGAACCGTCCCGTAATGCCTTAAGGGGAAAAGTCTGATATTTCAAGGTGTCATATTTCACCTCTAACCAGTATTGTTTGACAGAAGAACATGTCCCGAGATAACATCCAGCAGTTTTAGTTTACTGCACTCAAATATGCAGGGTTCAGCAGGGCTGGAGGTAAGCATGGTATTTTGCTGTCGATACACCGAAATGAAACTTCGCGTTTCGCCATTTTGGGGGTGGGCGATATCCGCGCCCCATTTCAACATCGGCTTTCATTTTGTACATTTTTCTTTGTTTGCGTTTTACGTAAAATTGATGAAATTAGCAATATAGAGCGAGACGAGCCGTTTCGGGGGAAAAATATTTCCACTTAAGGTCTCACGGGACAGTGGGCAGCTAGCTTTAAAAAGGGGGTGGACGATTTTCTATATACTTCACTACCGACCCTTTAAGTTACACCAGTGTGTCTAGAAAAATAGGTTTATGGATATTTCTTGACTTAGGGAGGCTTGACTAGGTGTATTTTTTAGAGTATTTCATAATTATACGAAACTGAATGTTAGCTCTGGTTGATTTTGACATCTTGGAAAATGTGGCCTGCTATGCTGTCTCGCCGGTACGGTTTCGCGTCAGAATTTAAGGTATTTTTCGGGCATTTGTAGCGAAAATTTGAGCTGGTTATGACCCCGCTTTGAAATCATTTTCAGAAAATGGTGTGGTGTTACAAGTGATAGAACAAGACATAAGAAAGTATCTGTGCCTCATATTTTCATGAAAACAATACCGATAAATTCAGTCGTGTTGAAATTTCTGGCCAAAAATAGGTGGGTGGGGTAACTTTGTAAAATATTAATTGAACACATCTGATGCGGTTACTGAATTTTTATTCTGGCGCGCGATTTGTACTTCATTTGCGAGTATTTTTCAACACTTGTCGCAAGAGCCTCCTTAACTGATTGTGAGAGGTGGTGATTTTTATAAGTCACCCGCCGCCCTCAGAAAAGCAGTCAATTTTGGCTATTTTGAACCGTCCCGTGATGCCTTAAGGGGAAAAGTCTGATATTTCAAGGTGTCATATTTCACCTCTAACCAGTATTGTTTGACAGAAGAACATGTCCCGAGATAACATCCAGCAGTTTTAGTTTACTGCACTCAAATATGCAGGTCTCACGGGACAGTGGGCAGCTAGCTTTAAAAAGGGGTTGGACGATTTTCTATATACTTCACTACCGACCCTGTAAGTTACACCAGTGTGTCTAGAAAAATAGGTTTATGGATATTTCTTGACTTAGGGAGGCTTGACTAGGTGTATTTTTTAGAGTATTTCATAATTATACGAAACTGAATGTTAGCTCTGGTTGATTTTGACATCTTGGAAAATGTGGCCTGCTATGCTGTCTCGCCGGTACGGTTTCGCGTCAGAATTTAAGGTGTTTTTCGGGCATTTGTAGCGAAAATTTGAGCTGGTTATGACCCCGCTTTGAAATCATTTTCAGAAAATGGTGTGGTGTTACAAATGATAGAACAAGACATAACAAAGTATCTGTGCCTCATATTTTCATGAAAACAATTCCGATAAATTCAGTCGTGTTGAAATTTCTGGCCAAAAATAGGTGGGTGGGGGGGTAACTTTGTAAAATATTAATTGAACACATCTGATGCGGTTACTGAATTTTTATTCTGGCGCGCGATTTGTACTTCATTTGCGAGTATTTTTCAACACTTGTCGCAAGAGCCTTCTTAACTGATTGTGAGAGGTGGTGATTTTTATAAGTCACCCGCCGCCCTCAGAAAAGCAGTCAATTTTGGCTATTTTGAACCGTCCCGTGATGCCTTAAGGGGAAAAGTCTGATATTTCAAGGTGTCATATTTCACCTCTAACCAGTATTGTTTGACAGAAGAACATGTCCCGAGATAACATCCAGCAGTTTTAGTTTACTGCACTCAAATATGCAGGTCTCACGGGACAGTGGGCAGCTAGCTTTAAAAAGGGGGTGGACGATTTTCTATATACTTCACTACCGACCCTGTAAGTTACACCAGTGTGTCTAGAAAAATAGGTTTATGGATATTTCTTGACTTAGGGAGGCTTGACTAGGTGTATTTTTTAGAGTATTTCATAATTATACGAAACTGAATGTTAGCTCTGGTTGATTTTGACATCTTGGAAAATGTGGCCTGCTATGCTGTCTCGCCGGTACGGTTTCGCGTCAGAATTTAAGGTATTTTTCGGGCATTTGTAGCGAAAATTTGAGCTGGTTATGACCCCGCTTTGAAATCATTTTCAGAAAATGTTGTGGTGTTAAAAGTGATAGAACAAGACATAACAAAGTATCTGTGCCTCATATTTTCATGAAAACAATTCCGATAAATTCAGTCGTGTTGAAATTTCTGGCAAAAAATAGGTGGGTGGGGTAACTTTGTAAAATATTAATTGAACACATCTGATGCGGTTACTGAATTTTTATTGTGGCGCGCGATTTGTACTTCATTTGCGAGTATTTTTCAACACTTGTCGCAAGAGCCTCCTTAACTGATTGTGAGAGGTGCTGATTTTTATAAGTCACCCGCCGCCCTCAGAAAAGCAGTCAATTTTGGCTATTTTGAACCGTCCCGTGATGCCTTAATATGCAACGTATTTTGATGACATATGGCGCAGCAAACGCGTCTTCAACAGCTGCATTTAGTGGATGTATGCGATACATGTATGTGATCTTGCAACCAATTCAATGTTACACCCAGTTTAGTTTCCCCATCTATATGTGACATTGCTGAAGAGCCCCAGTCAATTTATCTTTTGTCTCCGGCTTAGCGTACACACTAACTTCAAAACTGACTTTATGGTACGAAGTGGATATGAAACGGATATGATACGAACGAAGTGGACGTGAGTGAGTGATGAGGTAACTACTATTGACTGTCACTCCGGCGGCCCGGTCCCCGATCCCTGCACTGGAGTTTGTATCATAAAGCGGCTCGGTCGGCGGGTATCCGAGATATTAGACCAAATGGGAACATTAACAACAACATTTTTAAAATCCAAAAAAATGTTTATAATTACAATAAAAATATTGTTTTACATTTTGCATTTCATTTCATCATAAAGTATTAAGTTCATGTAATACAATAAGGAGAAAAAAATCACTTAGATTTAATATAAATCTAAGTAAAGAGTTTTGAAAATCCACAAGATTTAATATAAAAAATATATAAAGTAATTGTTCTTCTATGACCTCATAGCGGAACACGCATATTTCAGCTACATGTAATTAAAATGTTCAAACCTTTGTAACTGTTATAATATTTGTTATTTTTACATGCGGTTTTCATCATTTGTGTCATATTATCAAATTGTATTATTTACAAAAATAAAACAAAGTTGTTCATATGACCTTTACTTACTCGTTGTATGCTGGGAAAATGTGGGCTATAAATAGTTCACAAGACTTAACCCTTTAAACCCGAAGTGGTTAATGCACACATTGACGATCCAGATGAGCCGGCTCGTACTTTTTAAAAGTAATTTTCATATTTTTTAGAACAAAAATCCAATAATTGTTTACAAGAAAATATTTTGAATGTGAGATTCACAGACTATCATAATTGTGCACTTACGAACATTTTAGTCGTACGAAGTTTAGTGAAACGGGCAGGCCACCGATCCCGACATTGGAATTGGTGTCATATACACAACCGCCCGAGTTAAGTTTGCCCAGATACCAACGTTTCTCAACAATTATTCACAGATTCCTGAAGAACGGTTCATATTTCGGTGTTTTTTTTTATTATTTCATTAGCACTGGTGCTTGGTGCATTGCTACCAACATACAATTTAAGTCCCGCGAATTACATGCACAACTAGAAGTAGATATTGACAGCATAAAGGGGTCCGAAATTTCGGAACGGTGAATGTGTAGATAATTGGCGATTTCTGTCGGCACCAAAATAATCTGTTCAACCACACGTGGTTCCGATATAAATGAACAACAATTGGTGAGGTGTGACCAAAGTGTAATGTTAGACGGTTTCGAAAAAGAGGGTTGCGGATAGAAAAGAAAACCGCTATTTGTTGACTTTTTACCTACAAAAACATAAACTAATTAAAAGAAAACTAATAAAAAAACACAAATTTAATGAATAAACTTGGACTCGCCAGTCCCGTGGCGATCTTTGAACATTCAGGCTTTGTTGTCCATCTATACCAGATCGCGACACTGGAATTGATGTCATATACTATGCATACACAACCGCCTGCGTGAATCTTGCCCAGATGCCAACATTTCTCAACATTTCTCAACATTTATTAGCATTTCTCTACTCGCGACCAAGCAGTTTGATTGACTGAGTCTGAGCTGTAGCACAGCTCAGTCTCAGCCAACCAAGCTGCTTAAATGAAAGCATACTATTCAAATATTTTGAAATAAAAAACGTGATAAATATTGGCAAGCTTAGATCAGTTGGTAGTGTAGTACAAAGTGAACTTGAGCGCTGATGATAATTTAAAAATTCTAAATATTACTGTAAGTCGTAATTAAAATGATATTGATCTAAATGTTTACAATACTGATACATAGAGGCTGTATGTTTACTTCTATTTAGCTGAAAACTCATTTTCATTTGTTGTACACGGTTGTCCCTAAAACTATTCATCTTTTCAGAGACTTGTAGAATTTCCGACAAAATAGCGATTGCCCTACTTCTGAACATCCGTCTATATGTCAGTGAACTTGACATTTATGTCACGTCCAGTATGTACGGAGCACCGCAGGGGACATGGCTTTTTGTTTATTATTTCGTTCCAACGAAATAACAATTCGTTCCCCCAATTTGATATTTTAAATGACGACAATTTTGGTTTCCCGCATTGTAAGTTACGGTTGAATGGGAGCAAATCCAAGGAACGGAGGCACGATCTTTTATAGAGCATTTTTTCAGTTTTTATCATATGCTTATTCCAGATGTCATTTCCATGATGTTAATGGTACATGTCCACTCAGTAGGCACAACACTTTCTTTATATGAATTAAACAATGGTATAATTGTGTCACTGTTCCACCAGTTATAAAAATTACGAGTGCCCGCTATACAGATATAATCATTTAGTAATATTTATTTTACTGATAGTGACGCGATGGTATCAGGCTATTTTCATATGCGAATGAGGCATTGTATTTTTTAATTATTTATACTAATTAAATGCGTCGCCTGAAAAATAATATTTTCGACAGATTATAAATTATGATCATTACACATCAACAAATAAATTACTGAGAATAAATGGTAATGTCCGTTAACATTTTAAGGAAACACGGTTATCGCCCCGGATATCAGTGTGAAAATTTACGTCTGATGTAAAATGTATAATACAATCAATACATGGGGTAATGGTGAATGAATGTTTATTTTGCAAGAAAATGTCACAGATGATGTCTGTGTTATAGGGAACATATTGTTCCTACTGAGTGGGCATGTACCTTTAAGTGCCGACTTACTGCAGTGAAACATGTCCTATATACAGTGGAACCTCTCCAAACCGGACACCCTGGGAGGTCCCAGGGTGTCCGGTTTGGAGATGTTCCACTGTAAGTCAGATATGTCAACACTTCATGGCACATTCTAGTGTTTTGTAATCATGAAAAGTCATTTCCATCAGAGATACACAACAGCGAACCACATCTAAGGTAAACATCTATAATTTCCCGGGTGTCCGGTTTAGAGGGGTTCCATTGTAGATGTGACGACAATTATACATCTGCACCTGTATCTTCCATCGGTTCTCCTATAAGTAAATTGTGAACGCATAATTTCCCCAACCTCAGAATATTTTGGTTGAAAATCCCCGCCAATGGAGCAATTATGTAATTGAGTACCGATTCAATTAATGATAATGGGCTTATACAATAAATATAATCCAACATTCGTGTCGATTTAATATGATACTTACTTTGTTTTAATAAAAATAGTATTAAATCAAAACTCATGTAAGATCATGTATATGTGGCTGAGACTGGTGAAACGTGGCTTATGGGCGTTGTACCCAGTGTAGATCAGCACAGTCTGATCAGTTTCAGCACTGTTCGCCATTGCATCAATGAAGCACCTGTCATCCATCTAACACGCAATATAAATCGTTATCATGGAGCAGGTGTGTGCTCAACGATCAGGAGCTACACCGGTCGCAAATCCAATAAACGCCCTTTCTCCAGTCACAGCCACATATGAATCTGCTATGAAAACTGACATACCTGCTATTGGTTCCCGTTGCAGAACAAACGACATGTGAGCTGCGACCCACTGTGACGGAAATCTCCGTAACGGAGGGCAGCACCGGGGGCGGTGTCAAGTTCAAGTTATCCGGCACAGGTAAAATAATAATGACAATATCATATAAATTCATTCCGTAAATTTCAGAAATGTGTGTTACCAATAACTTAATGTATTTACGAAACGGGTTGATGTTTGAAATACTTAACCCTCACTACGCGGGAGACGGAAATTTTAGTCTGTTCTTTTTAATTTTTACCTTCATTCTTAACAAAAAACCTGTTTTGACAGTCATGATAATCGTCTCCAGTGGAGACGATTCTCATGTGCTGACAAAACAGGTTTTTATCGAGAAATATTGAAAATATAACATTTCCAACAGACGACAAAACTTAATTCAGCGTAGTAAGGGTTAATTGATAATAGGTGATTGTCCCGTGAGCACTCAACACTATGTCAGGAACACTTGCGTGTTTATTAGACTCAATTCCGTGGCGGCCAAATGCCGTCTGGGTTAGTCTACTATTTTCACTGTTCTACCTTAATGCGCATTACCGGTGTGACTAGAATACGAAAAGGACTTGACACGATATGTATGTATAGTCTAGGAAATATACGATTAAAAATAGGAACAACCAACCACAGATTGCAACCGATTTACCTCTGGGAATTTAACATGGGGGCTAAAAATAGATTTGTTTAAATATTCTTTTCATTTCTGGACCGATTTTCAAAATCTAACTTTTGTTTTCTTAATTACATCATTTTCAAGCTATCTCGCATGGTTTCGAAGTCAATTTCAATTTCCTTCAGGATAAAAAAAACGAACATTTTTGGAAATTAACTCCCCATGTTAAATTCCCATAGTGAAATCGTTTTTTCGCAATAGAATCAATATTTGATGGAATGTCATTGAACAAAATGTTTTGGGGAGGGTAACTTTTTTGTTATTGATGAAAAAGTACTTTCTTTTTAATATTTTTTAGATTTAATG
The DNA here is from genome assembly GCA_029237695.1 of Conchocele bisecta. Classification (NCBI taxonomy): domain Eukaryota; kingdom Metazoa; phylum Mollusca; class Bivalvia; order Lucinida; family Thyasiridae; genus Conchocele; species Conchocele bisecta. The sequence goes on along the minus strand of CM055270.1, from coordinate 66,678,156 downwards.
TGTTTAATAGCCAAAATTTCATCGGCAGAAAAACGTGGAACAGACAGTAGAGAACATGTCCACTACATTATACAAAACAAATCGCAAAATTACACCTTGGGAAAGTGTCTAATTTACATAAATTCACGATGACCGCCAAATGAACAATTCTCATAATTTGTATCCATATATTGTTCCATGTTAATTGCTGAAAATGGAACTTAACAATGTCGTTGTTGTTGCATGTTTGTGCGTAACTACATTACACACAAATTTGTATTAACAAAGTTGCTGCTCTCCCACCGCTCTAACAGAAATAACTGCCGCAAACAAGAAATCACATTGCATGCAATACACATAATACAAACCCCGTATGTACTCACGTACAATGTAACAAAAATCACAAATACAACATGTATAATATTAACCATGTTAACATATCTTTCATGAAATGTGTGCACTAAAATTGGCCTCTACAGCGTACATTTCACAGCGTGAAATATATCCACATACAATCATGTTTCATTGAGCATTAACTAGTGCTATTGTGTGATACATGTATGCTATGTATCATGTATTGTTACCTCATGTTGTCATAATGTTACGTCCTGAGTTCTGTCTGTTTCACGAAAGCTGTTTCACGAAAGCTGCCCAAATTTTACTGCTATATAAACAATTCAAAAACACATTTTTTTATATAATATTCAATTAAAGTAAAAATTACGAATGAGCCTTCTTTTTATTTCGTGAAATTTGGTCAAATGTTGCGAAAACAAACACAATTTCCCCATGTTGAATCCCCATAGACATCTTCACAGAGTGTACAGAGTGAAGATGTCTATGGGGATTTAACATGGGGAAAATTTTAGAATTTCAGAAATACCGGACCGATTTTCAAAATTTATCTTCTATTTTCTTTCCATTTCCAAGCTATCTAGCCAGGTTTCGGAGTCAATTTCCAAATATGTTCGTTTTCTGACTCCTCCCACAGCTCCTCCACCTCCTTTTCCCCGGCCCGATGTTAAATTCCCATAGACAAATCAATTTTTCATAATAAAATCAATATTTGACCAAATTTAATGTAGAATGTAATGTTAAAAGAAGGCTCATTCTTAAATTTTCCTAAAATTTAATATTATCGAAAAAATATATTTGTTTGCAATGTTTATATTGCCGTAACATTTGGGCAGGTTTCGTGTTAATAACAATAATGGGACATACACGTATTGCCACAGATTAGACATGACTTACGATCAACTAAGTTATATATGGCTGCCGAAAACAGTAGTTCAGATGACTTTTAATGTGTATTAAGACGACATAGCAATCACGATATCACGTTAAGTGGAAGGCAGAAATATACAACCATAACTTCACATATGTAGCCTTATAATTGAGACACATCATGGGATTTTGTACCTTCAGGCATCTACGTGATTTCATGAAATACGTTTACAACATTTACAATATTTTCCGTAAATGGCGTCAAAAGTTGACAACATTTTCGTAGTAAATGCGGAATTATATTCCGCATTTACTTTGAACATTTCTCCAACTTTTGTATTTATTTACGGAAATTATTGTAAATTTTGTAAACGTATTTCATGAAAGGTATAAAATCCCTTGGATCAGGACCTGCAATGTTCGTCATTTCGTCAATGAAACACCCGTCATGCTTCTAACAGGCACTATATATCGTTATCGGCCTACAGGTGTGCTATTTGATCAGGAGCTACATTGGTCAGAAATCCCATAAGCTCGATTTCTCCAGTCACAGCCACATATGTGTTATATGTACATGTGTATGGATACGTTGCAGGGTTTTCCCAAGACCCATTCAGTTTAGATGCTGTGGGTGGCACTAAGGGAAACGTCGTCAAGTTTATATCAGACAAGCTACACGTGTATCACTGCGTCGTCGACAACATCGACAGCAATGATCAGACGATTATCGCATATACTCCCATGTAAGTACAAATGGACGACAACCAGGGGCCCGTTTCACTAAACTTCGTACGATTAACATGTTCGTAAGTGCAAATTTTGCCTATGCTCAATAAATATAAATACAAAGAAAACATTGTTAATGTGACATTTACAGACTATCATAATTTTGCACTTACGAACCGTGATTTTAGTGGTAAGAAGTTTAGTCAAACGGGCTCCAGGTTGTCAAATGTAACGTCCGCATCAGTAATGGGAGGGGTTTTGTCAATGGGGTGTTTTGTCCAGGTAGCAATTCCATAAAGAGAGTGTTTTGTCAGCCTGGCCATATTGCCTGGGCGGCGTTTTGTCCACTTGTGACAAATATGATGGGGGTGTTTTGTCCGGGGGGATTATGTCCTACAATCGACACAATCATATATATAGCAGGGTTATATAGTCAACAGTTATTCCCGGTGTCCACATGGCCTTAAACTATCTGAATACTCTCCAACATAATTGTTTGGTTATCTATTTTGTATTTTCACAAGTATAGTGGGACGTTTCTAAACCGGACACCAAGAAAATGTATGTGATCTCATTTTGATGGGTTTCTTGGTAGCGTATCTCAGATAAAAATGTATGTTAATGATTGCAAAATGCATAAGTATGTCCCAGAATAGTCATATGCCTGATTTACAGTGGAACATCTCTAAACCGGACAGCATGGGGACCTCCCAGGGTGTCCGGTTTAGAGAGGTTTCACTGTATGTGTTATCTTTCTTCTTTCTCACTCAAAGTGTGTGTTATTACCATTAATTTCAACGAATGGAGAACGAAACGGTATTTACTGTCATACCAATTCATTTCGGTATACGTCAATATATGCCATGCTTATTGCAATGCTATATGACACATGCCATGTGATTTCGTACCTTCGGACATCTGCGTAATTTCATGAAATACGCATACAAACTTTACAATATTTTCCGTAAATGGCGTCAAAAGTTGACGAAATTTTCAGAGTACATACTCTCAAAATTCTGTCAACTTTTGACTTGATTTATTAAAAATATTATAATTGTTTTAAACATATTTAATGCAATTACTCAGATGTCCGAAGGTACACAATCACATTGCGTTTCTCATATAGTGAAAACATGTCATTATTATAAGCCTCGAAATTCCTATTCATTTCCTGGCGTTGTCTGATAAACTGATAAACTTGAATAACAAATAATTAGCCTGGTATCGCCTATGGGTTCTAGGTTGAAGCCGGGAACATACACCCTCAGCTTGACTGTCGATGGACTCCTTGCTAAGGATACAGATAACATAAAATACGAAGTAAGTTTAAACCGACCGAGTATAGTAGCAGATTTCACCAAAATTGCAAAGTATACTTTGAGGGAGAAATTTTAAATTTTAGGGTAAATTTATTAATTTTTATTATACTGAATTTATTACATTATCACAGCCATTATGGCTGTGATAATGTAATAAATTCAGTATAATAATTCTGCATACTTGTAATCATGAAAGATATGCATTTGTTAGTTCTATATGAAATAATGCATTTCAGGAAAAATAAATGATTACTCCCTCAAAGTATACTTTGCTAGTAAAGTATACTTTGCAATGTTGATGAAATAGGCTACAGACTATAGCAGATTTCACCAAAATTGCAAAGTATACGTATCTTGCTAAGTACACTATGAGAGAGAAATATTCAAGTTCAGGATACATTTATTATTTTTTATTATGCTGAATAATTACATTATCACAGCCATTTTGCCTGTGATAATGTAATAAATGCAGTATAATAGTTCTGCATACTTTTAATCATCAAATAGATGCAGTCGTTATTTCTATTTGAAACAATGCATTTCGGGAAAAATAAATGATTACTCCCGCAAATCATACTTAGATATATACATATGCTTAGCAATTTTGGTGAAATCGGCTACAGGTATGAGGGTCATATTAAGCGGACAGTTTCCGTGGGTATTGTTTAACTATATTACTACTACATGTATTAGCAAATACGTGCCATCGTTTACTAATTACAGCCCCACCAAACCCCACCCACCTCCAACACAAAAACAACAACATTTATTGCACGCAGTGGGTTTTTTCAGTGCACATGTGGACAAAGCTTGGCAGGGATGTTAAAATGGTTAAACAAATCAAATTATGTTTAGAAACCAGCAAATTGACATGAAAACAAAATATCGCCCCTTAATACCTATTTCTAGGTCTTTAGAGGCCATTTTTAGTTTGCATGGCATGTTTTATTTCTATGACTTTCTGCTGGTCTCTAAGCATACTTAGGATTTATTTTCACCATTTTACCATCCATGCCACGCGTTATTTACCTATGGGTAATACGTATAAGTTATTGTTCATATATTGGATTTTTAAGGAATTAAATGCGAGGGAGCGCTAGCGACCGCAGCATTTAGTTCCGGAAAAATCCAATGTGAACAATAACTGACTTATAGTTCAGCCAAGTATACAACACAATGTCCCATCCGAGTATTGATTTTGCATTTCCTGTCGAACAGTTAATCATTAAATCTGGTAAAACAAACTTATTGGGGTTAAACGTTGCAATATGTGAAATATGTGGAGCTAAATAGTGTCCAGCGATTGGCTTAGCAAGTACACGGGTGGGAAACCACCAGACCTTCCCAATATTGTGTATGTGGAAAGCTGTCCGGTGGCAACTTCCGTGAACGTCCGGTGGCCCAAAAACTTTGTAAACAAGGTGAGTACGAGTGACATTTTTATATTTATTTCATACACGTGGGCCCTTTCTCGAAAATCGGGCTCTGTTCTGCAGTAGATATATATGTCTTCTTTGTGTACAAAGTGATTTTGGCACGAATTTATGTAATTTGTAGAAGTTGGAACTGTTCTACGTTGGTAGGTCGGTCCGAGTTGCACGTGGTGTTTCATATTTGAACTAAGTTTCCCAATATATTTACGAATTTCGACACCCTGTCCGGTGTATACAACACAAGAACCCCCTTAACATCGGTCCTGACGAAAAACAATCACCGATTTACACGGTATTTCAAAGTTACGGCCCTTTTTTCCATAGTGAAAGTCTGGTGGAAACGGTGAACGTCTGGTGGCAATGGGATTTCACCAGTGACAGCATTTAATCGCCCTGTGTCTGTGGTTTGTTTGGGTTTAATGGCCGATCATTTACCAGGGTCATCTAAGGCCGGGTCAATGGGTTCATACTGAGCCCACTTATTATCTATGGAATAGACAACGGTGCCAAAATCAGAGCTCTAAATGACGATACATTGTATTTAGAAAAGCTACATATCCAGCTATGAATTGAGAACTTGTATGATGTGTTGCCAGGCCCGCGACACACCGAATCACTTAGCAACCTCCCAAGCGCAGTAAAGTTCATCTACATGTACATGGTGTACCGAGCTGACACTATCGGTACTATTCTTGCTGCTTTTAAAATGACCAATAAGCCAATACCCCAATTCAGCTCTCATGACGAGGTAACGGCCGACCCAGATAGTAAAATGTTATCTGGGGGTCAAACCAGATAAATGGCATGTTTATAACATTCCGAAAAACAAACTTTGCTGTTGTTGTTGTTGCTGTCGGTAAATAAGATATCCCACGCTAATTTTTCATGACACCCACATCACCTCGCTGGCTTAACTCTTTCGCTGCCAAATTGTTTCAAGAAACATGATTTTTGTTCTGCATGTTTTTTTTTTCTAAACTCAAGTATTTCAGGTAAAGTGCATGTACTATATAGGTTTTGAACTTTGCAATGTAACGTAAGGTAGAACAAGTTAGAATCGGAAAATCACTGGGTCTTATTGGACGGTGGTAAACGTAGGAGAAGTATCTTTATACTCCGTGGGCAGGTTATCTGTTTTATCAGGAAACTTTACACGATCGTGAACTGGTAGACCAATGGATCAGTGCTTGTACCTAGATACGTCTTTACGGTTTCGTATGTTTCGTGCAAGCTTGCGGTGGTTTTACTCCCGGCACTCGGGCTTTCCTCCACCTGCAAACACAGGCCACGACCGGCCGCTTTGTTGGTTCCCAGCTAACAATCTACATGGGACACATATGGCCGTGCGTGCTGGGTTTTGTGCTAGCATGATGGCCATGTGTATATAGCAAGCCCATTTGTTTTTGGTTTGGGAATTTTTTCAATAGACCAGGTACATTTCTGGCGGGGCGTTCCGTGGACACTACCCTTCTTGTCTTGTGGCTTGAATGGGTGCGCCTCTGACAGGCGGGCAATACGGAATACATAAATATGGTAGCAAAGAAAATCGATTCTGAAATTGGTGTTCCGGCCACTCCTGCGCATTCCTTAGTTAGCACACCCCGTTTCTTCCAACACAACTGAAAACTCCTATTTAAAAGGGACACGACGATATCAGTTATGTCAATATCGGTCTAAAATTGGTGAAGTCATAGGACCTGAAGCGTGCCTACCCATGTTTCGACAAAAAAAAGTCATAATTGGCACTGAATCCCATTGCCACCAGACGTTCTCCGTTTCCACCAGACTTTCACTATGGAAAAAATGGCCGTAACTATGGAATAACGTGTAAATCGGTGATTGTTTTTTGTCAGGACCGATGTTAAGATGGTTCTTGTGTTGTATACACCGGGCAGGGTTGTCGAAATTCGTAAATATATTGGGAAACTTAGTTCAAATATGAAACACCACGTGCAACTCGGACAGACCTACCATCGTAGAACAGTTCCAACTTCTACAAATTACATAAATTCGTGCCAAAATCACTTTGTACACAAAGAAGACATATATATCTACTGCAGAACAGAGCCCGATTTTCGAGAAAGGGCCCACGTGTATGAAATAAATATAAAAATGTCACTCGTACTCACCTTGTTTACAAAGTTTTTGGGCCACCGGACGTTCACGGAAGTTGCCACCGGACAGCTTTCCACATACACAATATTGGGAAGGTCTGGTGGTTTCCCACCCGTGAAGTAGGGCGAACTATAATGCAGTATATTAAACAGTTTTATTATATGTACCGTGGGAAGTAACTGTGTATACCCCTGAGTTCCCCTGGTAACAAGAATCATGACAATACGAGCGATTTGCAGGCGTTGGACGAGCTGACGCCGACGGTGGCCAGTGTCAGCCCGCAGTCGGGCCCACCGGGCATGTTTGTGGACCTCGCAGGCAGGATCTTCACGGACCTGTATGCCGGCGGCGGGACGGAGGCGACTAACGGACTCACGGAACAAATTTCACTGTGAGTCGCCTCGCCCCATTTTTGCATAAGATATATGAAAGCGATGCGATTTTGTCACATTTGTTTTTGTAAATGACGTCAAAAGTTGTCGAAATTTTCATAGCAAATGCGGAAAATATTCCGCATTTGCTATGAACATTTCGTCACCTTTCAACCTCATTTACGGAAAATATCGTAAATACTTTTCATGAGATATCTGACTTCATCTTATGTACAAACTCACATGACGTGTCTCAATGATGTGGCTGTGACTGGATAAATGGGGCTTATGATATTTTTTTTACCAAAGTAGCACCGGATCAAACAGCACACTCATGTAGCCTGATGCAGATTTATAGTGTTTGTTAGAAACATGCTAGGTGTTTGATCGATGAAATGGTGACCACTGTATATCCTGATCAGACAGTGCGGAAGCATAGGCTGATCTGAATATACACTGTTCTCAAAAGCCATAATCACACAAGTCTCCGGACTCACAGCCACATATGAGTCACGCCATGTGATTTTGTACATTCGGACATATGCGTAATTTCATTAAATACGTTTACAAATTTACAATATTTTTCATAAATAAAGTCAAAAGTTGACAAAATGTTCAGAGTACTTGCGGAATATAATTCCACATGTACTCTGAAAGTTGTGTCATCTTTTGACGCCATTTGCGCAAAATATTGTAAATTATGTAAAATTATTTCATGCAATTACGCAGATGTCCGAAGGTAATAAAGCACAAGGCGTGTCTGAATTATTAACTTACATTGATCAATACTGAGTTATGTATGACCTTCACAGATAACTTTATCAAAAGAAGTACAGCAGTCCAGTTTGCAAAAGAAATATGCTTAAGAACTCAAAAATCATCGTCCTGTAGCCGATTTCACCAAAATTGCAATAAAGCATACTTATCTTGCTTAAGTACAATTTGAAAGAGAAATTTTCAATTTAAAGGTACATGCCCACTCAGTAGGCACAAACTGTTCTTTATAGGAATTAAATAAATGTATAACTGTTTCACTACTCCAACAGTTCTAAAAAATACGAGTGCCCGCTATACAGATATAATCAGTTAGTAATGTTTATTTTACTGATAGTGACGCGCGGTGGTATCAGGCTATTTTCATATGCAAATGAGGCATGATATATTTTAATTATTATACTAATTAAATTCGTCACTTGAAAAAATAATATTATCGACAGATTATAAAGTATGATCATTGCACATCAAAAAAATAAATACAGAGAATACATAGTAATGTCCGTTAACATTTGAAGGAAACACGGTTATCGCCCCTGATATCAGTGCAGAAATTTAGGTCTGATATAAAATGTATAATATTGCCGATAAATACGTGGGGTAATGGTGAATAAATGTTTATTTTGCCAGAAAAAGTCTCAGATGATGTCTCTGATATCAATAACAGTTTGTGTCTACTGAGTGGGCATGTACCTTTAAGGATACATTTATTACTTTTTATTATACTGAATTTATTACCTATAATTCTGCATATTTTGAATCATCAAATATATGCAGTCGTTAGTTTTATATGAAATATTTCATTTCGGGAAAAATAAATGATTACTCCCTCAAAATACACTTTGTTAGGTAAGTATGCTTAATAGTTTTGATGAAATCGGCTACAGGTGTGGTTCAGGTATCATGAACAGCATTTTCATTCAGTGATTCTGCAATTCTGTGCCCAAGATGAAGGATTATGATTAAGTCACCTGACATCTCTACAGCAGCATGCCGCTACCGCTTCCAGTATATAGAGAACGCTGATATTTAAGACCTTATTCTAATGATAAGCTTATGGACCATCATACATGTGCGGCACTGGTGCTTGGCATCGGACTATGATAACAATCGCATATTTTGTTACATGTTGCCATTTTTTTCAGTACTCACTGGTGTTACACTCCACACCAGCGTGAAATGTTTCACTTCTAAATAATCAGCTACATGTAGAAGATACTACATAAACACATCGTCTAGTAAGCGGCGCAAGAAATCGAAAATGCGTTTATGCGACAGTTCTAAGTAAAGTTAAATAGCATCGCGTCACTTGTACGTTTTCCGACGGGACAGATTTTATACCGGTGTGGAGTGCAGAATCAGTGATAGTTGGCTGGGATGGTAAGCTTGCATTTATCCCGTATGTTGCAGGGTGTGGCTGGGGCCCAAGCCGGCGGAGGTGAAGGACGACTCAGAAACTCTGTAAGGACAGGGGACCATCAGTCAAACAACTGGCAACCGTCTGGCAAACAACCAGCGTCCGTTGTGGTTTGGTGGTGGGGTGGGGTGGGGTGGGGTGGGGGGGGGGGGGGAGGGGTGGGAGAAATGCGAAAAAGAAATCCACTACACCACTTTCATTCAATGTTTTAAAAAAGTATAAAATTTATGAATGATACGTTATATGTGGTGTTCATGTGGTGTTGACACTGCAAATCCTCATGTACCATACGTATGAAACATGTGTATTGTCACTTTATCAGTGTTATGTTCCCCAACTATAACTATTAAGCATGCAATGTCGCATTAACTATTTAAACTTGTATACGAGTATATCTACAATTTAACAAAATGCGCGAGAATTAGTTGATCTTGGTGATGCGAATGAGTCTAGTAATCGTTTGTAGGCCATATCCATTATGTACCGACCATGTACATGAATATCTAAAACGGTAACGTGAATGTAAACTGGATATTAGGAGATCACGTGTAAATAGTCAGTCTTATATATATTGTAATGTCTGTCTGTATGTGACTTCGTTGTAGAATAGATGTATATGACATTGTTGTTCAGTGGACGTAGAAAGACGTTAACTCAATCAAATGGAGGCAAACGTTTAATCAGTGTGTATTTTAAAATAACTTTCCGCGTTCTGGCTGCAAATGTACATATATTAAGTATACCATTATGATACTCATGTACATGTATTGTGTATGCCATTGCCCTTTCAATGTTATGTTCTAGCTATGGGATAGAAGTGGACCTAAGTTCCGTAAATGATGCATATGGCACCATTAGAGCCAAGTCGCAGGGAACATCTGTCGGTATGTATGTCTGTGAAACGGCCCCCTGTCCCTCTCCCAATACAATAGAATAGCCTAATCATTTATTGTTGTTCAGTTATGTACAGTGAAGGTTTGTTGAAGGTTTCCAAACGGAACAAATGAAAACGAATAGAAAATGAAGTGAAGACAATGGTTTCGTACAACGATATGCATAAAAACGAATATCGTTTGGTTGTTTGGGTACGCGACAACGATAGTGTCGTTTAAATACTCGGCTCCAAACGATTTAAACGCATGTCGTTTCTTTCAACGAACCTCGTGTCGTTTTCTTCAGCGCATAGCGTGTCGCTTACACATCATCGTTTTCTTTTTTTCTTAAATTATAAAACGAGTTTTTCATTGGTTTAAACGAAAACATCAAAAAAAGAAGAAAACTATGTGAAAACGATGCGTAAACGATAGACAACCAGGAACAACTATATATGTGCTTGTAGCCCAATAGGGAAATGTTAGGCTTCTCACCAATGCGATCCGGATTCGATCCCAGATCGCAGCGGTATGTGAGATGGAATGGTGGTGACCACAACTACATATGTACTTGTTCTACTTTGGAAAACAAGTGTGTACATATATGAGACACGTCATGCCATGTGATTTTGTACTTTCGGACATCTGCGTAATTTCATTAAATAAGTTTATATACATTTTTCATAAATAAAGTAAAACGTGGACACAATTTTCAGAGTACATGCGAAATATACGGAATATAATTCCGCATATACTCTGAAAATGTTGTAATCTTTTGATGCCATTTACGCAAAATATTGTAAATTTTGTAAACTTATTTCATGAAATTACGCAGATGCCAGAAGGTACAAAATCACATGGCATGTCTCATATGTATATTGCGATGGCACTCCATTGATTTCCCTCTTGCCCAATACAATGTATGTACATGTACATGTACTTGTCAAACTATCTTGCTATAAGCTTGACATAGTGACGACAATGCCAAGCGTGCCAATTACTTCGTTCATCCGTCCGTCCACTCACACATGCATCAACGTGTCCGCCCGAAAATTGCATGGTTATATTACTTATATCTCGGATCAACTCGAAATGCTAGTTTATCATCATCCGTACTGTCATTATGCCCACTGCATGCAGCCGTCAAGGTCAAATTACGTTCAAATATAGTTTATATTGTTCTCAGAGTCTACAGATTGTTTTATATACGAATATGTATTATCATAATACATATTCGTATATATAAAACAATATGACAAAGACAATTTTGCCATATATGCTATATTTCAAAGTAGTTTGACCATGATGGCTGCATGAGTATAATAAATAATGTGACTTTAATATGGTTATTTGTTAACTATTTTTCAGGTTTTCACAATGTAAGATTTATTGTTGATGGAAAGTATGGAAGGTGAGTTGAGTACAGTAGACCAATTTGAATCTGTGACTGGAGAAATGGTGCTTACGGCCTTTGTGACCAGTGCAGTCCCAGATCAGCCTGACTTGTGCATACCCAAAATACTTCTAACTGTAATCATATCATTAGTAGGCTTCAGGTATGCGCTTGAATATCATGAATTTGGATATCCGCATATAGCATAAGCCCCATTTATCCAGGCACAGCCACGGGATTTTGGACATTGTGGCCAGTCTATGCCCTGATCTGCTACCATACCCCTGCAACATGCAGTATACATGATTACCGTTAGTAAATGCTGTTTTTCGCCGATTCTGTTTTGGTACAGTATACAGCAGGGCCGTAGCCACGTTGTGGCGAACCGAGGCCTCGGTAGAAATTTTGCCGATTTTTTTTTACGCGCTCCCACTGGATACACGTTTGATAAGATTTGCCTCTGTATATTTTTACCTCTGGCTACGGCCCTGTACAGAGGACAGGAAATAACGTCCATTTGCACCATTAGTGTAGAATCAATGACCTAAGATGACAAGTAGATACACTTCAAAGCGTCAACTTATGAATAAATGAAAATGATTTGGAAATGTAGATAAATGTCGACTGGACGAATTTAACACGGTACGAGACGATCGTCTGGTCTGCCCGAACAATCAAGTTCGTACGCTAGTTCGTAGCTCTATGTACATGTGCACGCGTAACCGAAAGTAAACACAGCGGACAGAGTACGAACTTTACAGGCGGTATGGATTCAATCATGTAAGTTAATTTTGTTACTATATCTCACACGCAGCGTATTCCACTCGCCCCGGATGAGCGAGCGAGCGAGCGAGCACTAATTTCGCACTAGAATATAGTCATCTGCACGAAAATATCGATACTAAATAGTCGTCTGCTGTTTTTTATGCCACCGGGTTTCGAAGAAACGGGTGGCATGTAGTGTTTGGACCGTCCGTCTTTCTGTCCGTCCGTCCGTCTGTCCGTCCGTCACACTTTTCGGTTAACCAATTTGTCACAGTTTCTCAAATATGCTGCAGGTGGCATCCGCATTCGACAGACGCATTTCTTGTTGTTTATATGGTGTCTTCTTTCCCAATGAAAACGCGGTATTGTCAAATCATGCTTTGATGAGACAAATGGAAAATAAAAAAATAAACAGCAGACAGCAAAATTTAATTCAGCTGTGACGAAAATGCCTGTTTGTGCAAAACCGATACGGGACGACAACGCAGTCTGGCCATAATTATCTCCCTTCCTGCAACGTTGAAATATTAGGCCTAGAGCCACGAAACTTGCACACATTAATCACATAACCACTATCAAATATGTGACCACCGACTTTTCTAATTAAATTACTTCGTTATTTCCCCTTGGTTAAGGTTTTTAGTCAAGTGTCTATCTTCAATATTATTAGGGCTAGAGCCACCAAACTTGCACACATTGATCGCCTTGCAGTGTACATCAATAACCACTGTCAAATCTGTGACCCTCATGTGACCTTGACCCACTTTTCCTCTTAAATTATTTAGTTATTTCCCTTCCAGCAACATGGGGTGGGGTGGGGGTGGGGGGTACGAATGAAAAAAAAACTAAGTCGACACGCAAGAAAATTTTGTTATTTTTTCCAGCTACATGGGGTCTTGGGTGAGGTGGGGGGGGAGGGGAGGGTACGAGTGAAAATAAATCAACAGAGCAAGAGCATAGCAATAACCCAATTCAACTCCCAGGTAACTTAAAAGAGCCAAAGATAAAAACGTACCTGAGGGCCAAACCAGGCAAATCGTGATTCCTATAAGGAGGAACCCATACCGTTAATATACGCCGTCTCATTCGCCCGACCACCACCCACCCGTGTTCTTACGGAGAGCTCTGAGCATAACCATTTGTCGGGATTACCCCCGCGTCGGGAATTTTTGTCTCTAATCGCGGAAACTTTCACGGTCAGTTTCCCAGACATTTTTTGCAGAAGACACCTATCTGTCAAATGGAGAAAAATATTCCACATCGCCCTTGGTCATGTAAGGTTTTAATCAAAATTGTTAGAATACCTTCAAAATGTTGTATTTCAGCTATTCCCACTTTTGTCCACTCATAAACATTATTGAAAAAGATTTACAAAGCATGGTTCTGTCAGTCTGCGTCACTGGATTCTTTAGCCATTTTGAGAAGTCAAGGTCATGTAAACACAGACTGGTAGCTGTCAAATTACCTGAATAGAGCTTCTCATTATACTGGGGGGTCTTATATGAAAAACAATAACAAACTAACACAGAATTATATTTGATTACACAGATGTAGATATAAACTCTGTGTTTTTAGTAGAATTTATTGTTCTAGCTGTTGATTATAAAAATGCTCAGAATAATAGATTACAGTTTGTAGATTGTTATTATCTTGTTGTTGGTATAAATCCTGCCTGTAGTGTGCACCATAATGAACTTGGTAAAATAGCATGTACCACAACTGAAAATTAAACGTGATCTGAAAGCATATTGCATTATAATTATTAGCCTTGTGATAATATTATTGTCATTTATGACTGGCAAAGGAAATGGTGGAAAATTGTTTACTGCATGTACACTCCTGATAATTTGGATAACCATTTTTCACTCTGACCCGATGGTGCGCCGCAATACAGGATGAGAATAACCCAACAACAAACAACCAGAGTCAAAGGTGAGGGCCTCATGGAAGATTAGTTTGAAACTAAATGTGTAACCCTCTTAATATAAAGTCTATTATTATTATTATTATTATTATTATTAAGGTCACAGTCTATTTTCTACAAGCGCCTGGATGATACGTTAACAAAACGGACGACATGGAAACAAGCAGGACTTTCAGATAAATCTGGTTTCACAGCACTTTTACGATAAGTTTATTGTTTTAAAAAGGTTTGAATAATTGTTTTTATATGCTTATAGCTCTAGTAACTGGCCAACGAAGGCTTATTATCCAGAACCTAGGTATATCCACTGTAGTTAATACAAATAAACGTTCGGTTGCGGGTTAAGAAACCCCATAAGGTAAATATGTTTCTCGGCTTCTTTAGCTGAATTTCGATCAGCGCTCGGCGGTCTGGTATTTTGTCTTTGTTGCATACGCGTCACTATAACAGAGACCGGGAACCTTTCTCAGAAAGGGTCCGTTTGTCTGGCCCTTACAGTGCGGCAGCACGATTTATTTACCCAAATCTTACCCCAATCTACCCAAATCCTCATTAAAAATAACATTTATGATTATATTATATACTTTTTGTCTCGCCCGCGAAGCGGAAAGCGAGACATACGTTTTGCTTTTCCGGAGTCGGCGGCGGCGTCATCATTCAATGTTAAGTTTTCGTGTTACGGTCATTACTTCAACACCTTGTCAGCTACAGTCATCAAACTTTATACATCCCTTTACTTTGATATGTATATGAATATAGGACTATTAATTTGTTTTTCTCGGGCCCCAGGGTTAAGGTCAAATTCTATTTTTTTAATACTTTCAATGTTAAGTTTTCGTGTTACGATCATTACTTCTAACACATTATCAGTTACAGTCATCAAACTTTATACATCCCATTACTATGATAAAAAAAGTATGTAGATGAATATACGACTACCGGGTATTCAATTTTTTTTCTCCTGCCCCAGGGTGAAGTTCAAGGCGGAACAAAGCGAGACATTTGATTCCGTGGAATTCTTGTTATACAATATGGGCCAGAATTCAGTATTTGGCCTAATAGGGGGACATTTAAGAGATATTTTTTTTGGTTGTGTGCTTTGTTAGAAAAACTGCAACGTGGCATAGTCCAAGCCACTAGGGTTTGGAAAATTGCAGTTGTTTGCAGAATATGTATACATGCCTTTGACTACGGAGAGATATAAATGTTCTGAATATCGTGTATGTAACATTGACAAAGAGGTAATATGTATTTGGTGATCCTATGTTGCTTTCAAATGGCATCTTAGTTTCTTTGTTGTGTAAAGACGTGTTTTACTGTGCCCTAACAATCACCTTTACCAGAAAATGCATTGATTATTGGTTGATGAAAACATGGCTACAATATATTTTTCTCGTCAATGTTACATACACATATTCCATGCTCATTTTAAACCGTTAGAAATGGGATTATACTATATGTTTATGGGTTGTAACAAACCTATTTGGACCTTACTTGTTGTAGAGGCATTAGTTTAAATCATGTATTACCTTGAGAAGTATATTGTGACATTTGATCGAAGTCGCGTATGTAACATTGACAAATATGCCAAGCAATACTTTTTTAGAGACTGGATGCTTATTTGAACAGAACAGAACAGAACATATCTTTATTTTGCAAATCTCAGACCGCAACATGCGGTATATGAGTACATATTGATTTTCATGGCATAAGCAATCAAAATGGCGACAGGGTGTCTGCTACAATAGTCAGGTGACATGTATTGCAAAAATAATGGCATTCATGTGTCTCATTTTAAAGAAGGCGATAGTACACAGTGATGGAAAACGACATGATAAAGCCTTAAAGTAATACAAAAATGCAAATAAAATTATTAAGTCCCAATGGGCGGGAGAAACTTCCATATGAGGCCTTGCCCTATATGGATGCATAAGTTGTGTTTATCATACAAGTATTGAATTAATCAAGTAGCACAGAACATTTTGTTGAATAAAAAACAAAAGCTTTCGAAATCTGTGTCACTTATCAGCATTATAACATAATTTTGACAGACATTTTTATGAACAATAAATATAATTACTAACTATGGTTATCAATATTCGAAATAAATGTACACTATATTGCAGCAGATTTGTATGCATGTATACTGTACTTGAAAAGTATAGATGAATGTGTTACATCAGGTTATACAAATGGAAATGACAGTGGCATAGCCCAGCTGTCCTCAATCTCTACATGTATATGCAGAGAAGGAGACTGGGTTAGCTTCAATTGATATTGTCATCTTTTGACGCCCTCACGTTGAAGCCGAAATTCGAAAGCACGTGAGGGAGTCGTATGAATACAATGTTTTAATATATATTTACGTTTTTACATGTACATGTAGTTATCATGACTGTAAATATCTAGTATGCATGACATGTTTCAATCTACATCATCAGAGACATAGACTAACTTAAAATTATTGATGTACATATCGTGCTGCCTGAATGACAACATGGTCAAATGTGCGTCTTCAAACATTTGTGAATGTCACGATTGCAGACTGCAAACACACCGGTGAATATCGGGTGATTATGCTATGCTATCGATCGACATATCACTTTAATCAAATAATAATGATAACAAACACTGTAAATCCTCATGAGGCGGTTCGCCGTGAGCTGTCCCACCTGGGTCTGCAGTGTTTGCACATGATTGTTTTATGGTGTGTATGGATGAGAATCTTAATAACATGTGCATGTAAGCATTACTATGAATACAGTAATACATTTAGCATTGGTATGTACTGTTCATTTCTACTCCATGAAATATTTTATCTACTACATACATGAACGTAATATATTTGGCCAATTCGGAGATTGCAGACGACAAGCATAGCGACACTCAGCTGGTCCCATTGTTTGTAGTCGGCAATCAACCATGCGCACTGTACACATGCAGTGGACTTTATTAAAGGTATCAATATGACGTCATTAGTGTAAAGGTGCATGATGTTTTTGGTCCACGGCTGGGTAAAGGGGTCTTACGGCGTTTGTGGACAGTGTAATCCCAGACCAGTGGCAACTGGAATTTCTTCTTGTAAGACAATAAACTGTATAATGATGAGATGATTGTTAACAGTTTACACAGAAAATGTTTTGATTAATGTGTAATAAATAAATAGATTACAATAATAGATTCTTGTGAATGTTACATGCACATTTTTCAGGTTTATTTATTTATGTTAGTAATAAGTTTACATGAGCAGTTTATAGTTTGCAACCATCCCATTATCACAAAATTGTGTTTAAATTCACAATTTGATCATTTAAAATACCCTGAATACTCCATTGCAACATCTTTAAGGTACTGTAACATGTTTTTGTCAATATTCAATGATGTTACGTACATATCATATACCTTCCTTTATTTATACAGCACATAGCAATACATATATTTACAACTTATAATAAACCTACAGGGACAGGATTTATTTTATAAACTTTTTATAAAGCAATTATTATCATGAACGGACTATTTCAACATTTGAGGCAATTGATGTATAACAATTTTGTCAATTTTGTCAATGTTACATACACATTATTGAAATTCCTTTACTTATGTTGTAAATAAGATTATAAAAGAAGTTTGGTTTGTAAGCAGCTTTATGTCAAATGCATTGATTTTTCTTATATATTGCCATGACCAGTCCGTTAAAACACTTTGATCTGATTTACAGCAGTATGTAACATTTTGACATGAAAAACATGAAAAACTATACCTCCTATCATTTTTTTTTGACTTGCCATATCCTCTATGTTTTGATGACACAAGTGAGAATTTGCTGATTTCTAACAAATTCTAACAAATTTAGTAAAATAAACCTGGCTGTTGATTGTTGTTTTCTATGTTTACATGAAGCAACTTCTGCGTATGTAACAGTTTGTTGACAAGAAATATTATAAATATTAAATACATTTTTGTTTCTTTTAAGATAAAACAAAAATCTTACTTGCATCTTAACACTCACCGCCAGATGGTTCAATATGTCAGTAAAGAAATTAATCAGGTTCCATATTTTAAGCTACTGGACTGGTTAAACGTATGTAACAGGGTTTGACAAGAAAATGTTACATACACACACTAATTTTGGTTATATACTTTTCAATGGTTATACTTCCGATGGACACATTATTTTTGTACTGAAATAGAGTTAGACTGCTCACAGAAACGCAATGAAAAGGGAAATATCAATATGTGAGATACATACATATTGAAGAACTGTACAGCTTGTTCAATCAACTTCAATAACCTATGTTTTGGTACTGCTAGATAGTCCATATGTGTATTCATATAACTGAAGTCGTAAAAGTGTTCCATCTCAACATTTTATGTAGTGTTTAAATGGAATTGACAAGAAAAATGTGCATTCTCCAGAATAGCGAATTCTTGCCCATATATAATTAGTACATGTATATCATATAATATGCACATTTTGACCGAAAAAAGGAAGAATGAAGCACATACTTCCGTGCGACAGCGATTAATATAGCATTATTATAAAGGGAGACTACTGTGATCGAGACACATTAATTATGTTGTCTAACTTTAATTTATCATCGATCATGATTGCATATCGTACATATGTGGCTGTTACTGGAGACATGGGGTTTATAGGTTTTTACGACC
The DNA here is from genome assembly GCA_029237695.1 of Conchocele bisecta. Lineage (NCBI taxonomy): Eukaryota > Metazoa > Mollusca > Bivalvia > Lucinida > Thyasiridae > Conchocele > Conchocele bisecta. The sequence continues at coordinate 66,659,173 of CM055270.1, read as the reverse complement.
AGTGTAGATCCAGATCAGCCTGTGCATTCGTACAGTCTGATCAGCGTCTGCAACATTCGTAATTCCATAAATGAAAGCACAGTCATGCTTCGAACAAACAATATAGGTTGTTGTCAGGCTACAGAAGAGTGTTATTTAATCAGAACCTACACTGGTCACAATTTCGATAAGCCCCATTTATCCAGTCACAGCCACATACAAATATTAATGCAGTATTAGTTTTAAAATATTAGTAATTTATATACATTTGTATTTAAATTATATATTATTAAAAAATATAATTATACTATAGTTGGCAGAACAGTTTTCACACATTGTTTCCTTGGATGTCAACATTAGAGAGGTTCTACATGTTTTTGATTTGTATTTCAATTAAAAATCATCATATCCATTTAGCCTTTATAAAGTGAATTATCTTCCTTGGCTTCCTAGTATACATGTAAGTTATTCGCGGTACTCTCCCTTTATTTCATATACAAATATTTCCATTTTTCATCAAAACATTAAAATGGGCCCTGGTATGAGCAAATTAAATAATGACATAATTATGTAAGTACAGTCCAAACATCGTTATTATGATGTGTATAGCTTGATTTATTAACAAATATAGTAATTACGTGAAGATTTGAGTAGATTTGGGTAAATCGTGCCACCCCTTACAGTGTTCAGACTGCGAGCTGACTGAAACGCTGAGGCGTACGCCACTATACGCCCAACTATAGCCGAACACTCTCCATTTGAGCTGAGCAAGTGTTGTAACTTCACGCTCGGCCCAGCTGCTGGTCACACGCATTTCGGCGTTGTTTAGACGAGCATTGAGTTTGTCAAACATCGTTGAGTGTTGATGCCAGGAGCTGTGCTAAGCAGTGTAAAACCTAAATTCCCAACCGCATTCGCCCAGCTAGTCAGCTAGAGCCGTGCTCGGAAATAGGCTGAGCCATCTGTGTGTGTATATAGCTCAGAGACGAGCTGTATGTTCGAATGTAGGACATTTGCCCCCCGGACATTTGCCCCCCAGTCCAAAAATGGCAGGGTGGACAATTGCCCCCCAGTCGAAATGTAGGGGCGGACATTTGCCCCCCAGTTGAAATGGCAGCTAGGACATTTGCCCCCCAGTCAATATGTAGGGGCGGACATTTGCCCCCCAATGGAAATGGCAGCTAGGACATTTGCCCCCAGTCGAAATGGCAGTTATGACATTTGCCCCCTAGTGAACAATTTGAGGTATGACAAGGTGTGACAAGATTACAACACATTTCCAAACAACCAGTTTATTTGAGCATAAATTTGTGATCAAGTGTAAAACAGATAATAGATTAACGTCAATATCAACACAATCTTGGCATGATTGTCAATGTTTGTGATCAAGTACTATGAACTAACCATGATAATACTCATTATTTCGATGTCTCGTGAAATTAAAACAGATAACAGATTAATGTCAATGTCAACACACTCTTGGCATGATTATCAATGTTTGTGATCAAGTACTATGAAATTCGAACAAATAACAAAATGTCACATTATAGCACATCAGTATAGTAGCACGTTTTAGAGTTACATTGTCAATTAGACGAATCGGACGGAATGTCCGACCGCTCTAAGGAAGTCGCGCACATCCTTCTCACCAGCATCAAAGTACCTGGCACAGTTGTTTAAGTCTATCCTGCAGATTTCTCGTCTCGCGGCGGACACGTTTACGTGTTGGGGCACCCTGTCTCACTCGCTCCACTTCTGTGATCACGTTGAGTTGATCCTTCTGTATACACTGAATAGTATGCCAGAGTCCGGGATTTTTATGTCCTACAAGGTGGCTGAACGAGTTGTTCCACGCCTCACATTTGTTGTTGGTCCTCCGGGAACCATCTTCTAGAGTGACCTGGTTCACGTTCCATTTATCAATCGCATACTTCGGACTCGTTCGCTGTAATGTGATGCGTCCCCTGGCCCCCATCACAGACTTGTACGGTCCACTCACAAAGTTGGTGTCGAAGTACTCGGTGAGGTCTTCCAGTGTCGGTGGGTTGACAGTCTTCAGATAGCGCATACCATCCTGGACGCGGCTAGGTGGCAGGAACGCAAGCCCATCGAGCATGCCACAGTACTGTTTCACTTCATCATCTTCTTTGTAGAGAGTTGAAAGTCCTTCACTCTGTACCCGCCGCCATGTACACTGAGTAAGGTGGTAGAAACATCCCTGGATTCGGACATGGCATCCCAACATAGATGCGACTGCGCCGTGAATACCCAGTTCAAAGTCGCAAGTCAGGACGGCCGGATCAGGTGTGAGTTGAACAGCATCGCAGGCGTTCAAGACGGCGGTGAATACTTCCTCGTAGCTAGACTGTTGTTTGTCCGGAAGGAAAGCGTAGACACAGGTCAGAGTCACATCGTTCACCTCGGCGCGAATGACAAACAGCTGCGTAAACTGCCTAGGCGCAGTGCCGAATGTCCCGTCAACAAACCAATGGGAGCTATCACAGAGATGTTTAAGTCCTAGTTCTGTCGCAAACACAATTACACGGCCGTCGTTGGATTGTCCTTCTACATAGTTGTCGTAGATCAGGAAGGGGAGTTTGTCTGGACCACCTGTCGTCTCGAATGCCTCTGGTAGCTCAGGGATGTCGTTGATGCTGGTTGGCTCTGGTGGGGTGTTTCCACGCTTCAGACGTCGAACTGCGCGTTTGATAGTATCAGTTTTCCCCGCTGCTACTCTCACGCCAACTGGGTGCTGAGTGAGTTTGTCGGATATGAGTTGGCCAGGGTTTCCACGGTTGTTGGTGACATGTTGTTTTATGTCTTGCCGAACCTTCATTGCCGCGATAGCATACGCGTCGCTGTCGTGAGAGTGTGGTGTCGCTGAGCTGATCGTGGTAATCTGTAATAAAAATGAATTACAATGATAAAACCGATAAAAAATGAAACGAGATATATTTTGATGAATGCATAGAACTCAGTATGCTCTCTGAAAATAGTCATATATATATTAAATATAGCAATTTATACTAAATATATTTCATGAAATTACGCAGGTACCCAATAGTACAAAATTACAAGACGTGTCTGATATTTTCCAATAGTCACATTAGTACTATAATACAACCAACACGACTTGGAAGTTGTAAATTGTAACCATTGTCCGCTAACAAACTACATTTATATTTACCATTGAGTCAGTAGTCAGTGTCCCCTTGCAAGAGGCACTCTTGCGTTTGGAGCATTCCCAGTGGATAGTGGAGATACGGCTCTTCTTCTTAGTATACGAGTAACCCTCGTATAGTAGCTTCTCAGCCCCTCTAGTACTGGTAGTCAGTTCCATCGTGGTATGAGATTTGTAGTAATGCAGTAGACAATTCCATGGCTAATATACTGCATGAACCTTTAATTAGTTTCACTCAATTCTCACAAGTTTTTCACTTTAAGAATTACCATCTATTAAATCACATTATATCTAATTAAATAATGAACTCAGTATGTGTACACTTTAATCAACAATCAAAGACTTTTAACACCTCTCATGATATTAGTTCAAACTTTTGCTAATTATGTGAATGGATATCATTAGGTAATCAGTGTTTAAAGCTAATCAGTAATCACACCCAATTTACTTTGATGTCTTTGATAATTAAGTATCATGGTACACTTCATACAATACAACTTTTGCTAATTATGTGAATGGATATCATTAGGTAATCAGTGTTTAAAGCTAATCAGTAATCACACCCAATTTACTTTGATGTCTTTGATAATTAAGTATCATGGTACACTTCATACAATATGTCCTACCCTACATTTCGACTGGGGGGCAAATGTCCTAACTGCCATTTCGACTGGGGGCAAATGTCCTAGCTGCCATTTCCATTGGGGGGCAAATGTCCGCCCCTACATTTCGACTGGGGGGCAATTGTCCTAGCTGCCATTTCAACTGGGGGGCAAATGTCCACCCTGCCATTTTTGGACTGGGGGGCAAATGTCCGGGGGGCAAATGTCCATATCCCGTATGTTCAGCGTATAGGCTGAGATATATAATTGATAGCTCCCAGCATTTAGACTGAGAGCCAGTGGTATAATAGTGATAGCTCAGAGACGGGAGACGAGCTATACTCCCAGCATAGAGTTTTAGAATAGCACTGCTGATCCTTACTTCAGCTCAGCCATTGTCTATGTAGTTGATTATTGTTAACTTCATCTTTGATTCTTGTCTTAAACCAATCATTGTAATAATCATTTCATCTGATCATTGGTAAACCAATCATTGGTGAGGCAGGTCCAAGGAAAATTATATATTCTCAGCTCAAGCTGAGACCTTGTAAAGCAGCCAGCCTGGTAGTTGATCAGCAGTTAATTTTATAGGTGTTCAGCGAGAGCTAGCTGGACCTGTGACGGGCTGGCTCAGAGGCAAGAGCCAGCAAATACGTTACACAGCATTGCAGAAACATTACAGACCCTAAATACCTGAGTATTGTAAGGGTTAAAACAAGTATTGAAATAATGTATACTAATGGAAGGGACTTATTCCACAACGTTTTTGTTTGAGCTAGTATCTTCAACAGTATCAGGCCTACAGCAACCATACTTGCCAACTAGCATGGGCAATTGATGTGCACCACAACTCAATGTGTAACAAATGACCTTCATGTGACTGACTTACAGTTGCCATATTTACATAATTATTAGGGCCCTATAGGTTTCGCCCTGTCCGTCCGTCATTCTGTCCGTATTTTTTGAAAGTTTTGGTAACAGTTTCTCAAATCACCTATAATTTCTGTTTGCTAATATCTTCATATTGCACACATGCATTACTTAGTAACTATACATCATTCCACATCTATCTATCTATCTTCCAATAATCTTGAACCCCTATTGGGGACTTAGAGATGTGCGCGCGTCAAACTGACAAGGGTGTTAGCAGGAATAAAAGTTACAGTAAAAGCCTAAGGCAGTATATACAGAAGAGTGTTATGTAGTTAAAAACAGGGCTGGGATTTAGGCAGCGGTTTTATGTTCAAGCTGGCTGATTACCAGGTTGAACTGGTTGACTGTTGGTAATGTTGGAATCCCTATTGGTAGCGAATTCCAGACAGATACAGTGTGGGAAAAGAAAGAGAGTATTTATAGTAGTCCGTATACTGGCTGACATGAGTCTGTATTGTAGTGGGTGTGAGTGCCGTTGGGATCTGAAGTTATGTGTACTGTATTGATCAGCTGGGATTTCCACAAGATCATTTCTGATCTTGTATAGCATAGAAAGTCTGTTGTCTATCCTCCGGAGTTCTAAGCGACGCCATCCAAGTGAGTTCAGAAAGTTTGTCACACTGGATGTGCGCTGTTCGGGTTGTCCATCTAGCAGCTCTCTGTTGGACAGTGTCTAATTGATAGATGGATGTTTGTGTGTAAGGTGACAATACAGATGAGCAGTACTCGAGTTGGGTCTAATCAGGGTTTTGTACGCTGTGGACTTTGAGTTGTTCTGAGTGTATTTTGATATTTCGTTTTAATTAAGAAGCCTAGTGTTTTGTTTGCCTGCTTTGTGATGCTGTTAATGTGTGTGTTCCATGACAGATCAGATGTGATGTCTACCCCCAGGTATTTAGCTGAAGGTACTGACTCTAGTGTGGTGTTGTGTAGCTGGTACGTTGTGGGAATATGGTGTTTTGAGTTGGTGATGTGTATGACTTTGCATTTTGAAGGGTTGAACTCCATATCTCACAGATTTTCACATTTTTCGAGGTTTTCAAGGTTTTCGAGGTCATATTGCAGGGCTTGGGATTTCCCTCCATTGTCTAAAGTGATATTCAAACGGAGGAGTGTGCATGTTGAGGAAGATCGTTTATGTAAGCAAAAAATAATATTGGCCCGAGAACAGATCCCTCTGGGACACCAGAGGACACTGCCGGTATAGCACCAGATATCTTTCCATTTACAACTAGGGACTGAGTACGGTTATCCAAAAATGATTTTATCCAATTTAGTGTTTTTGCCCTTATTCCATAGTGGTTCAGTTTATATAATAGTTTTGTTTTGGTTTACTTTATCAAAAGCTTTACTAAAATCTAATAGAATCAAATGTACTTGTTTTTTTTATTGTATACAGATTTTAGACGGTCATGGGTGACCATCAGTAGTTGTGTCTCATACGAGCAATTTTTATCGGAAACCATGTTGCATGTCATGTAGTATGTTTTGGTTGGTGAAATGCTTAGTCATGGAAGAGGCCACTATGTGTTCCATTATTTTACAGAGGACACAAGTGAGGGAGATTGGCCTATAGTTGGCAGGATTTGACCGGTCCCCTTTCTTGTATATTGGTGCTACATTGGCGCTCTTCCAGATAGTTGGCAATGTCCCACCGTTGAATGACTTTTGGAAAATTTCTTGTAGGATGGGTGCGATTTCAGAGTGGAGTTCTTTGAGAACGATTGGTGTCAGCTGATCATGGCCAGATGCTTTGTGTGGGTTGAGGTTTCGTAAAGAGTTTATCTATGCCGTTAATTGAAATTTCGATGTCTGGTATTTTGATGTGTTGTCAGTGATCAGCAAATCTCTGTTGACCTTTGTCAACAGAAGGTCAACAGAGTCTTGTATGTTCATCTGACAAAGTGACTTCAGTGATAGTGGGGACTTGGGGCTGAATATGGACTGAACTGTTCCTTCCTTATAATGTGTCGATGACTATAATTATCTGCAAATTTAATTTCGAGTTTTTATTCAACCTTTGATTTGACCCGACATGGATGATTTCCCCCTTTTGGAATTTTACTATTTTGCCTTGTAACTTGTAAAACCTGTAATAGCAGGTGACTTGATACTTGGTATGTAGCTTCCGTAAAGTGAAATGAAGTGTATGCATTTTACAAAGTGAATTTCTGGCTATTTTTAATTTGACACTTAAGAAATTTGCAATTTTGCCTTGTTTACCATCAAAGCGGCAGGCCCGTAGCCAGACCTGTTTGAAGGGGGGGGTCGTTTCGAAGGCTCAATGGGTCTGAAGTATCTACCTGTTTGAAGGGGGGGTCGTTTCGAAGGCTCAAGGGGTCTGAAGTATCTATGGGGGTCTAAAAAAAAAAGTGGACCTCAAGGCTAAAAAAGTGAACCTCGAGGCTTGGCGGGGGGATCGTCCGACCGCTCCGACCCCCCCTGGCTACGGGCCTGAGCGGTATGTGGGGCATCCGAGTTCTATGACCACATTTTCTAGTTAGTTTAGTGCCACAGAGATAATAGATGCACTAAAATTATTAATGTCAGACAATAGCACATAGTAATTTTATGTGAAATTATTCTGAATTATTATGCACATTTTTTTGAGACATGGCAATTTGATGTCGTATGGGGTCGTTGTATGATAACCCAATATATCTGATGGGCCCATGTGTTGTAATGTATTGCAGTTCCATAGCCGATGCCAGTGCGGAAAGGATTTCCTACAACGATATTGTCCACAACTTCCAGGCATACACAGGTAAGGTGGGCGCAGGGGTGGGAATTATCCAGATATATCCTGAAATCCGGATTTGAGGTTCCTGATAATTGCAGCAAAATACTAATGTTTCAACGTGGGAAGTACACTTTTATGCATTTGTGGATGCAAAAATATATTTGTTTAGGATTTGGCATTTGGAACTGTTCCCACCCCTGTGGGAGATCACATGATCGCATATGAGACGAGCCATGTGAATTTGTACGGTACACTAAGATGTGTGCTTTTTAAAGAAAGATATTTAAAAAAAACTGTGATGACATGGAAAGTTGACAAAAGTTTGAAATCAAATGTGAAATCATGTTGAAGTTGATGAAATTTTCAAAGCACGTGCAGAATTCTATTCTGCATTTGCTCTGAACATTTCATCAACTTTCGATGTCATTTACTGAGAATATTGTCAATTTTGTAAAAAAAAATCATGAGCTCACATTCCTTTTTAAGTACAAGATTACATGGCTGGTCTCATAGTTGTATCTGTGACTGGAAAAATGGGGCTTATTACATATACGACCAGTGTAGACTCAGATCAGCCTGCGCATTCTCACAGTCTGATCAGGGTCTGCACTGTTTGCTATTCTGTGAGTCATCTGGGTCAGTATTTCTAACAAGAGGACCTGCTTAACAGGCTACAGGTGTATGTTCGTAAGTGCACAATTAGCATGTTTCTGGAAATTTCAATTGATGGATTTATTATGATTTACATTTATTGAGCATAGGCTGCATATGCAACCTATGCTCGATAAATGTAAATCCAATAATTGTTTACAAGAAAACATTGTAATGTGAAATTTACAGACTATCATAATTTTGTACTTACAAACATTTTAGTCGTACAAAGTTTAGTGAAACTGCCGGCCCCCTGTAGTTAGACTGTCAGCAAATGACACAAGCTCCATCCTTCCAGTCACAGACATGTTACACTATTTTGATTCCACATGATTTCAGGACCAAGTTTCATAATTATGTTTATGTTCATGATCTTACCGATAGTTTATTTCCATCACTTTTTAACTGCAAAGTAGAATTTAATGAAAGTATGACATTAAAGTGTTAAACCACAATTTTTTTTTATTATATAATGCATTTTTTTGTGTGGAAAATCCTAAATATGTCCTTTATATGAGTTCAGAAATATATGTCGTAACCACCATATGAACCATCGAGACGGTTCAAATGAGCGGTGACAACATATACTTTTATTGAGAAATAACAAAAATAAAATTTTAAATTCATACCCTTAAATATGTATTCGGCATGCAATTACTAATATGTTAACCCTTACAATGCCAATCAATATGTGGGGTAATGGTGAATGAATGTTTATTTTATCAGAAAATGTCTCAGATGATGTCTCTGATTTAAAGAACATTTTGTGTTTACTGAGTGGGCATGTACCTTCAACCCTTACAATGCTGAATTAATTTGTGTCGTCTGCTGAATATTTTTCCATTTTTATCATCAAAAACTTGGTTTTGCAGCACTTTAGAATCATTTGCAATGGAAATGATTCTAAAATGCTGCCAAACCATGTTTTTACTGAGAGAAAAGACAAAATATGATTATCAGCAGACGACTATTTTCGGTTCTCGCATTCTAAGGGTTAACAGATTCTACATGTAAGAAAGAAATCACTAACAGCATGATGTACATGTGAGACGATGCTTACGTTTTTGAAAATTATGTGATCCTGCACGTGTTTCACAGTAGTTGTGGGCAGTAACTCTGCAAAACGTGTGTGCACAAATTTTGCAGAGTTACTGCCCACAACTGTAGCCTCACCAGAGAAATTACTCTGTATTATAAAATAAATATGATCTTACAGGTGTGATAATTGAATATATTTATTAAACTTGTATTGATTTAATTGATAAGAAATGAGGGAGTGTCGAGTTTCGTACAAAATCAGTCAACAAGTTTAATAAATATATTATTTCAACACATGTGTTAGATTATAATATTTATTGCCCAAGCATTTCATCATGCACTAATCTCCTAAAGTGTCATCCTTAGCGATCTCGTTCACATATGAGAGAGCCATGTGATTATGTACCTATAAAGAACATGTGCGATTTTTCATGCAGTACATTTACAAAAACTGTGATATTTCTTTTAAATGATGGTGAAAGAATACACAATTTTCATAGCGAATGGAAGGAGGATTATAATTCCGCGTTTGCTATGAAAATTTCGTCAACTTTTATGTCTTGAGACATGAGATAATCACGTGTTCTTAGGTACAAAGCACATGGTATGACTCATATTTGTTACACTAGTCTAATATATCACTGTTAGTTACACTGTGAATGCCTATGTATACGGTGAATTACTTTTGTGAAGCTCTTCTAGTCGTTTTCACAAAATATGCTTCAATATCTGACTCGATGCAAGGTTTGACGAATGCTTTTTCTCTAAGGTTGTAAGCTGTCAGTCCATTGTAGTTTCATAAAGACACCCATTCACCTGTACCGACTAATTGATCCGGTGTAGTAAGGGTGCCTGACACCAGATCAGGACACTGTCATTCAGTGCTGAATGATTTTGTTGTAATTTCCATGCTAAATATTCAGTGTCGCACATATATGTAGTAAAGTAAATAATAAATGATAAAAGTCAGATAATGAAAAATAGAAGTTAAACATGATATAGCAGATGCGTCGCAGCTGGGGCCGTAAGGGACCAATATTTTGGCGTCACAGCCCCAGTATTTTGCTGCAAAAAAAAATCCTTTGAACCGGTTACTTATGCAACTTGCGGCAGGTGAAATACGACCTGTGTACCGGGAAATCGCATCTGACCCCCAAACCCCGCCCTACGATCCGCATCGCTCTTCCCGCTCACACGTCATTTAACAATTTATTCCGAGGGGCCCTCTCGGCCCCAATGTCAGCTGCGTTCTGACACACCTGTATAGATACGTGGCATGTTAGTCTAATTGCTGTTGAACGGACGTACATGTAGAGCACAATCAAGTACTGGTTCAATCAATCAATCAATGTACTGCGTTAGTTGTAGGCAGTAACTCTGCATAACTCCAGTACTGGAGTTTTACAGAGTTACTGCCCAACAACCATGTACCAGGTAATTGGTGAAACTTTACTTTACAGATATACTGCACGTAACGCCAAACGTTGGCAGCATCCGAGGCGAGACAACGGTAACTGTGACAGGTCACTACTACGATGCCAGGAAGCCGTATACAGACCCGCAGGTGTACATTGGAGGTGAGACGTCACCAATTGGCCGACAGCGCCCAGGCGCGGATCCAGGCAGGGCCGTGTCCGGCACATGCACCTATCTAAAATTTGATGAATTTTAGATTTTAACCCATTTTTACGTGAAAATATCACTGATTAATTTCCTTTTTTCTTATACGGAGTGTATGTTGTTGCCACTCAATGAACCGTCTCGCCGAAACGGTTCATCTGAGTGGTAATAACATATACTTTTGATCAAGTTTTGATGTTATTTGTTTCTTAGCTGAGTAACTAGTCTGTCTAATAATTACACTAGCTTGGATCAATATTTGTTTCACCTCACAAGTATATCGGTATGCCATAGAATACAAGAATACTTCCAACAATTGTCATGTGTGTCTCATAGAAACTTTGCTAAACACATTTAGAATCAGGGCCTCTCATGTGATTCAATATACCGGTACTCGTGCAGAGCTCCAGATAAGCGTTGTGTCTTAAGTGTATTGTACCTCCTGATTTCAAATTCAATGCGTATTTTATTTTTACAAATGGATGGTTGATTTTATTCATTATTCAACAGAGAACAAATGATCAAAATATGTAATAAATTTAAACATGCACTTATTTGAACTGCAAAAAGCAAACACGGTTTGCTTTTTGCTGCTCAACTAAGTACATTTTCAACTTTATTGCAGTATTTCCACTACTCTTTGTAAATCAATGCGTATTTTCACATTGTTGTGAGTATTTTGTAATCACACTTTTGATAATCAATGCATATTCAGCTAACATAAGTGAGTAAAATACGCCAATACGCACCTTATCTGGAGCTCTGCTCATGTAATCTTGCTAGCGCACTGATGGAACTGGAAACTCTGATTTGGGTATATGCTACAGTGAAACTTCTCTAAACCGGACACCCTGGGAACCTCCTGGTCTTAGAGAGGTTTCATTGTAAATCAGGCATTTAATCGTTCTGAGCCATAGTTATGTGCTACGCGATCACGAACAGAAGTTATCACCTGAGATAAATGACTAAGAAACTCATCAAAAATCAGATCACATGTGCTGTCTTGGTGTCTTGTTTAGAGAGCTTCCACTGTATATATGTGGCTGTGACTGGAGAAATGGGACTTATCAGTTTTCTGACCAGTATAGATCAGGATTAGCCTGTACATCCGCACAATCGTATCAGGATCTGCACTGTTCGCTATTCTATTAATGAAAGACCCATCATGCTTCTAATGCTCATTATCCAGCTACATGACAAACATGATTGTGTTATTTAATCAGGAGCTTCACTGGTCACCAATCCCATCAGCTCCATTTGTTTTAGTCACAGCCACACAAGTACTCTGTTCACCTGTCATAAGTCAGAGCCATTTAATAATAAAAAGAAGACACAAACATTTCCAAAGACTATTTGTTTGGTCAGTCAATTCTACAAATGATTTATTTCCAGGAACTGTGTGTGATGTTGTGACCACTGACGAAGTGACGGGAACTATTGTCTGTAAAACGCAGCCTAAACCGGAAATCACGCCATCTATTTATGCTGGTATGCATTTTCTGATTCTGGCTGTTTCACGAAACCTGCCTAAAATGTATGGCCTATGTAAACAATGCAAAGACAATATATTTTCTGATAATATTAAATTTTAGCAAAATTTAAGAATAAGACTTCTTTTTATTTTGTGAAATTTGGTCAAACAATGCTTTTATTATGAAAACAATGATTTGTCTATGGGAAGATAGCTTGGAAATCATCTAAGAAATGTAAAGTTAAATTTTGAATATCGGTCAACTATTTTGTCAAACAGACAGAGTAGCTAGACATCCGTGTGTGTTTATTGATTATAGTCTATGCTTGTATCCATTTGGATATACATGTACATGTTCAGTGAAATTCAAACCGGTGTTTCAGCAAAATACTGGAAAACAGTTACCGTAATTAATAAACCTAGTAGCCATTGCTATAAAAAACATCTTTAGCATTATAACAATTTAACCACTATTTTAATTGTACCCATCTTATATGATACAATCTTGTATTCATAGGCATCACCAGGAATTTTCCATGGAGGGGGGGGGCGGGGGGGGGGGGGGTGGGTTCGACTGCAAATTCAGATGCCGACGGCTGGAGGGGAGGCAGGGAGAGCACGAGAAGGGTGTCCCCTCTCTTTAGTCGGCGTGTATGCCCCGGGTTTTTTTAATTTCTATGTGCAATTTACAGCGTTCTAATACATTTTACAGCTATCATTTCCACGTTTCCACCAATGCATTTCTGTAAGAATACTTTCTATAGATGTTAAATAAATCATAGAAAATTACTGTCTTGACACTCCTTGAAAAGACACACGAAAGAAGATGGTCTGAGACGCACGTTGGTTGTATTTCTGATTCTCAAACTATGATTTTAGGCACATTATGCAAACAGAGCATTGTAGAATAGTAGTAAGGTTGAATACCGTCACCATGGAAGAAATTAGATGCATGTTGTCATGAACATATGTGCACCAAAATTTGGATGCAGGGATCTATATGATGAAACTCGTACACATTTCTCAACAGCTGCAATGCCTGTGGGAGCATTGTTCCGATACACCCCAGATGACCTGCACCAATAGCCTATTTCACCAACATTGTAAAGTATACTTATCTAGTATACTTTGAGGGAGAAATTTTCATATGGATATATTTATTAATTTTTATTATACTGAATATATTACATTATCACAGCCATTATTTTGTAATAAATTCAGTAAAATAATTATGCATGCTTTTAATCATCAAATATATGCAGTCGTTAGTTCTATATGAAATAATGCATTTCGGGAAAAGAAATGATTACTCCCTCAAAGTATACTTTGCTAGATAAGTATACTTTGCAGTTTTTATGAAATCGGCTACTGGTATAAAAAATGCCCAAGAAAAAATAAGGTTTGCTATGTACACACGACCAGGATGCTGGCACAGAGTCAGCCTGGTGGCCAAGGCCTGTTTTTCATGTGGATGAAAGTCGGAGTACCCGGAGAAAAACCACAGCGATTTTGCACGGAACAGACAAAATTATCCGGACGTAACTCAGTACAAGTACCGAGACATTGTTCCAGCTGATCGGGCATTGAATACCCACAACAGACAAGCTTCCCAACAACAGGTTGGGGAATCATCATCAAACCAAGCTACATCGTCAAGTGAAATGCCACCAGCCCCTCAAAGGCAACGTCACTCCCACTCTTGGACAATATTGGTTCAACTCCACGGTGTGCAGAGAAAGCTCTGACTCAATCTCTGTAAACATGTTATAGAAAGCCGTCACTCAGTCTGTTACTATTATTTTCCCCTAGTCAGCAACAGCACATTACCACACCCGTTCACCATTCACTGACCTCAAATAAAAACACCACTAGCCAAAACAAGACAACCCGTGTTTGAACTATCTTGTGTTTTGAAATAAAATAATTTTACCATACATACATGATCTGGAGCTAAATTAGTGGGCGATTCTAGACTAGTTGACTTGTTGAACATCGCGATCATACCTACGGTACATGTATTCCTGAAATAGAAACAGTCTATATCCAATAGTCATACTTGTACCTAATTGCCTCTAAATTGTTCACAGGAAGACTATTTGAAACAGCAATTAAACCATTTCATTATTTCTGTTGTTGTTGGAAACGGGCTGTTGCTGGCATCTTCAGTTTGGCACCTTGTTTTCTGTTGTGCAGGAAGCAGGGGTCTCACCTTAACTACATTTGCATCTGATGTAAACCAACCCTTGGCCACATACCTGGATAACGCATCGCCTGCTAGCACGTTCAATATTGACGATACACGGCTGTGCGATGTATCACTGAATGGTCAAGTCATTATGATGTCCGGGCTGTATAGACCCCCTCATGATGGTAGCTTCATGTTTCGTCTGTACAGTGACAATGGCGCCAATCTCTACATAGACAAGGTAATAAATGGGCATCGGGATAGAACAAGGCACCTTATATACCGTTATGTAAGACTACCGTAATAACCCAAAATATTTGGACACAATTTATTCCAAGAAACACATATAAATATCTGGTTCCCACAACAAAGTGTGCCCCAATGTTTAGGGTTAATATATTTGTACTGGTTTATCGCAATAACAATATATTTGGATACAATTTGTTTTGGGAAACAAATAAATGGTGTCTGGATATATAGAGGATATGAACATTTCACACCACGAGATGAACATATATGTCATATTCGTTGCAAAAATATGAATATTATGTTTATTATATACCGCTCCATGGAAATTAGCAGTTTTTTAAACTGTATACGGTACTGAATGTGTATATGCAGCCTATTTGCAGTTCGGCAAGACAGGTGCGCGTTATGAATATAGATAGCGGAAGTAGTCGTATTTTCACCGGAAGATGTTTATTTCATCGATGAGAACATATGACTTTTATTTACATCGTATAACTATGTATTTCATGGGTAGGTATATGATAAATAGGGTTATTACGTTAGCATAGGCCAACTTGAATTTCACAATTCAATCACTGACAACTGTGTCTGTGATACACCACTGCCTGTGCTAATCTTGCCAATATTTGTCTCTTTTTTGTTAATTATCAAATAGTTTAATGTGTGCTTAACATCAAACAGCTTGATTGGCTGAGCCTGAGCTGTGCAACAGCTCAGGCTCAGCCAATCAAACTGCTTGACTGCGAGTTGAGGTTGACAAGAGATGTTTAGAAACGTTGACATCGTGGCAAGATTAACGCCGGCGGTTGTGTAAGTAAAGTGATTAGGATCTTACATATGTATAAATTAAGTGCCATGTTATTTAGAGAGCGAAAAAGACTAATAAAAAAATAACAGCCGACGACAATTTACATTTCACATATTCCAAGTGTTTATGTTAAAGCACAAATATCTGCCTTGAAGTGCCTGAATTGCTGTGGAACCTGTCTCAACCGAACATCCTGGTAGCCAAGGACCTCCCAGGGTGTCCAGTTAAGAGAGGTTCTACTGTAGCCAAGTGAACATTAAATCAGCCACTTCTGTTTATAGAACCTGGTGATAGAGAGTGCTGATGGGCCAAAACTGACAATGGACTCCGGGCGAATGACTTTAGACAGCAACAAAAGGTACATGTACTACTGTCTGTTCCACATTTTTCTGCCGACAAACTTTTGGCTATTGAACACATTTCACATCAATAACAAAAAAGTCGCCGTCCCAAAAAATTCCATCAGATATTGATTTTAGTGTGAAAACATGATTTCCTATGGAAATATAACATGGGGGAAAAGGATGAGAAGTAGCTGGGGGAGGAATTAAAAAAAGAAACACTTGGAAATTGACTCCGAAACCTGGTTTAGATAGCTTGGAAATGACGTAACTTAAAGAAAAAAGTTTGATTTTGAAAATCGTTCCACAAATAATTTTGTTGTAAATCTATTTCAAGACCCCATGTTAAATTCACATAGTTCCAGTGTGGATTGCTTGAAGAGTCCCAATTTATGGCAAGCCAAATGCACAATAATTCCTTAAACCATGGTTTGGAGCTTAAACCCTAGTTTAGGCTCCTCAAACCCTAATTTGGGCTCGCCAAATGCACAATAATTCACTAAACCCCAGCTTGAGTCTAAACCAAGGTTTAGGCGCTCAAACCCCAGTTTGAGCAAATATTGTGCATTTGGCCAGAAACTGCTGTTTGTGGTCATAATCCAATAACAAGTCTAAACCCTAGTTTGGACCCAAACCACAGTTTAAGAAAAAAACTGCCAATCGTGATCCCAAACGTTAGTTTTCTTAAACCCTGGTGTGAGCAATTATTGTGCACTTGGCGGCAGAAACCACCGTTCAGACTCTCAAAGTAGGGTTTCTGATAGCTTAAACCACGGTTTGAGCTCAAACCCCAGTTTAGACTGCCCAAACCCTAGTTTAGGCTCGCCAAATGCACAATAATTCACTAAACCCCTGTTTGAGAGGCTAAACCAGTGTTTAGGCTCCAAAACCCCAGTTTGAGCAATTATTGTACATTTGGCCAGAAACTGCCGTTTGAGGTCGTAATCTAATAAAAAGCCTAAACCCTAGTTTGGACCCAAAACACAGTTTAAAATGCCAATCGTGATCCCAAACGGTAGTTTTCTTAATATAAATATGGAGTTTCTAAAGTTAACTCAAATATAAATTAAATCTGATAATGCTGAATATTATTTAAAATATATACAATCATGTTGCTGTGCTTGTATGTGTGTAATGTCTTATGTTTGTGACTGGAAAAATGGGGTTTATGGGTTTTGCGATAAGTGTAGATCAAGATCATCCTGTGCATCCGCACATTCTGATCATGAACTGCACTGTTCGCCATTCCATCGATGAAACACCCATAATGTTTCCAACAAGCAGAGCTCTAGATAAGGTGCGTATTGGCGTATTTTACGCACTTATATTAGCCGTATACGCATGGATTATCAAAAGTGGGAGTACAAAAATACGCATTGATTTGCAAATTGAGTTGTGAAAATACTGCAACAAAGTTGAAAATTTACATAGTTGAGCTGCAAAAAGCTAACACTGTTTGGTTTTTGCAGCTCTAATAAGTGAATTTTTAAAATATAAATATATTTTTTATCATTTGTTCCATATTTATTAAGGAAGAAATCAATAATACATTTGTAAAAGTAAAATACTCATTGAATTTGAAATCTGCACGTATGATACTCTTTACACTTATCTGGAGCTCTGCGTAAGCCCCATTTCTCCAGCCACAGCCACATTATGTCCAGGTACCTACTGCAAGTCGTGGAGAAGAGTGGAAACGAGGGCCAGTCCTGCATCGACATGTCTGTGAAACATTTTGACACTAAACTAACTCGGGCCCAGACCGTTCTAGCTGACCAAAAACGCCAGAACATAATAATTCGCTCCCAAGCCCAACCAGATGTGCAGGTAAGATAGTTTTTAATTATAATAACAATAGACTGTATTTTCTTGTCAGAGGGTTACACATATACAAGGTGTATGATCTCGTGGTTAAAACAACAACAACGAGCACTGAAACTTGCAGAATCCCTCCGATTCAAATTACGTATTCATGTATTATGTCCTTATTATGTAACTAACAGATATTTATGAAATATGGCGCATTAAACGCGTCTTGTTAAGCTGCATTTGGTGGTCTCGGTACTTTGGCCCAAACTTCTGTTGTTTTTGCGAAGAATGGATTTCCGTGTCTTGTGACACAGAAATCGATTCTTCGCAAAAACGACAAGTATATGCCGAACTCCCGGGACCACCAAATGCAGCTCATGAAGACGCGGTAGCTGCGCCATATTTCATCAAAATCCGTTGCCTATTAAGGAAAATATCAAATATTTCTTACTTTGGAGTGGACGCGCTTTCAACACTTTCAGTTGTTGTTGTTGTAACCACGTGATCATGCACCTTGATATAGTACAGAACTAATCTTCCATGAGGCCTTCTAGTATTTACAACATAATGCATCTGCTAATGTGAATACATTGTTTAAGTTTATTAGCTAAACGTGGGTGGCTGGTTGGAGCATGCGATGCGTAATTTAATGATCGGGGTTCATCCTTTCCGGAGTCCCGACCCGAGACCTGGTTTGGCCATCACATATATGTCACTATGTGTTTGATATTTGTGTATGTAATAGTTGAACCTGGTTATACCCATTATGCGAGGATTACGATTATTTGTAATCATATTACTTTTTGGGAAAGGGGCCAAGTGACATTGGTGTGGTATAGACCTGGCACCAGGTCAGGTTCTTCTAATTTCACGGCTGAATATATTTTATTTTTCCGTCCTGATTATGGAATTTTCCCCCAAATTCAGCATGTTAAATACGGGATCGAACCCGTTGGCCCGACCTTAAATGACCTTACCTGTTGATAGGCCGTTACACACCCATAAATCAAATATTCATTAGCTAGACACACTACTGTACGTCTGTTTCACGAGACCTGCCCAAATTTTACGGCTATATAAATAATGCAAAAACAAGACATTTTTCGATAATATTAAATTATAGCAAAATTTAAGAATGAGCCTACTTTTTATTTCATGAAATTTGGTCCAATATTGATTTTATTATGAAAAGATGTTTTTTTCAGAAATAGTGGAATGATTTTAAAAATGTAATTTGTTTTCTTTAATAGATCATTTCCAAGCTATTGAGCTACATTTCAGAATCAATTTCCAAATTTTTTAGTTTTTCGACTCCTGTAGGTTCTCCACCTCTTTTTTTCCCATAGAGAACTAATTTTTCATAATAAAATTTGACAAAATTTCACGAAATAAAATGAAGGCCCATTCTTAAATTTGATAAAATTTAATATAAAAAATATTTTTTTTTGTTGTTGATACGGCCGTAACATTTGGGCAGGTTTCGTGAAACAGACAGTACTTTATTGTTTGACTCCATTTCCACATGAGACATGCTTTTGTACCTAAGGCATATGTGACATTTTCTGTAAATGACATCAAAAGTTGATGAAAATTTCATGCGAAATGCGATGAAAATTTTGTCAACTTTCGACGTCATTTACAGGAAATTTAGTAAATTTCGTAAATATTTTTCAGGAGACATCGCACATGTTCTTTGGTACAAAATCACATGGCATTGCCTCAAGTAAAATATATGAGGGTTCCAGTAGCCGATTTCATCAAAATTGTAAAGTATTATTATCTAGCAAAGTATTCTTTGAGGGAGTAATCATTTATTTTTCCCGAAATGCATTATTTCATATAGAACTAACGACTGCATATATTTGACGATTAAAAGTGTGCAGAATTATTATACTGAATTTATTACATTATCACAGCCAAAATGGCTGTGATAATTTAATAAATTCAGAAAAATAAAAATCAATAAATTTATCATTCAATTGGAAATTACTCCCTCAAAGTATACTTTGCTAGATAAGTATACTTTGCAATTTTGATGAAATGGGCTACAGGTCTGGCATGACCCTGTATTGTATATAAACCATGTTTACATCAATCATATATGGTCCTTCTAGTTTTTTGATGTGCAATGATCATACTTTATAATCTGTCGAAAATATTATTTGTTCAGGTGTCGCATTTAATCAGTATAAATAATTTAAAAAAATCATGCCTCATTTACATATGATAATAGCCTGATACCACCACGCGTCACTATCAGTAAAATAAACATTACTATATGATTATATCTCTAAAGCGGGCACTCGTAATTTTTGAACTGGTGGAATAGTAACACAATTATAATCTTATTTAATTCCTATAAGCAACATATTGTGCCTACTGCGTGGGCATATACCTGAACAGGTCATCATGCTGCATCTCCAATAATTTGTTCAACCCTACAGGCCATAAACACTTGCACATACTGTAGATCCCAGGGGAGCCGCCTAGTAACAAGCCGTATCATCAAGATCTGCAGCATTTGTCAGTAGTGTTCAATTCTAAAACAAAATTATTCTTATTAATCATTTCAAGCCTACAGGGCAGAACGCCAAGATGTGCAAACGAGCCGTCTCATCAGGATCTGCAATATTTGTCACTATTATTCACCTCTGAAAGATTAATAAGAAAAAGCCAATGTAGCATATCCAGGGTTTAGGGATACAGGGTTCAACACTTGTGGAATATTTCCAGAAAATGGAATTTACACAGCACATGTTGGTTAAGCAAGAGTTGGCGGATGAGGAAAAGCTCCGTGGCGAGAATCCAAAAGAGGTGCAGCAAGTTTGTGCATACGGAACGGGCACATTCCGATTGCAGATGTTTGGCGTCTCAACAGGTATGGTTGATACATTTATGTGTGAAAACGTTCTGATGTATGAACCCTTAGAATGCTGGACACGATACTTGACGTCTCTGGTTAATTTATATTTTGCCTTCTTTCTCAATAAAAACGTGGTCAAAGCAAGATTTGATGAGAACAATAGAAAATATACAATATTAAACTAGAAATGTGGCCTGTCGGCACACGAATGCCCCCGCTGGCAGCCAAAGAAAACGAGGCATATTTGGTTTGGAACGCACCAAGTCTGTGAGCTTGACCCTGGGCTTAGCGGGGGCGGGACGAATGTGGATTTGTCACAGGGCGGTAGAGGAGCATTGAAGCAATGCGTGTGTGAAATGTGAAGCAGATCCGAGCAAGGAAACAGAAATTATATGTGGATTTGTCACAGGGCGGTAGAGGAGCATTGAAGCAATGCGTGTGTGAAATGTGAAGCAGATCGGAGCAAGGAAACATAATTTATAAACCATTTACCCGAGCGTTAAGGTTTCGAAGGCACCAAGTCTGTGACCTTGACCCTGGGCTTAGCGGGGGCGGGACGAATGTGGATTTGTCACAGGGTGGTAGAGGACCATTGGAGCAATGTGTGTGCGAAATGTCAAGCAGATCCGAGCAAGGAAACAGAAATTATAAGCCATTTACCCGAGCGTTAAGGTTTCGGGACGTACGTACGGACGTACGTACCGACGCCGGTAACACTATATGCCCCCCTCACCATTCGGTGGCGGGGGCATAAAAAGCAGATGGCAAAATTTAATTCAGCAGTGTAACGGTTAAGAAAGTTATTAAAGTGTCCGATTGTTGACTTATTTATACCCCCCGCAACGAGTTGTGGGGGGGGGGGGTGTATGCTGGAGTCAGGTTGTCCGTCCGTCCGTCCGTCCGTCCGTCCGTCCGTCCGTCTGTCCGTCCGCTCTTACGAGAGCTACACTGTGGGGTGATTTTTAGGTCATATTGTACATAGTGAGGTGTTTTTTTGTTGTGGGTTGCACCCCACAATGACATCTTTCTAAATGAGTTTAAACAGTTATTCTGGGGTGCAGGTGATTTTTGGCGACCGCACCCCATAAAGACTATGGACACGACGGACACTTTTATTGTCTATGACTCGGACACGTTGTAGTACTGAACGTGTGCAACCCACAGTGCAATTTTGCACCCCACAGTGCAATTTTGCACCCTGCAATGAATATTTGTGCACCCCTAAGTTCATGCACCCCGTAATGTAGCTCTTGTGTGTACGTCCGTCCGTCCGTAAACTTAACATCAGAGAAATATTGTTTATAACTTCTATTTCCTTCATCTAAAATGCTTAATATTTCGCACATGCATTCCTGTAAGGCTCTACTACTATGCTGTGCCAAATCCACGACCGTCCAACCCCCGCTGATCCCAAGGTCAAGGTCAAATAAATAGTACAAAACTTAACATCAGAGAAATATTATTATAACTTCTTATTTCCTTCTTCTAAAATGCTTAATATTTCACACATGCATTCTAAGGCTCTACTACCATGCTGTGCCAAATCCACGACCGTCCAACCCAGCTGATCCCAAGGTCAAGGTTAAATACTTAGTCTCTTTACAAAACTTAACATCAGAGAAATATTGTTATAACTTCTATTTCCTTCATCTAAAATGCTTAATATTTCACACATGCATTCATGTAAGGCTCTACTACCATGCTGTGCCAAAATCCACGACCGTCCAACCCCCGCTGATCATAAGGTCAAGGTCAAATACATGTTCTCTTTATAAAACTGAACATCAGAGAAATATGTTATAACTTCATCTAAGATTCTTAATATTTCATGCATGCATTCCTCTAAGGCTCTACTATCATGCTATGACATATCCCTGCTGATCCCAAGGTCAAGATCACATACTTAGTCTCTTTACAAAACTTAACATCAGAGAAATTGGTTATAACTTCTATTTCCTTGCTCGGATCTGCTTCACATTCACGTTCGTGCCGCCCCCGCTAAGCCCAGAGTCAAGGTCACAAGCCCACACACTTGGAAAATTTTACATATTTAGGGATACCTGGGCCCACGCGGGGGGTATTCTGTAAGCCTCGCTTACTGACCAATCTAGTTTTTAGATGTTTTCCTTTCAACAAAAGTGTTTGTTTTTAGCTCGCCTGCACAAAGTGCAGAAGAGCTTATGGCATACCCCCGGCGTAGTCGGCGTCGTCGGCGGCGTCGGCGTCGTCGGCGTCCACAAGCTTAATGTTGGGGTAAATGTCTTATAACTTCTGTTTCCTTTCATGGAACACCTTGTTATTTCATACATGCATTCCTCAGATGACCGTCTATCATGGTATAGCGATTCCATGACCCACCACCAACCCCTTATCCCAAGGTCAAGGTCACAATCTTAGCACATTCATAAACTTAACGTTGGGGTAAATGTCTTATAACATCTGTTTCCTTTCTTGGAACGCCTTGATATTTCATTCATGCATTCCTCAGATGACCCTCTATCATGCTGTAGCCAATCCATGACCCACCACCCAACCCTTACCCCAAGGTCAAGGTCACAAACTTAGCATGTTAATAAACTTAACGTTGGGGTAAATGTTGTGTAACTTCTGTTTCTTTACAGGGAACGCTTTGATATTTCATACATACATTCATCTGATGATCCTCTATTGTGCTACAGCAAATCCATGACCACACACCCCCCCCCCCCCCCACCCTTTCCCGAAGATCAAAATCATAAACTTAACGTTGGAGTAAAGGTCTTTTTATAACTTCTGTTTATTTACAGGGAACGCCTTGATATATCATACATGCAATCATATGATGATCCTCTATTGTGCGTTCATACACGTAATGTTGGGGCAAACTTCTGGTTTTTTTCAGGGAACATCTTGATATTTCATACATACAGTTCAGTCTGATTAGTACGTTCATAAACTTTACGTTGGGGTAAATTTCTTATTACTTCTGTTTCTTTTCTTGGAACACCTTTATATTTCAAGCATGCATTCATCTGATGACCCTCTATCATGTTGTAACAACTCCACAACCCAGCACCCACTCATTGCCCCAAGGTCTTGATATTTCATACATGCATTCATCTGATGATATTCTATCATGCGATAACAAATCCACCGCACACACCTTAACCCAAGGTCAAGTTATATAATATTCATGTTTTTATACAACTGTGCCAAGTTTGAGTGAAGGCTGCCAACAGGCGAGCTTCATTGTCTTCTGATAACTCTTGTTGTAATTCACTTATTTGCGTTGCAACTGTTTGCTTTCTGCAGCTCAACTAAGTAAATTCTCAACTTTGTTACAGTATTTTCACTACTCAATTTGAAAATCAATGTGTACTTTCACATTTGTGTCAGAATTTTGTTCTCCCACTTTTGATAATCAATGTGTATTCTGCTAAAATATATGCGTAAAATACGCCAATACGCACCTTATCTGGAGCTCTGGTCTCGCAAATATCGGTGGAACCATTCCACCACCCATGGACACATCAGATGTTAACACGCAAAATGAAGAAGAAAGAAATGCCCACAGCGTAGTTGCGGGCACATAACTGTAAAACTTATGCTGCGGATGGTACAGAAAGTTTACTGAGTTTATATGGGGCCGCAACTACGCACATCATAGTGTTTACATGCATCCGTGTACTTGTGGCTCAGATTGGATAAATGGGGCTTATGGGATTTATGACCAGTGTAGCTTCTGATCAAATAGCACACTCCTGTAGCGTGATAACTATATATATATTTCTTGTTGAAAGCATCACAGGTTTTTTCTTGATGGAATGGCGAACAGTGCAGATCCTGCTGGATCAGACTATGCGGACGCACATGCTGATCTGAATCTATACTGGTCACAAAACCCATAGCCCAATTTTTCAGTCACGGCCACATTTACATTATTTTGTAATTTTGGCCTGAATTTCATTAATTGTGAGTGATAGGTATTGTGTGCGAGGGTGAGGGGGGTGGGGCATGCCTCGGGTTTAGAGGTTACACTGTGAATACATTGACAATCTTGTATTATCCAGGACCAATACATCCATATGACACACAGACGACTGTAAGGAACGAGATGCGATCCCTGCCAATTTTCTCGGCAACTGACCGCATAGAGGTCAAAATGAAGCCGGATTGCTATGAAATAGAGTTTTTGACTCAGAGAGGTATGTAAGCAATAAATAAATGTTTAAGTACGCCTATGTCTGCCAGTCTTTGTTCAATTAATCTCTAACCATTTCAACCCTAACCTGTTAATTTTCCGACCAGTCCAATCGTGTCATTTGGATCTGCACAAACCATGGAATACCTACTTGTTACTTATTTAACCTAGTTCTTATGATACAATTGACTAGCATAATATTATGCATGTTTAAACTTTTGTTAAAAAACAAACCCACTATTCCAACTTTTTTGCCTAAGGCCTTTATCAAGGAATTAGAGTAATTCAACTAATTCCTTGTTAAAGGCCTTATGCCGAAATGTTAGAATAGTGGGTTTCTGGTTCATTAACCCTTTCAACATCACAGGCCTGTATAGTGGTATTGGCAAAAAGTTTCCAGATGAGCCGGCTCATGACGAGCCGTCTCATCAGGATCTGCACTTTTTTGCAAGTAATTTTTGAGAACAAAAATGCCCCCTTTTCATAAATGGACTAATCTGAAAGTCATTTTGTGACAATTGTATTGGTTGCAAAATTTACATATCAACATCCATTACAGTTTACTTAGGGGTGAAAGGGATAAGAAACATTCCACATTATGATACTACTATGGAAAGTTTATTTGTAGGTGACCTTCCTGCATTAGAATGTGTAGCTGCCACAGAAGAGGTGGAATGTGAAGTCACGACTCTGAAAGACGGAGCGTCAGACACCAATATCTACCTAACCTTCGGTGGTGTCCCGTCAAACATATTTGATGTCAAGACCCTTACTAATGAATCTGTGAGTTGTACATTGGAACCTCTTAAACAGGACACCGTGGGATGTCCCCAGGGTGTCCAATTTAGAGAGGTTCCACTGTAAATCAGGCATTTGATCATTCTGAGCCATAGTTGTGAGCTATGCGATCATGAACAGACATTGTCACCAAAAATGACCAAGAAACTCATCGAAAATAAGATCACAGGTGTTTTCTTGATGTCCGGTTTACAGAGGTTCCACTGTATATGGAGAATATGAGGCTAGTGTTTTTGACTAGACTAGAATTTTAGGAGAAATTTGTTATTTTTTATTATACTGAATTTATTACATTATCACAGCCATATTGGCTGTGATAATGTAATAAATTCAGTATAATAATTCTGCATACTTTTAATCCTCAAATATATGCAGTCGTTAGTTCTATATGAAATAATGCATTTCAAAAAATAAATGATTACTCCCTCAAAGTATACTTTGCTAGAAAAGCATACTTTGCAATTTTGATGAAATCGGCTACAGGAGGCGAGGGAACAGACAGGAATGCTGAGGCTCGCCAATGAATTCCTACCATTTCTGAGCTGAACATGATCAACTTACACTAGCATGGTATTCTACTTAATATCCGGTAACACTTCATGCTAATGGATGGGCATTGATTTTTACATTGCATCATTTCATTATGCACAACCTTGTCCGTCCCGGTCCAGTCCGTCAATCCCGTCCCGTCAATCCGTCCACAAATCCGGCATTCTGTCTGTCCGTCATCAACCTTGCAAGTCGTAAAACTTTTCCAATTTTGCTGAGACAATGACATGAATCATGCAATCCTTGTTATGCCGTGTTTTAACCCATTTCATAAATGTGTTATGACACACGTGTAATAACACATGGAGCCCAATTGATTGGCTGGCCGCATCACCATAATTTCGTATTCGTATTATGTGCCAGCGTTATGTCAAATGAACAAAATAGAGACATTCCGTAATGTTTTAAATGTCATGAGAAGCGTCCGTGACTCATTGAAATACAGCAATTGTCAGAATGAGCTCCCGTTTGATCATGTTGATAGTATGACATTTTTACAAAGAACAGGAACCTGTTGTATGGCATATTTATATTAATTTTATTGCTAGGATTAAAACTATTTTTTTCTGGATATTTTCAACTAGATGCGAAAATAGTCAATGGCGTCTGCTCACTGAAACATATTGGATATCTCGAAGTTTTCTGCTCTTTGGAGGCTGAAGGCATGTGATAAACAGAATCTAAAACTCGTTTCCCTTTGATAAGATATTTATGAAACTCGCCTGCAATTTTATGCAGCTCGCCAGAGGCTCGGTGCATAAATTGTGCGTGACTCATTTCAGAAATCTCATTGCAAATGGAAACTCATTTGAGATCCTCTATTTCTCAAATACAATTGTTTATTCCTGTATTGACCTGGCACCAGATCAGGATATTATAATTTCAGGGCTGAAGAAAAAATCTTTTGGAAAAATATTGAGTTCTGATTTTGGGATTTACCCTCCATTCGTACAGGTGAAATACGGAATTTAACCCGGCCATTAACCACCATTAACCCTTTCATTCAACACCACAGGCCTGTATAGTGGTATTGACAAAAAGTGTAGATCCAGATGAGCCGGCTCGTGGCGAGCCGTCTCATCAGGATCTACACTTTTTACAAGTAATTTTCATATTTTTGAGAACAAAACACCCCCTTATCATAAATGGACTAGTCTGAAAATGATGTTATGATGATTGGATTGGTCGGAACATTAACATATGAAAATCCATTTCAGTTACGTAGAGGTGAAAGGGATTAATACATATATGTTTCAGCTCCATGACGCCATATGGCCAATATTTGAAGCGCGATGCCCAAAGTTTCTCACCAGTTCCGGCGGGCTGTTCAACATCGATGCTGAATCTGCGTCACTTCCGTTCACCCGGGCTACAAGAGTCGAGGACGACGACGCGTTCTGTGGCCGGTATTATTTGAAAAACCCTCAATACCTATTCTTTGAGACCACTAACACGCCAGCATTCTATGCTTTAACATTCTCACAGGTAAGCTGGTTTCAATACACCACCACCTAAACTTTTCTTGCAAATATTTGTCTTATTTTATTTCCAAATACATGTACATGTACTCGGATATTGTGATTAAAATCAAGCAGCTTGATTGGCTGGGCCAGCTCAGGATCAGCCAATCAAACTGTTTGATTGCGAGTTGAGATTACCAATAGACGTTGACATCTGGGCAAGAATAACGCAGGTGATTGTGTATGCAGACGTTTTTGAAACAAACCATGTGCTTTTTGTCGCGCCTGCTTTAGCAGCGCTTTTTCCGTCGGCGGCGGCAGGCGCTATACCGCTTCCGTGACGGAATTCTTGTGTACCTAAGAAGATGTACAATTTTCATGAAAAATATTACAGAAACTGTTATTTTCTGTAATTGGCATCAAAAGTTAAGGAAATATTTCTAGCAATAGAGGCATTCTATTCCACATTTGCTCTGAAGATTTCGTCAACTTCTGCACCATATACTGACAATATGGCAATCTTTGTCAATATTTGTCATGAGATATTGCACATCTTATAGGTACATGGCTAGTCTCATTTGGATTGTTCACATAATTGTGGCTGTGAATGGAGAAATGGGGCTTTAAGGTTTTACGACCAGTGTCGATCCAGCTCAGCATGGATGGTCCTCAGTATCACGCTGTGATGAATCCAAGATCCTAGGGCCGCCAGAAATTGTAATATTTCCTACCTGTATGGCAATAATTGTGATTCCTACAGTACTCAGTGTATTCCATTGGTAGACAATCAGAGCTCCAGATCAGTTTTGTATCCAAAGAGTATTATACCCCCAGATTTCAAATTCAATGCGTATTTGTAGTATTGTTTTAAATAGGGAACAAATGATAACATTTTAAACAAATTTAAAAATTCACTTATTTGAGCTGCAAAATCAAACATTGCAGCTCAACTAAGTACATTTTCAACATTATTACAGTATTTTCACCAGTCAATTTGAAAATGATTGCTGTGAGTATTTTGTACTCCATCTTTTGATAATCAATATGCATTCTGCTAACATAAGTGTAAAATACACCAATATGCACCTTATCTGGAGCGCTGGACAATTACTCCACTGAACTGAACAGTTAGATCACAGACAGATGGATACAATAGCATGAGCATGGTCACATGCCAGAAATTTCTTTTCAACCATTTCTTCCCAGTCACTTTAGCTAACCATGTGGCCATTTCACTAAACTTTGTACATCTAAAATGTTTGTAAGTGCAATATTATGATATTTCACATTAACAATGTTTTCTTGTAAACAATTATCGGATTTACATTTATTGAGCATAGGCTGCATAAATGTAAATCCATCAGTTGAAATTTCCAGACGATCCTTAATTTGCACTTAGACGTACAAAGTTTAGTGAAACAGCCCTCAGGTTAGCTAAAGTGACTGGGAAAGGAAGGGCTGAGAAAGCTCATTTGCTTTTAGTGTCTATCTGTCTGTCTACAGCTTTATGTTTATTTTCAGCTGTGTTTCGCCTACAAAGGTCCCGTAAAGAGTGTGCTGGTTATGACATACAGATACATCAGCAATGACGTTGCCCGGTCAGGCTACAAGGTTCAGCTTCCCGTGGACATTGCACTTCCGGATGATGAAAACACGTACGTCTTATTATTCCCCCTATGTGATAGCAAGGGGAGAATACAAGGTTCGACCATGTCCAGCCGTGTGTAAACATTTGCCGTGGCACGAGGGAACGGTTTGAACCCCAAGGCCGTAGGCCGCATGTTTAAACAGTTCCCGAGTGTCACGGCAAACGTTTACCCACGGCTGGACATTGTCGAACATTATTACATTTCCGTCGGAAATATCATGCAATTTGAGCATACAGTCAAACCTGTGTTAACGACCACCTGTGAATAGCGACCACCTGTCCACAACGGCCAGTTAAAACCCCCCCGTCCAATTTGTTCTTTAAAAGACCTTGGAATAACGACCACCTCCGAACAACGACCAGCGACCAGCGATTTTCGTTCCCACGCGGCATTTTTGACTGCAAACAGCGACCATTAGTGACCATTAGCGACCAAATCATGTTTTGTCGACAAAAAAAAATAACATCGCAATCGCCGATTTTCCTTTCATCACAAAACTCGGCGACACGGGGAAAAGTTGCCGACAGATTGCGACAGAAATGAAAACATTTACCTTGCCCGATATGGTCGGTGTCATTTTGGCGACATTGAACATTTTCAATGAAAAATATTGCATAACTCCATTAACGGTAATTCCCGATATGTATTCCGTGTCGTGTATTCCAATAGGCATAATGCAATTCTGCGCAAGTCATAAAACTCGATCATTAGCTGGCAAACTGTGTTTACACGATGCTGATTCGTCTACAGTGACAAGACTAAGACTTCAAACACACCGTGCGTGTCAAGTGTAAATTTCACACATCGGGGCACAAGGCCATATCAAAGATCAATACACGTGGTTGCTGACATCAGTCACGTAGTCCACACTAGACTGGTACCCTGTCTGATGCGCAGCATATTTAGCGTTATTCCTAGCGACCGGGAACCAGTCTAAAGTGACACGACAAACGTGTTTATATGAATTGGGTCTCGATCTCCGACAAATCCCAGCTTATTGCATTAGCGACCAGACCAGGCAATGGATTCGCGTAGTCTGCCCATGGTTTACATGGTTTACAATGCTCGCGAATCTCTAATTAAAAACATCAGTAATTACGTCAGCGGACATTGCCAATTCGTCATAGGCTGCTTAAATATTCGGGCTTGACCAGGATAGTATACAGTACATTGGACAGAAAGCAAATAAGCCTGGTGTTCTCTCCTGATTTGGACACCTAGCTCGTGTGGGTTACTCAACTTGACGCATTCAATGAAATATTTTTGTTACAAAAAAACTCGCGGTTTTCACAGGCCGCGCCACATAGGCTATCGTTTTAATACAGACTATATGACCGTTATTAATTTCAACTGGTGGTGTGAAATACTAATGGTCATGCTAAATTAAACCATGGCACTTACATGTAATTACGACAAGCTATTAAATGGTGCACCAAAGCGGGCCGCGAGATATACTTATCGTGAAGATAATTACTCCCCTTTGTATATAATTTCCAAAGCGAGGCTGGGTTCAGAACACTAACAAGATGACAAAACAAAATAAATTTACTATTTTAGCCATTTTCGTGCAATTTTTAATTGATGAAAAGCATGCATATATATTACAATAGAATGCTAAAAACATGGCCGACTTTGTTGTGAAACTGGGAAAATGTTCGACCCTTGAAACAACGACCACCTGTCAACAACGGCCACTTTGGCCACTTCCCTTTGCCGGTCGTTGTTCACAGGTTCGACTGTATATGCAGTACTTTCGGTATAACCCACTCCATTCAAACAGCTGGTTTACACATACATCTTCTGGCGCCGCGGTACACGTCGTGTGATGCAGCCGCATAAATTAAAAAATTTCAGTGCTACTGTTGTGAACTAATTTGGTGACGTAATGGCGCGTTCTAGTAACGTCATGAGACACATGCATTACGTAGGTGTTGGCTTGGCCCCGGAATGAGCATTGTCTACAGCCATGGTCAAACAGCACGTGCTGTACGTTTGAACACGGCTGTGAGCGATGTCAAACATGTAACAATATTGCTTTGCTCTTGAGGCTCCATGCGTCCGTATGGACATGTACGCCCATCAGTCCGTGGTCATTTGTGTCAAAAAGTCTGTCGGAGTTTCTCCGACATGCCATCTTCAATATTACTGGATGGATTACTTTACTATTCACACACATGATACACATGACCAGTAACATGACCTTGACAATTTTGACCTTCACAAGTTTGCTGAAACACTTAGTCAAGTATACCAAGGGGGTATATCCATGTTTATAAACATACTGTCAACACTATATACCGGTACCTCAACACAGCATCCTGATGTTTGCAAACAGTGTTGATCCAGCTGACATGGCTCATGATGAGCCACCTCCTCAGGGTTTCTGCATATTGTTATGAACACGGTGTTTAGAATAAAGTGAGCTCAGGGGGCATATTCCAACCTAAATTTAACCTATGTCTCTTAAAAAAGTTAACAATAATTATCTCGCGTTCACTTTTAAGTTCATAAAAAAACATAGAAATCCTGATGAAATGGCTCTGCAGTGTTTGCAATCATTGTAAGAGAATTGTGTGGTGTGAAAGGATTACGACATTCTCGACATGTGGCCTTGCTTTCTGTAAGCTGTGAATTTACACCTTGAGTTCAACATTACCGTATTAACCCTAAATTTTTGGACACTATTAGTGTCCAAATACAACGGTCCTCCAATAAATAGTGAAAACGAATAGGTAACTTGATATATAGTGTGTATATCTGAATGAAATTTGGCATACAGTCGTTTCTGTCAAAATGTTCCGGGTTTATACGTGTACAAAGTGTTGTGCGTTGCGTATCCGTGGAGTTTCCGTTAGTTGCGTTTCAAACCGTGTGTCGTCTACGTGTAATACGTTTTCGGCCATGCGTTGCGTTTCCCCACTCTTGCGCATGCGCAAAAGTCGAACAAACCGTGTTCAACGCATTGAGTTTCAAAAGCATGTAATCCGTGTACAACGGTTGTAAGCGTATACAACGGTTGTAAACAACGCATTGAGTTTCAAAAGCGTGTACTCCGTGTACAACGGTTGTAAACGTATACAACGGTTGTAAACGTATACAACGGTTGTAAACGTATACAACGCTAAGGTAAACCGTTTAAACGATTTAACGCTTTCTTTGACGAACGGTTACACGCTTCTACATGTACACAGCACCGTACAGATGAAACCGTGTTATACGTATAACACGTTTCCACGGGTTTTAACGCATTACACGTTTTGGTATGCCAACCGTATATCGCGTATAATGCGCATGCTCAGATCGTTCTTCGTGTGTGTATATATACTTCAGTTTTCCGGTTCTGGACCGATTTTTGAACTCTCAGAGCGATTGAGATTTGAAAACTAGTCTTAAAAATCGGTCTGAGAAAAATTGCCAGTCGGCTGCTATTTCGCTATAAACCTTGTAAATTTACCGGTTTTGACCACCAAGTAATTTATGACACATATCCGCGGGCCATATCCGCGTTAAACCTGTGTGCAGCTCGCTGTGTATTCAGTTTCTCCGAATATCAATTTTTCTTAACAGACGCGTGGGACAGGTGTATAGCGGATTAGTGACTGAAATAGACTGGCTTCAGCGTAAAGATACGAGAGTTCCTAGACTCGCCATTTCTGATGATGTTAAAATAAAATAAAGAAACCATGCACTGTGGTTATCTGTGTTCGTAATATTTAACCCCAAGTAACTGACACGGACTATAGGCTCGGGCTATTCCATATTAAGTTAGGAACTGTTACATTACGCTGTATTAGGGGTCATTTTTGTGTATATAAAATGTACATGTACGTAGGAATGCCGCAGATCTTGATGAGCCGGTGTAAACGAATATTTTCCCCCCAGAATATTTCCCCCCCTGGGGGCAGAATATTCGCCGAATATTCTCCCCCCCAGGCGAATAATCTCCCCCTCATTACGAATATTTTCCCCCCCGGGGGGTAGAATGTTCGCCGAATATTTTGCCCTCCACCGGAATATTCCCCCCCCCCTTTTTCCTGACTTTCATTACTGTTACTGTGGGGGGGATAATATTCGGCGAATAATTTGCCCCCCGCCCCCCAGTCAGCCAAACCCTCTGTGATATGAGTGTTGTGTAGAGGAGAGGTGGGGGGGATAATATTTGGCGAATAATTTGCCCCCCGCCCCCCGGTCAGCCAAACCGTCTGTGATATGAGTGTTGTGTAGAGGAGAGGTGGGGGGGATAATATTCCGGCTCACGTGATCTACAATTCGCAAACATTTTGATAAACGACAAGGTACATCTGTCGTGTTAAAAGCGTGACTCATTAGGCATCAGGGATTAGGGATCAATTGAAGTGCTAAATCACACCGCCGATGTACTTTGAACTCGATCTGAGGGTATGTATTCGCGATATTTTAAAAGGGACGAAACAAGGACGCCTCGAAGCGATCAGCGCCGAACAGGTATTCGCGTTAAAACGTGTAACCGTTGTACACGTTTCAACGCTTTCATATAGCTACACGCTTCCAGGTAAAGCGTTGTACACGTTTCAACTCTTTCACCTCGCTACATATGTATACGCCAAAGCGTGTTATACGCCTTGGAGCTAAACGTATTACACGCTTTACAACTAAACGGTTTGACAATGTGTATTACACGTGTACGAACCGTATTATACGTTTAAACAACGTATACAACGCTTTTAAACTAAACGGTTTGACAATGTGTATTACACGTGTACGAACCGTATTATACGTTTAAACAACGTATACAACGCTACAGCAAACCGTTGCGTTCGCGTTGAGTTTGCAAGTGTTGTCTACGGTGGAACAAAAACGGAGACTGCACTGTACCGCTATATTGACACTTCATCAATGACGTCGCATTATATTACGTAACTACGTTCTATGACGTCATCATGACGTGACGTCATCATCACACACTCAAAGCGTCATGAGCGACTACAAAACTAATTTGATAAAAACATGTCGTTTTCAGCGAAAAAACCGTCAATGAAATTCATAATACGTTTGTACAACATTGCGACACATATGGTTGTGTATTTTGTATGGTATACCGACTGATTTACTGATTTAATGCTTGCATTTCTAATGAACCCCTCTCTGGAAATAAAAATCAGCTTTTATATAGATAACATAAACTTATTACTTGATGTTGGTACATGATATATATGTGAGCAGATAGCTTTGAGCGGTAAAAAAATTCTCGTAATTTAAGAATAAGAGATCGATGGCTGCACAGTGGTGTCCACTCTTTTAAAAAAAACTTGAAATCATATGCAGTTGACGTCATTAGTGATTTCATATCTCTGTGACGTCACATGTCACCCTCTTCATTCTTTGGATTTAAGTTTGTGTGATTTAAACATATTTAACAATATCAATAAATGGGTATCTCACCTTGGCTTACAGGACTTATATAAGCTTAATAATGCCGTGGTCGTAGGAGGTTGATATGTCCCCTCTGGTTGCTTAGCAACCGTTATAGAAGCATTCCCGAGTATATGCAAATCAACTATAAACACAGAGAAGGCTGCATTGCATGATTATGGATAAATGACTAGCCCTGTTCATTCTAAACTAACACTATTAAGCCGTTTTCACTATTTATTGGATGACCCTCGTACATTGCTATTGTGAGAAACGAGTGCAATGCACTAACCGTAAATATTTGGACATCAGCTGCGAGAAACAGTTATATTAGTATTAATATGCATTTCTCGGACCATACCGTGTCCTAATATTTAGGGTTATTACAGTATACAGTTATTTCATTCGAGGAACAGCCAAAACTATTCCCCTGATGTACTGCCCAGAGGCCGAATGCTGAGGGCAATAGTGCATCGGGTCGTCCACAGCACCGAGGGTCAATATGTTTGAACTGTTTCCCGAATGACCATGAAATAACTATGTTATTACTCAACCTGTAAACAGAGTATGTGACACAATGAACGTAAATTTGTTTGGGAGCGTCGACTGACCGATCTAAATACGTTGAATTGTATGACTTAATTTTCAACAAATATCATGACGTCATGATATCATGATTTTCAGGGGTGAAATCCCAGGGAATTGGTAAAAACTATAGAATATCACCTTATATGGGGAGTTGGGTGATACTACCTTTTGATTTACAGCTGGGCCTACACATGCATCGACATGATGAAGTTGTTGGAAACAAGACACCCAAACGAAGATTACGATACATTTCTTATCAGCAACCTCAA
Source organism: Conchocele bisecta (assembly GCA_029237695.1). Lineage (NCBI taxonomy): Eukaryota > Metazoa > Mollusca > Bivalvia > Lucinida > Thyasiridae > Conchocele > Conchocele bisecta. The sequence continues at coordinate 66,623,819 of CM055270.1, read as the reverse complement.
CGTGATAGCTGACAAACAATGGAACACGATATACATTGATGCAATTCATGTAGGCCGGGCAGCTACTACCACTGATATTGGTATGTATAACCACATGTATTGTTTGCCATAGTTTCTTGACAATGAAAGCACAGCATTTCGTCTCAATTAATCGCATATTGCGACGCTTTCATCAGTATCTATTAAATTAATCAGTATATGTTGCAATACTGGCAGAGCTCCAGTTAAGCTGCGTTTTAGCGTCAAATACGCAGTAGAAATGTCTAAAAACGCAAGGGAATTAATTTCCATGTGTTACAAAAACGCAGCAAAAAATACTGTTGCGCAAGGTGTCCAGATATTGTGCGTTTAAAATAATCTTCGGTGTGTATTATTCTGCGTCTTTCATAGCGTAAATATAGTAGCGACCAGTCTGTCCTTCAATCATCGCCTCGTGGGCGCTTAAGTTAAATACACGTAAACGTCCTGCCTATTCAGATGCGTAACGCTTGATGGCTTCGCGAAAAAAGAAGTCTGCTCCAGAAACGGGCTTATTTCATGAAAGTACAAAGCAATGAACCCTCCCCAGAAACCATCGTGAAATCGATATTGGCTGAGATTGTTACACTGTCAAAAGCGCTGAATTTGATAAGAAATCGCGTCACACAACAGTGTCAAAATCAACTTTTGTGGAAAACACAATTTCCGTGGCTGAAAATACACAATTTTGAAGATGGGGATTACTGCTTCTGCTGTCAATATTGCACAAGATACAAGCAACCCAACGTATGGGCCCAGGATGGCAGTCCTAGCATACACTTATCGTCATTAAAGAGGCACAATGAAAGCGATGATGATCATCATGTCAAAAGTGAGCAGAAACATATACGCTAGTCTTGTGCTTATGATCTGGAATGTAGTGAAAGCACCATGACTGAGGGTGAGGGGTGTCTAAGGATTATCTCATTTTATTCAGGACTGTTTATTTCACAGCAAAGGTTATATGTTTAGTAAAATTATTACATACCGGTACTGTAGATATACTTTTATGTGCTTCTTAATTTAGCAGACTTGTATTAGACCCAAGGTATGGGTTATTGTTTTGGAACTGTAAATACGTTTATTGTTGACATTGAACTTACTATATAAACAAACAGTACAGTGCAGCCTGGTCGGCCTGGCAACTACACAACACTATATTAAATGCACAGTGTAGCCTACAGCACCACAAACTACAACAACATGTAAGTACGATAGACAGATGTACATACATGTATAACATAAACGTTAATACTCCCAAAACTCTGTGACATTTATTTTCAATATCGCAAGTAAAACACCCCACATCAATAGAAAAACCCACCGTTTTTTATTTTGAGGCGTCAAAAAACTCTTGCCTAAAATAATTATCTGGAGCTCTGACTGGTATTAAAAGCTATTGTTGGCCTTGTTGGCGTAATTTCCTGTGACGTGTATCATGTCACCACGTGTAAATGATTGATTCATTGTAAAACCACCAATCATGTAATAGTGTCGGGATTTGGAAGCGTGTAGGGGGCGGTGCTCCATTCAAACGTAACATGAGCACGCGATGGGGCATGGCAAACAATAAGTTAGTTATAGTTCACATATTGAATTTTTAATACATTAAACTATAACTATTACATGAACTAGGTTTTACTTCAGAATATCCACACAATCTTACCAGGGTGTACATTGTTCATTATTGAGGTGGACATATTTGTTATTTTTAGAAAAAAAATTCTACATCATGCAGCATGAGTGTGTAAAGTGACTTGGGTCTACACTGGTTAAACTCAACACATGTAAGCAACTGTTTAACTTGGTTTCCTAATACAACACTGCATTACCTTAATAAAGCTTAATATTGACACACAATTTAATCTAGGGAAATACATAATAAATATATGATTATGGTTACCCACAACGAAGAGTGTTCCCGTATTTAGGGTTAGTTAGTTCTGAGTACATGACTCTAATTACATTACATTACATAATGCAGCATTACATTAGAGATATGACAAAGTAGTATTTCCAAATTTGCATTTGAAACGTTCTTTCTTTACTTTCTGCTTCATAGAGAGTGACTTGAGAATGTTGCTAATACACACTTTCACTCTTTGCATGCTAGCGGTGAATATATCCGCCAAACGAATTAGGAGTATATGATTTATTTCTCTCTGCAAATATGTCTTGGAATTTCATTAAAATAATAGAGTCCTGAGGACTCAATTCTAATGAAATTCCAAGACATACTCATGATATTTATGGGGAGAAATTCAAGAAAATATGATGAATTTTTGTCCACTAGTTTGGAACTATTTATAGCCCACAAGTTTCCCAGCATGCAAAGAGTTAATATATGCGTTTATGATAATATTTTTATCTTGTATTGTAGAAGTTTCTCTCAATAACAATACGACGTATGAAGGTCAAAGCCCTGCAGATTATTGCTATATTTTAGTGCGCAAAATGGAAATGTTATTCCGCTAATTTATACCATTGACTGTGGTGTAGTAATATAGAGCAAACAATTGCCTATAACGCGGAAATGTGCAGCTAAGGGTTAGTGTGGAGATACAGGCTTATCACAATAACAATGAATTTGGATACAATTTATTTTGGGAAACTCCTATTTCCCAAAACAAATGGTGTCCAAATACTTCGGGTTATTACAGTAAATTTTGTTGTCTGCTGTTTACCGCTGTTTTGTTTCCAACAACGTATATTTTTATGGAGAAACAAACAAAATAATCAGATATTTTTTCAATATAAAGTAGGGATGGGCCGTGGTCTAGTAGATATGGCATTGACTTCAATACCGGAGGTTGTGAGTTCAATCCTCACTCTAGGCGTGAACAATACTTACATAGTATTTCCATCCCACTTGTCTGTCGGTTGAGACTTTAAACCACGGTCTGTCTCTATATGACCTTATCTGTTGCTGGGACGTTGAATCCATTCACTTTTCAAAACTATCATTCTATCCATATTGATTTCAATGAGATAATATGTTTCAGCAAACATCAATGAGCGGCGACTAGCCCCGTACATGGCAGAACTTCCCAGGCGGAGTATCATCAGGAAAATGGGGATTGTGGAGGATGACTCTGGCTCGTTTACAGTCAGCTTGTACCCATCCAAATGTGGCTACGATTTACCCATGTTTACCCTGTGGTCAGCCGAGGTAATAACATGTACATCGGCTATACCGTAATTACCCTAAATATTTGGACACCATTTGTTTTGTGTTTCCCAAAACAAATTGTATCCAAATATATTGGTATTGCGACAAACCAGTAAAACCATACTAACCCTAAGTATTGGGACACGCTTTGTTGTGGGAAACCATATATTTATATTGTGTCCGAATATGTATAGGGTTATTATGGTAGTTGGAGATATATACTGGTACTGTTTATTTAAACTAAATAATTTTCAATGCTGAAATTAATTTTTAAAACAGTATTTGGCACACTCTGATCAGGATCTGTCCTGTTCGCCATTTCATTAATGAACCACCTATCATGCTTCTAACAAGCAATTAGATCATTAGCAGGCTACATAAGTGTTCCATTTGATCATGAGCTGCACTGGTCACAATCACCATTTGTTCAGTCACAGCCACATACCGTATTTATTCTAATAAATGCCCACCGGGGCTATGCAATTTGTGTGGATCAAAACGTGGAAAATATGATCAAAATATGTTATTTTCACATACAAAAGCCGTTTAAAACAATGTTTTAAATGGCTTTTCTATGTGAAAATAACACACACACATATTTAGAATGCAAATATGGGAGGGGGCTACTATTGGAGAGGGGGCTACTATTAGAATAAATATGGTAATATGATCTTCAATTACAGGACACTGGAGAGGAATTGGTTGTCACGAAGATAGGTGCAGCTACACCGCCAGTAACAGGAGATGTCAGTCTGTCCTTCAAAGGTCATAGCATGCGCGGTATGTGTTCCACAATGCACAGTTAAATTTGCCTTGATATGAGACAAATCGTGTGATTTATACCTAAGAACCTATTCAATATCACATGACAGATATTATGGAATAGTTTCCGTAAATGATTTGATAGTTACCGAAATGTTCAGAGCATTTTTCAGCTTTCGTCGTCATTTACATAAAATATCTGTAAATATTTTTCATGCAATCACACATTGTATTACTGTCTGTTCCACATTTTGCTGCCGACAAACTTTTGGCTATTAAGCACATTAAATGTAAAAAATATTTAAAAGTAAGTACTTTTTTCATCAATAACAAAAAAGTAACCCTCCCCAAAAAAATTATTTGATGAAATTCCATGAAATAAGTCAAATAATTACGCCATATTTAAAAACAGGTATCTAACTGCTTGTGATAATCAGTAACCAAAACATTCATATTCTGCATAAATCTATTTTCATTCAAACACTTTATATTCCATTCAAATTGGTAAAGTATATACTGAGCTACATATTTGAGAGTAAAGATGGAAATACATGTAAGTCTATGGGATTTTAACTTTCGGGAAATTACTTCTGTCCACCTACTGTACATAGTATATTCTCCAACAGACTTGTTGCAATTCTTGCTCAGTAGCCTATTTCACCAACATTGCAAAGTATACTTTTCTAGCAAAGTATACTTTGAGGGAGAAATTTTTAATTTTAGGATAAATTTATCAATTTTTATTATGCTGAATTTATTACATTATCACAGCCATTTTGGCTGTGATAATGTAATAAATTCAGTATAATAATCAGCATACTTTTAATAAATTCAGCATAATAAAAAATGATAAATTTATCCAAAGATTTGCTGGAAAAGTATACTTTGCAATTTTGATGAAATCGGCTACTGATGAATTCCAATTCAGCTACTTGCATTAAATACTGCATACACAAATTTTTGTCAAGTAAATTTATTGCGCTAGTTATTAGACGAAAATTGTGTTAGTAGAGCTAAGTGTCATCTCGTGAGGAAAATGGGGGATTTTCGATGTGAACCATTTTTGCCGGTGCAGAGCACAGGCATTAGGCGTGTTTGGGTTTTCATCGATATAACTATATAGGAACAAGGCTTGTTGTTCATATATACCAGTAGTTATACCGATGAAAGCAGAAACACGCCGAATGCCTGTGGTGCTGATTGCAACACCAATGAGTCTGGTTCTACAATGTCACAATGCACTCCGGTATGTACAACATTTGTATGTATTTTCAGACATAAATACAGAGAACACCACAAGCATGATAAAGATGCACATTGAGACAAACCCTGAAATAGGAGAAGTCACTGTGGAGCACGGTGGGGACTGTGCCAACTTTGACTTGAAGGTCACACTCGATACATTGCCCGGCGATCAAGAAATGATGAAGGTGAGTTTTGTGTGGAAGGTACAGAGAATACCTGGCTGGTGTCTACACTCACTACCGCAAACTCTCATCAGTCAAACTACTGATAACACAATGTCAAATTCTTTGTTCCAAGTACATACTTTCCTGTACAATAACTCTTTAACTCGGGCGAGTGAGAGAAAAAACTTTCAGTTAACAAATATTTTAGGTAACTGAATTTTTTTTCTGTCACTCCCCCTAGTAAACAAGTGTAGACTGTATCAAGTTTATCCACCTCGGAATTCCTACCATTTCTAAGCCAAGTCTGATAAACTTGCTATCAAAAGCATAAAATGTTAGCTGTTACACAGAATGCCATGATATCATGGCATTCTGTGTAACAGCTAACACTTTATGCTAGCTATTTGATGGTCAAATATGATGCCATTGTCTTTGAAAAGGACGTAGACTTGTTTATGTTGCGTCATTACACAGAATTCCTACACGTTCATAGTCTTGCCTGATCAACTTGATAATATCAACTAGATATTCATGTAGCATTACCAGGCACACTTCACTATCTTCTGTCTTCTGACAGCCCTTGTGTCAGATGTATCAGAAATACCGAATTGACCCTAAATATTCGACACAAGTTGCTTTGGGAAACACAAATCGTATCCAAATACATTGTTAATGTCATTGAACCGGTACTACCATACTAACCCTAAATATTAACACACTGTTGTGGGGAAGCCATATGTTTTTATGTGTTTCCCAAAATAAATTGTGTCCGAATATTTAGGGTTATTATGGTAACCAATTCCTTGAAATGTTGCAGATAGTCGGCTCGAGATTATCGACGGTGAATGACGCCACAGTGGATATTATTGAGGACACAGTGGGAGGTCTGTGGTACATGCCTATCACAGGCGATACAGTCTCCCCACCTTACGATAACCCACAGGTATGTTAATGTCCGGCCCAGGTATCCCCCATATATTTTCAAAGAGCTTGATTTACTCATAAATTCCTTGCTATGGTCATCAGACCGGACAAGTGGGTCACAAACGTAGCACATTCATAAACTTAACGTTGGGGTAAATGTCTTATAACATCTGTTTCCTTTCATGGAACGCCTTGATATTTCATACATGCATTCCTCAGATGACCCTCTATCATGCTGTTGCAAATCCATGACCCACCACTCAACCCTTACCAGGTCAAGGTCACAAACTTAGCACATTCATAAACTTAACGTTGGGGTAAATGTCTTATAACATCTGTTTCCTTTCATGGAACACCTTGATATTTCATACATGCATTCATCTGATGACCCTCTATCATGCTGTAGCAAATCCACGACCCACCACCCAACCCTTACCCCAAGGTCAAGGTCACAAACTTAGCATGTTCATAAACATAACGTTGGGGTAAATGTTGTGTAACTTCTGTTTCCTTACATGGAATGCCTTCATATTTCATACATGCATTCATCTGATGACCCTCTATCATGCTATAGCAAATCCACGACCCACTACCCAACCCTTACCCCAAGGTCAAGGTCACAAACTTAGCATGTTCATAAACTTAACGTTGGGGTAAATGTTGTGTAACTTCTGTTTATTTACAGGGAACGCCTTCATATTGTAACGTAGTTGTCTCTGAACAAGTATGTTAGTTCGTCCGTGTGTACAGATGCATTCGTCTGTCCGTGTGGACGCATACAGGCATTCGATTGTATTGTACACAATGTGACCGATAAGTAAAGGAATTGCCTCTCTGATAGCAGCTATGAAAATATCATGTAAGCCTCTAAAATACTTCGACAAGGTTGTTATATTAAGTAGGTCGATTGCGACGCAGTTCTGGAAAAATCAATCTACTAAGTTGCCAGACAATACTATTGTCCAGATTAAGTGATCGGGTTCGGAGTAAATTGGAAACTCTGGTTGATCAGGTGCCCAGTGGTATTAATGTAGATTAAAAACTGTCAATATCGGATGTTTGATATAATGGATAAGTTCCCTAATGATCACTTTGGTAAACTATATCTTGATTGGCTACAGGACGATAAAATGACAGTTCCGGAGGCGGCCGTTAAGCAATTGCGTCTTTAATCCAAGGTGGATATAATATTCAGTTTGGAAGTATCTGGGAGCAGAGCCATTTTGACAGTCATTGAGAACACTTGGAACATGGTTACAATAGTTATAGTTATTTTTAAATAAGACATTTTAGGTCTGGCTCTGTGAAATAACACTAAATTCTAAGATATATTTATTGTAAGTATGATAGCAAAAACTATACGGTCACGACAGAATTGTACACTTGTACACTTGTACATTATTAAATTTAGAATTAGCTGGATGTTGGGAGTTGTTGACTTTGTCCGGGAAAATAGTTAAACCCATAACTATGTCATAATATTTCATACATGGATTTTTCTGATGATACTCTATCGTGCTATAGCAACTCCATGATCCACTGCCCATCCCTTACCCCAAGGTCAAGGTCACAAACTTAGCACATTCATAAACTTAACGTTGGGGTAAATGTGTTTCCTTTCATGGAATGCCTTGATATTTCATACATGCATTCATCTGACGATACCCTATCGTGCTATCGCAAATCCATGACCAACCGCCCACCCCTTACCCCAAGGACAAGGTCACAAACTTAGCACATTCATAAACGTAACGTTGGGGTAAATGTGTTTCCTTTCATGGAACGCCTTGATATTCATACATGCATTCCTCAGATGACCCTCTATCATGCTGTTGCAAATCCACCAAGGCCAAGGTCACAAAACTTAGCATGTTCATAAACTTAATGTTGGGGTAAATGTTGTGTAACTTATGTTTCTTTACAGGGAACGCTTTGCTATTTCATACATGCATTCATCTGAAGATCCTCTATTGTGCTACAGCAAATCCATGACCCACCCCTTTCCCCAAGATCAACATCATAAACTTAACGTTGGAGTAAATGCCTTTTTATAACTTCTGTTTCTTTACAGGGAACGCTTGATATTTCATACTTGCATTCCTCTGATGATCCTCTATTGTGCTACAGCAAATCTATGACCCACCCCCCCACCCCTTTCCCCAAGGTCAAGGTCACAAACTTAGCACATTCATACATGCATTCCTCATTTGAATAGCTATCATGCTGTAGAAAATCACCAACTTAGTGTGTTCATAAACTTAACGTTGGGTTAAATTTTGTTTTACTTCTGTTTTCAGGGTGCGCATTGATATTTCATACATGCATTCATCTTAATATGCTATATTATGCTATAGCAAACCCACGACCCACCTTGCACCACTGACCCCAATGTCAAGGTCCACCGCACACCCCTTAACCCAAGATCAAGTTATATAATATTCATGTTTTTTATGCAACTGTGCCAGTTTGACTGAAGGCTGCCAACAGTCGAGCTTCGTTGTCTTCTGACAACTCTTGTTTAATTTTATTTGATAAAATTTAATACATTGAAGCTGTACTGGTCACCAAACCTGTTGTCTGTCACGAGCTAATCTTCATATTTATTACACTAGTGTAATATGATTTTTATGACAGTGTTAACCCTTAGAATGCGGGAACCAAAAATTGTCGTCTGCTGTTGTTTCTTATTTTGTATTTTCTCTAAATAAAATCATGCTTTGGCCACATTTTAGAATCCTTTCCATTGGAAATGATTCTAAAGTGCTGTCAAAGCATGTTTTTGATAAGACAAATGGAAACTAATATATAAACAGCAGAAGACGAATGTTAATTCAGCATTGTAAGGAGCATTGTAAGGGTTAATTCACTGCGAGCGTGCATTTTATGCAATAAACATTATTAAAACTGGACATAATTTCCCCATAGGTGGAGGTGTATATAAATGGCGTGCCTTCCAAATGTGAGACAGACTGTAGCTTCACCTGGGACATAACGGCTGCAGTTACGCAGATCGTGCCAATTTCAGGTACAATACAGGGATTGTTTGTGGCCTAGGGTTTAGAAAAACCTGCCTTCCAATCCGGAGGTTGTTGGTTCAAACCTCGCCTTAGGCATCAAAAATACTTTCATAGTATTTCCGTCCCACTGGTCTGTCGGATGAGACTTTAAACTGTGGTCCCGTCTCTATATGACCTTACCTGTTGCTGGGACGTTAAACCCATTCACTGTCACTTTTTAGGTACAATACTCCAGAACTCCAGACGAGTTTTGTGTCTAAAGAGTATTATACCCCCATATTTCAAATTCAATGCGTATTTACTTTTACAAATGTATTATTGATTTTCTTCCTTATTTAAATAGGGAACAAATGATAATTAATAAATTAAGTTTAAACATTCACTTATTTGAGCTGCAAAAAGGAAACAGTGTTTGTTTTTTGCAGTTCAACCAAGTAAATGTTCAATTTTAATACTGTATTTTCACTACTCAATTTAAAAATCAATGCATATTTTTGCATTACTGCGAGTATTTTGTACTCCCACTTTTGAAAATCAGTGTGGTTATTCTAAAATATGTGTGTAAAATACGACAATACACACCTTATCTGGAACTCTGCAATACTCGCTCTGTCTGCACTCTACACCATCTACATGCAGAGTATACTGCATTAACCCATTTTTGTCTAGTAACCGGTGAATTTGCGTCAGTTACTAGATGAAAATGCATTTATGCGATAGCTGTAAGTAGAGCTGAGTGGCATCTCGTTTGGAAACCTGTGCTTATTTCATTAAACATCATATGTGGCTGTGACTGGAGAACTGGGGTATATGGCATTTGTGATCAGTGTAGCAGTGTTTAGAAGCATGACGGGCGTTTCATTGATGGAATAGCAAACAGTGCAGATCCTGATCAGACTGTCCGGATGCACAGGCTGATCTGGATCTACATTTGTTGCAAAACCAAGCTCCATTTCTCCAGTCACAGCAACATATAACTAACACGTTTACGAGTGCAAATTTTAAAATTGCAATAATATTTGTCCTGTCCGTACCACCATTGTTGACAAATGTTTCCTGGATGTAGTCGCAATCAATGACATGTACATGTAGGTAGAAAGTAAAAGCATTTAGCGAAACCAGTTTTAATGTATCTATCCATCCATTTACAACAATTTAGTTTTTGTCATGGGGCCCGGTTCACAAAACTTTGTACGATACAAATGTAAATCCGAAGATTTTTATTAATTTGCTTTTGACATTAACGTGGCTAATTAATGCTACCATTTTCCGCCCACATGTGTATGTGAACATATCCATTGACAAAATATCAACATCACCTGTCAGTATAAATGTTATTAACATTTCCAATTTCGCGCTTACAAACTTCTTAGTCATCTTGAAATTTCACACAATACAAATGAAATTTCTGAACAAATTGTGATTTTGCAATAATCATTAGTGATTTCATGGTATACATGAGACATAAATTATACTGTGATTTTATCTTCATGTGACCATATGTTACTTTTGGACGGACATATAGAGTGACCTCCGATGCTCTTGCTTGCATTTTCAATGTCACAATGTCACAATCAGGAAAATAATTCATAAAGTGTAAAAGCTTTTTTTTTAATCCTGTTCTCAATTGTATATATATATATATATATACATATATATATATATATATATATATATATATATCTCACTTGTCATAATTTGAAATAAATATTGTTGAAACTAAATGCCATAATTTCATTGTATCACAGGCAGAGCGGATGATTTTGTAACGATTTCTGGATCTGGTTTGAGCGACGCCGTCAATGGAAACTCCGTGACGATTGCCGGTGTTCCGTGCCCCATCCTGACTGCATCACCCACAGAGCTGACTTGTGTGCTCGGTGCTGCTGCGGCAGGCAAGCATGGTGTGATCGTGTATGTCGCAGACATCGGTATCGCCAGTGGAGACGTCACGTTCACCTATGAAGCCGTCTTGGAGGAGATATACCCGCTTAGTTGTTCTCTTGGAGGTTAGTGGCTGAGCATTATAATTATGAGATACGCCATTTGATTGTGTACCTGGAAGACCTTCCATATCCGGAAATGAAATGAAAATGAAATGATTTTGTACCTAAGAACATGTGCGATATCTTGTGAAAATCATGTTAAAAAAAATACAATGTTTTCCGTAAATGTTGAATGTTGACAAAATCTTCATAGCAAATGCGGAATTATTCCCCGCATTTGCTTATAATTATAAAGTTATCCACGTCGTAACCAAAGTGTGAAAAAGTATATCATATGCACTTGTGTGGGACAAGGCTATTGCACCCGAGTGTCAGAATATGTTGTCAGAAACTCGGTACAACCAACATATTCTGACACTCTGGTGGAATATCCTTGTCACACACCAGTGCATATGATGGATACTCTTAATCCTGCTGTCTATTTGGTGCCGAGACCATGAGAATGTCACATTCACAGCACATATGCTCTATTTCTAGGTGGCCTGGAACTCACGCTGATTGGTGAAGCATTCGGACCGTCGTCACAAGTGTCTGTGGGAGACAACGAGTGCGCTATAGTATATATTGACCTGCAACAAATCACCTGCACCATCCCACAGTCGGTGAGTATTCCCATTACCGTCGCTAGAGGATGGAAGTGTAGGTTGTCATAGTGATAAATCCATCCTGAGCGATTCGTATTTTAACAATAAATCTTTGTGAAATACATAGCATCATGCGATCCAGTGTAGTAACCGTGCCTGGAGGTATCAGGACAATGATATTCTCCGTTCAATTTTTATGCCCCCTATGTGATATTTCTGTGCTGAACATATTGTGCTCTCCCCATACACGTGCATTACCATCTATGACGGTGTTGTTGGCTAGATGTCAAACCTCATTCAATTAGCACTTTTTGCAAGTAATTTTCATATTTTTGAGAACAAAAATACCCCCTTTTCATAAATGGACTAGTCTGAAAATCATTTTGTGATGGTTGGATTGGCTGCAAAATTAATATATCAAAATCCATTTCCAGTTATTTAGGGTGAAAGGGTTATATTAAATTATTAAATGATTACTATATATCAGAGTTGTTAATGTGCCAATGTGTCAAAGAATGGCCTTTTAAGAAATAAATAAATAAAACAACAACAACTTTCAGGTGACAGAAGGTTCTGTACCTGTCAGAGTGGTCCAGGAGAATGCTGTTGAGCTGCAGTCAAGGGATGACTTCATCTACGATGTTTCCCAAACAGTGACCATCTTCGAGTGGGAACCACGAATATTGTCCATACAAGGTCCGTACATTGCACAGTGTTGGTACAGTGGAACCTCTCTAAGCCAGACACACTGGGAGGTCCCCAGGGTGTCTGGTTTAGAGAGGTTGCCCTGAGTTCCCAAACAGTAACCATGTTCGAGTGGGAACCACAAATATTGTCCGTACAAGGTCCGTACATTGCACAGTGTTGGTACAGTGGAACCTCTCTAAGCCAGACACCCTGGGAAGTCCCCTGGGTGTCTGGTTTAGAGAGGTTGCACTGGGTTCCCAAACAGTGACCATCTTCGAATCGGAACCACAAATATTGTCCACACAAGGTTCGTACATTGCACAGTGTTGATAGAGTGGAACCTCTCTAAACCAGCCACCTTGTGAGGTGCCAGCGTGTATGGTTTAGAGTGGTTGCATTCGGTTCTCAAACAGTTACTTTGTTGTAGTGGGAACCATTACAAACATAATGACCCTAAATTGTCGGACACCATTTGTTTTGGAAAACCAATAAGTAAACAGATGCTTTTTTTGTAAATCAGGGGAAGTCGATTTCAACGACATTTTTTAGGCCTCATGGGTTGACAAAACTTAGCTGTATCGCAAGCACAGGGCATTTTCTAACACGGTAAACGACTCTGTTTTCGAAAACAAATTGTATCCAAATAGACTGTTATTGTGATCAACCAGTATGACCATACTAACCCTAAATATTGGGACACTCTTTGTTGTGCGGAAACAATATATTTATATGTGTTTCCCAGAATGAATTGTGTCCAAATCACAGGTGACGGGGGAAAACCAGACAATGAGGGCGGTCCCCAAGATGTTTGGGTCAGGGAGGTTGCACTGGGTTCTTAAACAGTGACCGTGCTCCAGTGGGAACCACAAATGAGACATACCATGTGATTTTGTACCTTCGGACAACTGTGTAATTTCATGAAATACGTTTACAAAATTTACAATATTTTCTATAAAAGTTGACACAATTTTCAGAGTACATGCGGAATTATATTCTATGTACTTTCAAGATTTTTTCAACTTTTGACTTAATTTATGAAAAACATTGTAAATTTTGTAAACATATTTCATGAAATTACGCAGATGTCTGAAGGTACAAAATCACATACCATGTTTCAAATATTGTTCATACAAGGAATTGCAAAGTGTTGATACAGTGGACCTCTTCTAAATCAACCACCTTGTGCGGTCCTAGCGTGTCTGGTTTTGAGACGTTGCACTCGGTTGTCAAGCAGTGTGACTGTTCCAGTGGGAACCAAGACTATTACACAATTCAATTTATTAGCATTTAAACACAATTTGTCACAATAAATTATCCTTGGCGCTGCGAGAAGATCAAAGGAAATACAAGTCATATGGTGTAACTATATAAGTACGTACATGTAACAGGATAACATGTGAGTCGAGTTATGCCTATATGGAAACCATTCTTTAAACAGTCATTTGTCAAAAAGAGTGAATAGTAACGTTTAAAATGTGTATATGTGTCTCATGCTGGGATAGAAAGATATACACATTTTAAACTTTGTTTCCAAACAAAATTTTCCAACATGACGAAATCTGTGACGTTATTTTTACAGTAGATTTTCTTAAAAATGGACTGATTTTGATGATATTATATATAGCGCATCAAAGGTTATACATGTAACTTGATAATGTTTTTTCTACTCTATATACTAATCAAGTTCATATTCATATAGTTCATATAGTGTTAGAGACCGGATATAAGCATTTGCTTATATAAACTTTTCAGTTTCTTAATTAGGCCCTTTTCGTAGTGTTTTCCATTTATAATTGATATGATCATATTTTTATTCAAATACAATCAAATACAATCGATGTTCCCGGTATTTAGCCGGTACCCTTTTACAGCTGGGTGGACTGAAACAGTGTGGATAAAGTGTCTTGCTCAAGGACACAATGCACGCCTCCGGTGAGGCTCGAACCCACGACCATAAGATCAGCAGTCCGACCCCCGTTTTCAGTACATCCATGTATCTTGAACATTTATTTCAACCACCACAGAATTTGTCCATGTTACTCATCATTGCGTATGGGTTGAGAAAAAAATAAACTAAAAGTCATCACTATCTATGTGTATCTGAGAGCCAGTGCCTTTAGGTAATTGATCAGCAAAACACTATAAATCCAGTTTTGTTACAATTCATGAAATATTCCACAGGATCTGACAGCATCATTGTCACGACGTCACCATTCGATGTGGACATCGCCGACATTCAGGTGTATATTGGGAGCCAGCTGGCTGTGGTGGACAGTTTGAACTCAATAGAAGATGGGAACCGGACGGCAATACACTCCTATGTTGGCCCGATACGCACGCCTGGAGCGGACATTCCTGTGATGGTGTTGTTTAAAGGCCTTGGTGTAGCTACTACAGAGTAATTGTTACTGTTCTGTTCTATTTAACTACTTCGGGGATTACTTTACTGTGTTGTGTCCGTGTGTGGTGGTGAGACACGATCGTCAGGTTAGCTCAGTTGGTAAGAGCGCTGTGCTAGTGTTACGGGGGTCGTGGGTTCAAACCCCACATCTGGCGACACTTTTTCCCCTTAGAAATACTTAAACTGTATTCAATTTTGTGATTTACCCTCTAAGTACTTGGAATGGACACTCCCATGTTATTTGTCACAAACGAGTTTAGTTTGTATACGTACTATGCATTCACCTTGTACGGGCGAACAGGTGTGTGGGTGGACGGGCAGTTGCGTTGGCCGGGTGACTTATGATGTATCTCCCCTTGGCGGCCATTTTTGTTTTCACACTGTATCCTTGTCCATGCAATAACTCAAGTTCAACTTGACGGATCGTAACCAAATTTGGTATACATGTTTATCACAGTAAGTCGTTGTTTTTCATTATTTGGACACGTGATACAAGTAAGCATTTGGAACACACTCAATGCTTCCGTGGCGTAATTCTTGTTAATTTTCGCACTCTGTACCCTTGTCCACGCAATAACTCAAGTTCTACTTGACGGATCGTAACCAAATTCGGTAAACAGAAGCTTGTTCATTTTCAAAAATTTCTGATGACTTACTCCCCTTGGCGGCCATTTTTAATTTTCGCACTCTGTGCCCTTGTCCACACAATAACTCAAGTTCTGCTTGATGGATCATAACCAAAATTCGGTATACATGTTTATCACGGCAAGATGAAGAACCCTATCAATTTTCTATGCCTTATCTCTCATTGGCGGCCATTTTAATTTTTGCACTCTGTATTCTTGTCCACTCAATAACTCAAGTTCTACATGATTGATCATAACCAAGTGACTAAGTGACTCTGCTGTTGTGAAAATGACTTTATGTCAGGTGAACAATTGCCCAGCTAAAGCCATAATTGGATGCTAGATATGGGATGTGATTAGAGAAATAGGGCTTATGGGTTTTGCGACCAGTGTAGATCCAGATCAGCCTGTGCATCCGCAGTCTGATCAGGATCTGCACTGTTCGCCATTCCATTAATGAAACACCCATCATTCTTCTAAAAAGAAATATAGATCGTTATCAAGCTATAGGGAGTGTGCTATTTTATCTGGATCTACACGGGTCACAAATCCCACAAGCCCCATTTCACCAGTCAGTCATATATTACAGGTCGCTTACCCTGCCTACCATACAAGTTAATCTGGAGGTTCACAGTGTGAGCCCAGACGTTGTGTCGCTGTACGGGGGAGCAAAGGTCACCATCGCTGGGCAAGGCCTGTTGGCGCCCATCGATAATATAGAAGTGTCCTTCAGCCAGCATGACTGTGTCGTCAACTCCGTGACGAATTTCGCGATAGTTTGTACCATAAGGGACACGACAAGCCAGCACTTTGTTACCAGTACTGCAGGTAATTACTTGGATGTGATTAGTCAATCTGTGACCTGCAATTGGTAGTAATTGTCCATTGTCTTTATAGGCTATAGATAGATAATCTATAAATAAATAAGTAGTGTATAGTAACATATACAGCCAGTGAGGTGCCAGATCAGCCTACATTGCATCCATGCAGTCTGGTCAGGCGCCACACTGGTCGTGATATCAGTGAATTTACAGATCATAACTACGATGGGCTATCATTAATCTATAGTGGGTGTTTTTACTGCGACCGTCGACCTAATGATGGGATTGGCGGTCGTAGAAGGAAAACTCATTCTCCGTTATCATGATGGGTCACGTAACCATAGTTCACAATTACAAAATATTTACTAGTATTTAAGAAAATGAGTTTAAGTATTTGTCTGAGAATGTTCTACACAATATATTAAATGGCTATGAATTGCTACCAGTGTAGCTCCAGATCAGTGAGCGCTTGCACGCAAACTAATCAGGGCCTACACTGTTTTCTATCCCATACAACCTTGCATTATGTTGGTGCGAGTGTCATTCATAAAGAGCAAGTATTGCATACAGGAATGGGTTCATATTTATGTGCAACCAGCGTAGTAACAGATCAGCGAGCACACGCGCCCAGTCTGATCAGATGCTACGCTGTTGGCCATGCCTTACTACCTTACGTTATTCATATGCTTTCAGTCAATACACCATTGTGGAACTGCATACTTTTTTATTAATATCTATATGCAATCAGTGTAGCCCCAAATCAGCGAGCGAGCGTACACAGCCTGATCAAGGATTACTCTGCTTGCCATCCCTTCCAATCTCTCATTATGTTGCTTCATTTAAACGTATGTGCAACCGGTGTAGCAACAGATCAGTTAGCGCGTTTGCGCAGTCTGATCAGTGGCTTCAACGTTTGCCATCCCATTCAACCTTACATGATTCATATGTGAGCAAATGTGACGTTCAATATAGGTATGTAATAGCAGTGATCTTCTGAGTGGAACTTGACTCCTATCTAAGCAGGTTATACATGTGTGGCCCAGTCCTGAAATGAAAGTGTCGCAACACACTAGGGGACATAACTCGTGCCATGTTAGGTTGTATGTATGGTGAAGTGGTGTCCCTTGCACACTATGCTTTTGTTCACTTCTGACATAATAGTGTCATAACCATACTGACGGAGATAACTCGTGTCATTATATGCTGTAAGTATCGTGAGTTTGTGTACCTTGGCACAATGTGATTCTGTATTTGCCCATTAAACTCTGAATATACTTAACTGTGCTGTACTTTTATGTGAGATATTTAAATGAGCCAATGGCTGAATAGAGGGTTTTGCAACATTTATGTCCAGAGCAAGTCAACACGCGTGATTATACAATCGGTTATGCATCAGACTGATTGGATGGTGACCAGTATATGCCTCGATCAGACTACACTGACGCGCAGGCTGATCCGCACCTACGCTGGTCGCACGCCTAGGTAGGTACATGTTTCTCAGTTGGTGGTCCAGTTTCGTTTCGTGTCTGCACTTAGAGGTACAGGCGGCGACCATTCAGACGAGTGGTCACTGCACATACCGCTGGGGATAAATGAGAGAAATATAAAGATTGTACGTCAACCGTCCACATATATATGGGTATACTCCGAATTTAATGGGCTAATCAATATTGCTGTGTTAATGTTTCAACTACAATCTGAGGAGTAAATGGGACTTCTCACAGTGTTAACGAGATAGCAATTCACATCGTCGCTGGTATGCGTCAGTAATGTAGTTCGCCAGGCTCCTACTGTTACTGTTTATGATCAGATGTATTAGTCTATCTGGTACATTGTCTAACAGCAGCGGATCAAAGTATTTGGCACGTAGATCTCTACTTGGTGCAGTTCACAAGAAAATCTTTTTCGTCCTCCACATCCCCACCATCGCAGACACGGCAGACACGGTTCTCCAGCGGCGTCTTCGGTAACGACCCAGTTCGATGGCCAACGGAAATGACCCACATCGGAATCTTGCTATAGCTGATCGTTGTTTTATGGTTAAGTGTTTTACCAGGTATGGTTCCGGGTTATTGTTGTTCTTAAATGTTCGATATGTTCGCAGTTTCGCAGATTGCTGTAGCTCATCAGACCAATGACTTGTCTATTTCTGTTTCAAGGCTGTCCTCACTGTTTGTACTAATAGTCTACTGGATATTGTATTTGTAAGATCCGGATTTAAGAAATTCAGCAGGCCACAGTCGGTGAATATATGTTTTACGTCATTGCACCACGTGTCATGATATCTGTTGGACAAGTGTAAATCCCATTTAAACACACGGAATGTTAACCTGTTTGGGTCCATTGTAGCGAGAAGATGCCACAGGTGCACAATTTCAAGGTGACGGGGAAATCTTTGAGGCATCCAGCCGAATTCCCCGTCAATAGCTAGAAGGCACGTTGATTTACCAACGCCGAGAAATGTTCTGATCGCCCTGTTTTGTAGTTTGCTATATGCCCCACCACAATAGTAAATGGTGTTACTCAATATGTGACCGGTTAGTGACTATCCAAAGGCTTTTAGGCTATTTATTCTGCACTACAACAGTGGAGTGACTATTGAGTGTAATATTTTATTTCATTATATAAAATTAATTAATCTATGATAACTTCAAATTTTTTCCATCAAAGTATACTTAGTAAGATACATTTTTTGGGGGGAAATCGGCTACAGGAGCTACACTGGTCATACATGCAATAAGCCCCATTTCTCCAGTCACAGCCACAGTTGTAAATTCAGTACATTGACAACTTGTAGAAATAAAATGTGGCTGTGACAGCAGAAATGGTTCTGCGACCAGTGTAGATCCAGATTAGCCTGTGCATCCGCACTTTCTGACGGGTTCTGCAAACATTGTAGATCCAGATCAGCCTGTGCATCTGCTCAGTCTGATCAGGATCTGCACTGTTCACCATTATATCAATAAAACACCCGTCTTGCCCTGGAAATGTTGCAGCCACAGTGTCTCAGTGCTCCAGATAAGCTTTCGTAGGTGCAATGCGTATTTTATTTTTACAAATGGGTTTTTGATTTTCTTCATGATTAAATAGGGAACAAATGATCAACACAGAAAGCAAATTTAACCATTCACTTATTTGAGTGTATTATTCACTTATTATATTGTATAACAGTTGAACATTGTTTGCTTTTTGCAAATTGTCAACTTTATTACAGTATTTCCACTCAATTTGAAAATCAATGTGTATTTTCGTGGGTGGCAGGTAGGTTGGAGCATGTGATGGGTAATTTAACGATCGGGGTTCATCCTTACCGGAATGCCGACTGGAGACCTGGTTTGGCCCTCACATATGTCTTTGGCATTTTGTATGTGACAGTTGAATCTCAGTTATACCCCATATATGAGTATTACGATATTCGTAATCCTATTTTAGGGGAAGGGGCCAAGTGACTTGGTGTGGTATGGTATATTTGTTCTCAATGTAAATATTCCGTTCTGATTTTGGGATTTTCCCCCCAATGCAGCAGGTTAAAATGGGATCGAACCCGTTTGCCCGGCCTTACATGACCTTAGCTGTTGATAGGCCGTTAAACAGTAATAAACAAACAAACGAACAAACAATGTGTATTTTCAAATTGCTGTGAGTATTTTGTAATCCCACTTAATAATCAATGCATATTCTGCTAAAATAAGTGTGTAAAATACACCAATACACAGCTTATCTGGAGCCCTGGTGTCTACTCTACCTTGTAGAATTAATGGAGTTCTCCCCGCGCCACCTGATGGTTGATGTTGGAGATCGTGTCACCTGGGGCTGGCAGTCACCTACCGAGTTGCCGACCATCACACGCGGCATCTTCCAAACCAGCTCGGCCAGTTCTACCATCCTCGTAGACAATGTGTCAGCTCAGGCTCGACAGCTCACAGTGGTAGGTTCGAGTCTCGGACATGCAAGTTTTATTTTTAGTTCGCCCAGAAACAAGGATTCATGCTTATTAAAACATTCTGAGCAGCAATGAGACTAGCCGTGTGATTAAAAAAAATGCACATAAGATTTTTATGAAAAATAGTTAAAATGTTATGATAATTTCTGAGAATGACATTGAAATTTGACGAAATGTTTATAGAATTCCACATTGGCTCTGAACATTTCATCAAAGTTCAATGTCATTTATATAAAATAATGATTTTCTGTGAATATTTTTCATGAAAAGTCGCACATCTTCTTAAGTACCAAATCACTTGGTTTAGCTCAATTATATCATCTTGCAACCATGTCAATTTGCAGGATGATAAACACAAGTTATATGTGTATGTAACTAGAGAAATGGGGTTTATGGGTTTTGCAACCAGTGTAGATCCAGATCAGCCTGTGCATCCGCTGAGTCTGATCAGCACTTGCACTGTTCGCCATGCCATCAACGAAACACCGGTCATGCTTCTAACAAGGAATAGAGATCATTATTAGGCTACAGGAGTGTGCTACTTGATCAGGATCTACACTGGTCACAAATCCCATAATCCCGATTTCTCCAGTTACATATTACAAATGTCTGAAGGATGACCCAAGGAAGCCCTACTGTATATGTCCATATCTTGCTGTGATTGGAGAAATTGGGTTTATGGGTCTTGCTACCATGTGCATATGCAGTGCATTATTATTATGCACAGTCTGATTAGGATCTGCACTGTTCACCATTACATCTATGAAACGCCTGTCATGCTTTTACCAAGCAATATACACATCCCTATGCCATAAATGTGGCTGTGACTGGAGAAATGGAGCTTACGGGATTTGTGACAAATGTAAAGCCTGATCAAATAGAACCCTCCTGTTGCCTGATAGCGATCTATATTGCTTATTAATAGAAGCGTGACGGGTGTTTCATTCATGAACTGGCGAACAGTGCAGATCCTGATCAGACTGCGGATGCACAGGCTGATCAGGATCTACACTGGTTGCAAAACCCAATAGCCCTATTTCTCCAGTGACAGCCACACATATGGAATACAGTAATTTTTCAACTTTCAACTCCCATACCTGGCCATAAAAGACCTTAGTTGATAGGCCGTTAAACACCAATCAATCAATCAATCAACTCCCATATACTTCAATGCAAAACGGGCATTGGCTTATGGCAAACAAACAGTAACTCTGTTAATCAATTTTCAATAAATTCTGTTATGTAAATGGCAATATAATAATGTTTCCATTGATATGTTTGTATTTTATTTCTGTCAATCGAACAGTGAAATGTCAAAATTTGAAATTTATATCACAATTTGAAAATCAATAAGTCCCATAGAGGCCAGTGCTAACAGTGCTGAAATTGACATCTTGAAATGTCAGTTTTGTATTTCTAAAAACAATAGCAGGTTTAGTAGAATTCAGTTCTTCATTATCTCTAACTAAAATTATTTGTTTGCGTTTGGTAGCTCAATTATAATTGTATTGCAATCAAACACTTCCTTTGCGTGTATATCTATGGGAAGCAGAAATTTTATTTCATATTTACGGCATGTTATCGGGCTACATGAGCATTACGCAAACACGTCTTATTTGGAATTAAAAAATCAGTGAACTACTTTCGGCAAGGGAGATAATCAATATCACGCGAACTATTTTCATACGAGCCAAGCGGATTGTTCTGTTTATTAGTATATATAGTTTTAAGCTATCTCCTGTGATATATAATGATACATTACTTTGTTATGTTATGGGTACTAATACATGTTGTTTCAATAGCGTATCTCTGTAACGGTATCGTTGTAGATGGAGTTGCAAATAATTTATAAATGTAATCGTCGTAAATGGCGCAATAGTCGTGAGGTTAAGGTCGCCGACTTCTATGATTTAATTACCGATTCCCGAAAGGGTCGGGGATTCAAACCTCGACTTGGTATATATTTTTTTCTCCATATATATTATTTTTGTGATTTTAATATTTTCACAATTTTATGATTTTAATAAAAATAGCATATAAAATTGATAGAAACTTACCAACGATGAAAGTGTCTGTCTTTCAGTAATATATACACAGACAGTTTGTTACTGTTTTTTTAAGTTAAGTAATATATACACAGACAGTTTGTTACTGTTTTTTTAAGTTTGAGGTACTGTCTATACCATATAATGTTTTACTGTCCCAAAATCTATTTTTTTGGCTGTCACAATTAATTAATTTTCGGACAGCAAACATTTTTTTATTAATTTGAAATAATTATTGTCCTCCATCTGATCACAACACTGTTCGAACTGCGCATGTGGCTACCACAACCAGAATTCACTGGCCGCAAACACAGTAGCCTTCGGCGTCTATTTATTAAATTATTATTATTTTTTATTTTATTTGAATTCCGCGTGAACGCTGCATTTTGTGTCAACACCATTTACAGAAAATATTGGTGATTTTCTAAACGAATATCGGAGAAATGCGGCTATATATTTTGTGTCAATTTTCAACACCATTTACGGAAAATAATTACTGATTTTTTAAAACAATATCGGCACAACTAAATACGGTGGTAGAATTTTTGTCAACTTTTCAACACCATTTACGGAAAATATTACTGATTTTCTAAAAACAATATCGGCGAAGGTGTACTGAACTACTCTTTTTTTTAAATAACCAGCCGTCTAATAGATCTGTGTATAATCAAGAGTATATCCTTAATTGTCATGTTGTCTCCGACAGTGAGGTGTTGCGGCACACATCAAAACGACACGTCAATTTCAAAACATTGCCTACAGGCTACAGCTGTGTGGTCAGATTTTTTCCCACACAAAGCGACGTGTATTTACAACTAGATCTGTGTAATGTGTCGGGTGTAGCCAAAGACCATATATAAATTCGTAATTAGTCACAGATGTAGCCTTAAAATATAATGGATTTCCTTAAATTACATCCGCAAGTTGACAGATATTTTAGAGCAGACGTCATCGTAATTTGCCGTTATTTATTTCCAAAATTAGCCATATATTCTGTAAATGGCGTTGAAAGTTGACAATAAATTAAGACCAGATCAGTACGTTAAATCGCTATCGACAACAACTGACGATCCGATGAGAGAGTAATACCGTTTACGCGTATCCAATGTTAAATATACATCGTTATTTTTTATGACTTTCGTAGTTTTTACCGAGAAATTCAAACCGTTTCCAATTATTGGGGAACATAATATCATGATTAGCACACCGTTTCACTAAGCGGCGGCTACTCAGGGAATGGGATCACACGGTCTATTGTTTACACTGGATTAATGGCGGCCCCCATGAGGTCTCGGGTAAATCTTATTTTTCAATAATACGACTGTGGTCTCTTCCTTTTAGTGATGACCATGTTCCAGCTGTTAACACTTATTTAGCAGCATTACTTATGTAGTTAGTCTGAACATTCTGCAGAGAAATTTGAATTGGACGGAATCGAGCGTTGTTTAAACTTAGTCCGGTTCATATGCACAGGTCAAAATATGAACTGAAAATGTCGCTTTGTGTGACAGAAATCCGTACACGGACGAATAAAAAAAATATTTTGTTACAAATATCACATATAGCGAAACAAAGGTAACATCTACTGGTTTAATAATATGCATACATATTGTAATTAATGTTTAATAGTGATATACTTATGAATAATATACGATACTATGGTTTATACTCCAGCACTATGTTTTAAGGCTGTGTGATTTGCCTCAATATAAGCTGGATTAATTAATACTTATATTCATGCGCTTCATGAGAACATCAATACATTTAAAATATACAAATATTACTTAAAGGGGTATCGATATGATACATTTTAATAATATAAATATTGAAAATACCCATTACAATGATTCGATCAATAACTTATGTTGTAAGCGATTGTTACAATCGCTTACAACATAAGTTATTGATCGAAAATAGTCACTGCATCGTGACCTATTTGACCGCATTACCTATTGCGCGGGTACCTCATCATACCCCCTGTTTACATAGGTAACTGGGGGTATAGTGATGTACGTTCGCTAATACAATGTTTACGTTATGAGTGTGCTAATTCGTCAGGACCTACACTGGTCACAAATCCCATAAAACCCATTTCTCTAATCACAGCCACATATGTGGTAAATAAAGTCTCAAAATGAATAATCATTTTATTATATACCTACCCATGAAACTAAAAGCTATATGATGTAAATAAACTAAAAAGTCATTTGTTTCTTATTGTTGAAAATAAGCAATTTCAGATGTTAGAAGTTTTAGTACATGTATCAGTATTCATGTGCGCACCCGCGAAGATGATATAGGCTGCGAATGCTATTACACATTTCTTATCGTATACAGTCTAAAAAACTGCCTAATTTGCTTGATGGGGTTATATTAAATAAAATGTTCATTGCAACAAATGTCACATATATAATTAATATCTATTGTTGTGAAATATCAATATTTAACACTGGTTTGGCCAACAGGTACGTTTTTTAACTTTGGCGCTTTTGTTACCTGGGAGTTGAATTGGGTTATGGCCCATTATAAAAGTGGTAAGATTATTACTGATCCTGCTGCTTTTGGGATAGGGGTCAAGTGATTATGGTG
This sequence comes from Conchocele bisecta, assembly GCA_029237695.1. Lineage (NCBI taxonomy): Eukaryota > Metazoa > Mollusca > Bivalvia > Lucinida > Thyasiridae > Conchocele > Conchocele bisecta. The sequence continues at coordinate 66,598,818 of CM055270.1, read as the reverse complement.
TGGCGAGGACCTGGCATCAGATCAGGATTATTCTGATTTCAGGGCTGAATATATAGTTTTTTATTGTAAATATTTGGTTCGGATTTTGGGATTTTCCTCCCATTTGTACATGTACTTAAACATGTACATGTACATGTACTTATACAGGTAATATATAGGATTTCGTACTAAACCCATTGACCCGGCCTTAAATGACTGTTGATAGGCTGTTAAACTCCAACAAACAAACATAAAACTATCCTCCCTGTATTTGTTTCATTTGCAGGATCGTTTACCCACAGATTTGTGTTTCCTGGTATTTACCACATTTGGAGTGGCCCCGTGAATGCAGAAGGAACCATATCCCATCGTATGCTAGTGAATGTTGTGGACAAGCAGGCATTCATGGGAGGATTGAGAGTGACAATTATGGGAAACACTGTACCCATTTTAAAGGCACAGAGGCGCAAACGAGCAGGTAGTATGGTGATACATATTGTAATTATTTTATATTACCGGTACAAACCTTACAGAAAATTCTCATAGAATAGCTAGTCATTCAAAATTGATTCACGCCATGGGATTTTGTACCTTCGGACATCTGCGTAATTTCATTAAACACGTTTCAGAAATTGAGTACATTCTGCATGTACTGTGACAATTTTGTCAACATTTGATGCCATTTACGGAAAATATTGTAAATGTATTTCATGAAATTTCCGAAGTTACAACATCCCATGGCGTGTGTCAATTATATAAAAATAAACTCTAGTGATGTATGGTAATTGTAGGTTATTATACCCCCCGCAACGAGTTGTGGGGGGTATACTGGAGTCAGGTTGTCCGTCCGTCCGTCCGTCCGTCCGTCCGTCCGTCTGGGCACACATTAGGGTACTTATGTGGCTAGCCCCACAGGGTTATGGACTTGTTAAAGGATAGGGTTGGTTACAATTAGCCACCTAAAAAATCGTTTTATGTGGCTAAAAATCGTTTTATGTGGCTAATATTTAACATGTGATAAGCCACATAAGTACCCTAATGTAAGAATGTCCGTCCGTCCGTCCGTCCGTCCGTCCGTCCGTCCGTCCGGGCAGACATTCAGGTACTTATGTGGCTAGCCCCACAGGGTTATGGACTTGTTAAAGGATAGGGTTGGTTACAATTAGCCACCTAAGATATCGTTTTATGTGGCTAAAAGTGGTTTTATGTGGCTAATATTTAACATGCGATAAGCCACATAGTTACCTGAAAGTAAGAACGTACGTCCGTCCGTCCGTCCGTCCGTGCATGCGTAAACTTAATATCAGAGAAATATTGTTATAACTTCTATTTCCTTCATCAAAAATGCTTAATATTTCACACATTTCACGCATTCCCGTAAGGCTCTACTACTATGCTGGTGCCAAATCCACGACCGTCCATCCCCTGCTGATCCCGAGGTCAAGGTCAAGTACTTAGTCTCTTTACAAAACTTAACAGAAATATTGTTATAACTTCATGTCGGCGATTGGTATTATTAAGTGAGTCTGGGTTTCTCTGCATTAAACTTGCCTCTGCGAGACAGATACTGAATATATAGAACAATACACAAATATGTTTGCATTATGACAAAATGTCATGCATAATATAATATGCATTGTAAGTACTACACCATTACAATATGCTTATAAATTATTAGTATGTGATGATTTATATTACCATGGAATGCATACATTGCATCTTCGCATACATTAAGATTTTATAACATTATTTGTGATTGATATATGCATATTTTATTATTATACGGTATACATATATACATATACATTTTCATATATTGCTGAACGGTGCAGTTACATTTTTTCCGTCATTCATTCCGGTCGTCTGTTGATCTGTACTGCTGACAGTAACAATGTCAGCGCCAAATGCTTTAATGTGTATGTGTGTGTATGCGCAGGTGGCAGCCCCTTTTCATTTCCTCAAAGGTCTTTTGCATTATTAGTGCTTATATAGCTGGCTTTCAATTGTTTTCATTATTTTATCTAATTTTGTTTTGATAACTTTTACTAAGTTGTAAATTTTGTGTGCTACTTTCGAATGGTACTTCAATACATTCTAGTAGTGAAAACAGCCTGAAAAAAAGAGTTTGTGAGGAATCAACCGGATCCAAACAGTACATGTACAAACTGTAAATATTTATTATTTTATTATCCCCCCCGCCACCGAATGGTGAGGGGGACATATAGTGTTACCAGCGTCCGTACGTCCGTCCGTCCGTACGTCCGTCCCGAAACCTTAATGCTCGGGTAAATGGCTTATAATTATTATACCCCCCGCAACGAGTTGTGGGGGTATACTGGAGTCAGGTTGTCCGTCCGTCCGTCCGGGCACACATTAGGGTACTTATGTGGCTAGCCCCACAGGGTTATGGACTTGTTAAAGGATAGGGTTGATTAATACAATTAGCCACCTAAAAAATCGTTTTATGTGGCTAAAAATCGTTTTATGTGGCTAATCTTTAACATGTGATAAGCCACATAAGTACCCTAATGTAAGAACGTCCGTCCGTCCGTCCGTCCGTCCGTCCGTCCTCCGGGCACACATTAGGGTACTTATGTGGTTAGCCCCACAGGGTTATGGACTTAGTAAAGGATAGGGTTGGTTACAATTAGCCACCTAAAAAATCGTTTTATGTGGCTAAAAATCGTTTTATGTGGCTAATATTTAACATGTGATAAGCCACATAAGTATAGTACTGTAAGAACGTCCGTCCGTGTCTGCGTGCGTGCGTCCGTGCAACTGTAAACTTAACATCAGAGAAATATTGTTATAACTTCTATTTCCTTCATCTAAAATGCTTAATATTTCACACATGCATTCCTGTAAGGCTCTACTACCATGCTGTGTCAAATCAACGACTGTCCAACCCCCGCTGATCACAATGTTAAGGTCAAATACTTATAGTCTCTTTACAGAACTTAACATCACAGAAATGTGCATTCCTCTAAGGTTGTACTATCATGCTGTGACAAATCTACGACCGTTCAACCCCCGCTGATCCCAAGGTAAAGGTCACATACTTAGTCTCTTTACAAAACTTAACATCAGAGAATTATGTTATAACTTCTATTTCTTTCATTGAACATTCTTAATATTTCATGCATGCATTCCTCTAAGGCTCTTCTATCATACTGTGACAAATTCCCGCTGATCTCGAGGTCAAGGTCACATACTTAGTCTCTTTATAAAACTTAACATCAGAGAAATTGGTTATAACTTCTATTTCCTTGCTCGGATATGCTTCACATTTCACACACGCATTGCTCCAATGGAGCTCTACCCCCCTGTGACAAGTTCACGTTCATGCCGCTCCCGCTAAGCCTAGGGTCAAGGTCACAAGCCCACACACTTGGACATTTTTACATATTTTAGGGGTACCTGGGCCCACGCGGTGGGTATTCCGTAAGCCTCGCTTACTGACCAATCTAGTTTAATTTGTATGTGGATATATGCACAAGTTCAATATTGCGCGACTGTTATCATTGTGCGGCGGAAAGAGTGGCATTGAGAAACAAATGTCTATTTGTAGGAAGGAGGAATGTAGTAGTACGGCCATAGTAAGATAATCAAACATTTGTACTGCCTTGCAGTAAAAGTCGGCTTTTATAGCGACATGGTAGAGTGGTCGTCACAATACCCCTCCTACTACATAGTTATGCCCATTTTACCACTCAGAAATGCAATGTTATGCTTCTCTTCTACTATTTCTAGTTTACAACTGATTTCCTTTATACTCAGAATAGATGCACATAACAATCAGCTAATGGTGTAGATAATGCAAGTGACATACACATACCATTTGACCTTAATGTGATATTGACACTCTTGTTTTTAATGCTTTGAAACAATGCCCCTTTTTATGCCCCTCAGTCTCAGTACAGACTGGAGCAGGACTCCAGATAAGGAATTAGTAATTGGGTATTGTCACTCCATCATGTCTTAAACAATTGGGTATTTCAAAAGTTTAATTGGGTAAAATGAAATCACACTACTGTTTACACATCAACATACAGCAATTGTTGAATAGTTTGCTTCGAAATGAAAACAAGTCTTGGTATTTCCAAGGAGACAATTCTAATGCAATACAAAGATGTGTTTTCTTAGAAAATATATTTATGGTCTGTTTAATGTTTTCTGCAGCATGAAAAAGGTACCATAAAATTTGTATTGCTTTTAGATACTCGCTACTTCTAATTTCAATTGGGTTTTGTGCAATTTTAATTGGGTATTTAAGCAAATACGCAGCTTATCTGGAGTTCTGCTGGAGGCATATTGTGTATGAACTGTGTGTCCATCCGTGTCTCCGATTATGAACTTTGCCGGAGTTTTATCTTATCTGTCACCTTGTTTGATTAATGCAATAGTCCAACATTTACATTGAACAGATCATGTTATAAATGTAGGGGTGCTATAATTAACCCTTTCACCTCTATGTAACTAGAATGGATAGTCCCATGTTATTTTTCAGACTATTCCATTTATCAGAAAAATGTATTGCTTTTAAAAATCAGAAATTATCCGCAAATGGTGCAGATCCTGATGAATCGACTCATTACCAGCTGGCTCATAGGGAACTACACCATTTGCAAACATTATGACAGAGATCTGTAGTGTTGAAAGGGTTAAGGTAGTTGTACCCTTCTTGTGGCCCCATGTAAGGTCTACGGAAATCTAATAAAAAACCCTAATACAATAATAATAACTTACATAAATAAACCACATGAATGATTTCCTTGTTGGCAGCATCTGCATAAAGACTTATTGAACACATATACCGGTATATGGTTTACTGGGGTAAGTAACTATTGGTTTATGAGTAATTTTTTTAATTAGATTTCCATAGACTCTACATGTGGCCATAAGAATGGTACAACAACCTTAAGATTGTAGATTTTGTTAGGAATATGTTCCCACAGTCTGTGGTTTGTTTTCAGCAGCGGCCACAAAGGAATGCACAATCGACTGTTCACCACCAGACACGGGTTCCAGCACAACTGTGGGCAGCTACTTCACATCCTGTGCCGTGCCAGTCATTACTCGAGTGCAGCCAAACTTCGGTCCCATCACAACACCAATAACCATCGATGGGAGTGCGTTTAGTTCCTGTGGTTACACGATAAAGTTTGGCAATTTGCCCTGTACCATTACTTCTCAAACAGAGACAATGATAACTTGTACGCCGGATAGAAACGTCGAAGTTCCAATTGCCGAGCCCCAGGAAATAGAAGTTACCATGCCAGAGATTGGGAATGCATTTGTTGCAATTGATAACATGGGAGATAAAAGCTTTGCAGTTGTACCATCGATAGAACATGTGCTTCCCTCAGTAGGCTCCACAGTAGGTGGCACAGAGGTAGCAATTAGAGGCTATGGATTTCAGGACGTTACCCGGATTTATTTTGGATTTTCCGGTGTATGCAGTGTTGTGTCACAAAGTAATAGCATGATCACTTGCCTCACTCCAGCTCGGTCGGAGAGCGATGTACCGATCATGGTCTCCCTTGAAAAAGGGGCCATACCATGTGATGAGCTGTCGGTCTGTGTTTTCTCCTACACTGCTGCTAGTACACCAACAGTCACAGAGGTCGAGGTAACTGATGCTGCAGTGAATGGTATAACTATCACAGGAACCAACTTACAAGATGCACACACTGTCGAGATTGGTGGAGTAACATGTACGATTTATTCCAAGGATTTCGCCAGTTTTGAATGCCACATGCTGGATATACCTGCAGGTGAACACAACATTGTCATCACCACGCCACTGGGTTATGCTGATGTTACACCTACATTGACTGGACAAACTACAGTTACGGACATACAACCAAATACAATAAGCACAGGAGGTGCTTGTATCACCATCACTGGCCATGGCTTTGTAGAGGGGCAGACCACTGTGTCTGTGGACAATGTGAACTGTGATATTGTGGAGTTGTCAGCGGTGATGATCGAATGCGAGGCTAGGGCTCACAGTGCTGGAGTGGCCACAGTCAGTGTCGTCTCCAATGGAGTGCCAGCTGAGCCCGCACAGGTCACCTATTCCAGCGAGCACACACCTATTGTAACAAGCATTCAACCACCAACTGGCAATACAGGGGAAAATATAGAAATACTAGGTAAGCATTAACCCTTAATACGCTGTCAGAGTTAAATTTTGTCATCTGCTGGAAATGTTTTATTTTCAATATTTCTCGACAGAAACCTGTTTTGACAGCGCATGAGAATCGTCTCCACTGGAAACAATTCTCATGTGCTGTCAAAACATTTTTTTTAAGAATTATGGCAAAAAATCAAAAGCAGCAGACGACAATTTCCGTTTACACCATTGTTAGGGTTAAGAGGACTCCTGCTGGGCTTATTGTGCATTGACCTGATACATGGTGACTGATAACAAATTGTCATATTCTGCAATGACTTGATATGAATATCTTTTCACAACTAGTTTCTCTTAACATTTCATTGGTCGGACGACATCACATGATGTTATCGAATGACGTCAGTGTAATGACGTAACACAAACAAATCCACATTCTTTTCAACTAAAACCGCATGATAATTGCTGCATAGCAACGTATCTGTAGCCTATTTCACCAACATTGCAAAGTATACTTTGAGGGAGAAATTTTCAATTTAAGGATAAATTTATTAATTTTTATTATACTGAATTTATTTTGGCTGTGATAATGTAATAAATTAAATATAATAATTTTGCATACTTTTAATCATCAAATACATACAGTCGTTAGTTCTATATGAAATAATGCATTTCGTGAAAAATAAATGATACTCCCTCCAAGTATACTTTGCAATGTTGGTGAAAGTGAAATAGGCACAGATATATAGAATATCGTGCAAGTGTTTTGATATTAAGTTTATCAGCTTAGGCTGGGAAACAGTAGGAACGATAGGTGAGCTTTGACTGATATAACACGATATCAAAGGACGCACATCCTGATATTCCCTGTATCTGTCACAGACCGGCTATGGAGGCCCACTTCCACCTATATTTGGCCCTGCCTGGAGATACATAGCTTATGGCATTTCTGGTCTGTGTAGATCCTGATCTTCTAGTACATTTACAGTCTGATATGAATACTGTCACAGATTACACAAACTAAATATTTTGAGTACACATTCATTTAGTTGCAAATTAGAGAATGTTCACTATGAATGTGTTGTGATATTGGCTTATAAATCACTTTTTTGGAAGTCTGAATGGAAACACTATCATTTCTATTCAGACTGCCCAGACAAATGGCAGTTATTTATTACAGTCAATATCACACCATGTTGATAGTGAACATATTCTAATTTACAACTGTATGAATTCATTTACAGGTGATTTGCTGGATGCCAATGGCGGCCCACCAGTTGTCACCATTGGGACAGCTCTGTGCGACGTGGAAACATTTAACATGACCTTGATACAATGTACACTAGGGTACCAAACTGCGGGAATAAATGCCATTGCTGTATATGTACCACAATATGGGTACGCTGCTCATATCGGTATTGAGTTCACCTACGAGATGTCAGTTACAGATTTTATTCCCAAGGAAGGTAATTTACCCTTTCACCCCTAAGTAACTGGAATGGATGTTAATATATGTTAATTTCCGGACCAATCCAATTATCACAATTGATTTTCAGACTAGTCCATTTATGAAAAGGGGATGATTTTGTTCTCATAATCATGATAATAGTGAAATTACTTGCAAAAAGTGCAGATCCTGATGAGCCGGCTCATTTGGATCTACACTATTTTCCAATACCAATATACATGCTCTGTATAGCAGTGTTTACAAACTGTAGATCATGATGAGCCGCCGTCTCTTCAGGATCTGCACTTTTTGCAAGTAATTTTTATTATTTGAATAAAAAATATCCCGTTTTCATAAAAATTAAGAATGAGCCTTCTTTTTATTTTGTGATATATTGATTTAAGGACCTATTTATCTATGGATTATATCTGTATAGCGAGCTTCGTAAGTTTTAGACCTGGTGGAATAGTGACACTACCATACACTTATTTAATTCCAAACATGTTGTGCCTACTGAGTGGTTATGTACCTTTAAATCGCCATAGATATTTTAACCCATAACAAATAGGCTCATTTTGATTGTGTCTAAGATGGTGCCTCAGTAGCCTATTTCACCAACATTGCAAAGTATACTTATCTAGCAAAGTATTCTTTGAGGGAGAAATTTTCACTTTAAGGATAAATTTATTAATTTTTATTATACTGAATTTATTGCATTATCACAGCCATTTTGGCTGTGATAATGTACTAAATTCAGTATAATAATTATGCATACTTTTAATCATCTAATATATGCAGTCGTTAGTTCTATATGAAATAATGCATTTCGGGAAAAATAAATGATTACTCCTCAAAGTATACTTTGCTAGATAAGTATACTTTGCAAAGTTGATGAAAGCAGCTACTGATATCGACTAATTTGATTTTCGCTTCATGAATAGTAAATGATATACACATGTATATAATTAAATCACACCATTTAATTTGATCATATTCCTAGAAACATGCGTATAAGTACTTGCTATCAGATATTGTCATATTCATGGGAGTTCAGTCTGATAAGGATCTGTACTGTTCGCCAATCCATCAATAAAACACAACTAAAATGTTTGTAAGTGCAAATTTAGGATCATCTATAAATTTCAGTATGCAGCCTATGCTCAATAAATGTAAATCCAATAATTGTTTTATACAAGAAAACATGGTTAATGTAAAATTTACAGACCATCTGCTCTTACAAACATTTTAGTCGTACAAAGTTTAGTGAAACGGCCCCTGCCATGCATCTAGCAAGCAATATAGCTCATGATCAGGCTACAGGCATAAGCGACACTGGTCACGAATCACAGAAGTGCCAGTTCGCCAGTAACAGCCACAAATCAGCACTCGTGAGTCGGCACTCACGAAGATCCTCTTATCATCTTGCAGGTGGCACTGGTGGAGGTGTGACTGTGAACATATATGGCGCCGGATTCCATGCGGCCATCTTCGTGAGCGTGTGTGATACACCGTGTAGTGAAACTCTTGTGTTGTCCTCCAACCACGTCCAGTGTGTCACTCCGCCCCTGTCAGGTAATGTCTGTCTGTATGTCGTCCTTTCAGAAAATCTGTTTTATGTACATATGAGACATGCCATGCGATTGTGTACCTTCTATATGCCTGATTTCATTAAATACGTTTACAAAATTTAAAATATTTTTTCATAAATAATGTCGAAAGTTGACAAAATTTTCAGCGTACATGCGGAAAATAATTTGTATATATTTTGTCAGCTTTTGATGCCATTTACGGAAAATATTGTCAATTTTGTAAATGTATTTAATGAAATCACTCAGATGTCCGAAGGTACAAAATCACATGACGTGTCTCATACAGTTGCCACCCTGTCCGTCTGTGTTTTTTGTCGCGCCCGCGAAAGCGGAAAGCGAGACTAAGGCTTTGCTTTTCCGGAGTCGGAGTCGTCGTCGTTGTCGTCATTCAATGTTAAGTTTTCGTGTTACAGTCATTATCAGCTACAGTCATCAAACTTTATACATACCTTTACTATGATATGTAGATGAATATAGGACTATTCTCGGGGCCCCAGGGTCAAGGTCAAGGCGGAACAAGGAGAGACATTTGATTCCGTGGAATTCTTGTCTCTATTTGTCTGTTCGAGATTTGTGTTAACATTTTCGATTACCTGTTATCTCTGTTACCGTATGAAGGATTGGCTTTAAATTTATGCTTATTTATCATCATCCATATTTTCATTCTATAGCACACTCATGTGGCCCCTGTATGCAAGGTCAGATGACTTAGAAGTTTGCAATTAACCTTTTTGTTTGGATTAAGGCCTTGGAGGTGTACATCGATCAGTGTTACTGGTTTATTGCTATCTGAGTGTCTTTACATTTGGTGTTCTGCAAATGACCGATGTTGCAAACATTGTGAGGCGTAAGGTGTAAGTTGTCAGCCATAGCCAACAGTTTGGACACGCCATGTGATATTGAAGAACATGGGCAATATCTCAAGAAAAATATTTACAAAATTTGCGATATTTTCTGTAAAGGACGTTGAAAGTTGACGGAATTTTCCATAGCGAATGCGGAAGATAATTCCACATATGCTAGGAAATTTTTTCATCTTTCACAGTTTCTGTAAATATATTTCATAAAAAATCGAACGTGTTCTTTGGTGTCTAATTTGTAAATGTAAAATTGCACATGTTCTTTGTTACAAAATCAAATGGCATGTCTTATTTGGACAGAGTGCACCTGCAGCCTTGTTGTGACGAGTAACGGCCTGAAGAAGACAACTCTGGAAACATTTGAGTATCTGGAATCACTGACGGCAACGATAACGGAGATCTATCCCATCGAGGGCACAAATGGCGGTGGCACTCTGCTGACCATATTCGGCCAGGGCTTCTTCGCAGGGTGCGTATACCTCATCATGTAGCAGGATCATTTAACACGGATCACACGTGGTGTGGTGGAGGTCTGTCTTATTAGGAAATATGTGGCCGTGACTGGAGAAATGGGGCTGATGGGTGTGGTGACCAGTGTAGATCCAGATCAGCCTGTGCATCATCATTGTATACATGTTCCTCATTTCTATTGATCATCATATTTTTATTCTCACCCTTGTCATCTCATTGCCTACCACATCTAACATACTATTTTACTATTATTTTTTATTCTCCATCTACATTGATTGGCCCTAAATGATACTATTTTGTCTTGGTGGGCCGTTCAGCACCATTCCATTCCATTCCACACAGTCTCATCAGAATCTGATTCACTGTTCAACATTCCATCAATAAAAACACCTGTTAGGCATCTTCTAACAAACAATACAGAGTGTATTATTTGATCAGGAGCTACATTGGTCACAGTTCTCATCAGCCCAATTTCTTCAGATTTGACGTAATTTACATAAAATATTACAGTTCTGTAAATATTTATTCATATAGGTACAAAATCACATGGCTGGTTTCAAATGGTGTCCGAATATGTAGGGTTATGTGACCAGCATAGCCCCAGACCAGCCTGCGCATCCGCGCAGTCTGAACAGGGCCTGCACTGTTCGCCATTCCATTAATGAAACACCTATAGGGCGTCTAACAAGCAACATAGACATAGCTATAGTTATATGACTACTTGAGTATGCTATTTGATCAGGTGCAACACTGGACACACATTTGGTACGTTTTTATCTTTGGCTCTTTTGTTACCTGGGAGTTGAAGTGTGTTATTTCCTTTTATAAAAGTAGTAAGAAAAGGGCCTGGCATCAGCTCAGGATTATTCTGATTTCAGGGCTGAATATATATAGAATTTGTATTATAAATATTTCTGATTTTGGGATTCCCCCCCACTCCCCCCCCCCCCCCCCCCCCCCCCCCCCCCCCCCCCATTTGTACTGGTAATATATGGGATTTGGTACTAAATCCATTGACCCGGCCTTAAATGACCGTAACTGTTAGTTTAAACATATTTTATTTGCATATTATTTACAATGGTACAAGGCGACAATGGAATTTACAATGATATATACAAATGGGATTGGATTGAAAGCAAGCTTATTTAAATCCTCTCCCTACATGTGACTTTTCATCACCGGATGATGAGACCAGATCGTTCTGTCGCGGTTTAATAAAGGTTTATAATTGGTGAACATAACTGGTTTCAGCACCCGGTGATTCCGGTAAGGGTACGTTGTTTGTCAATATGTAAATATTCATGTAATAAACTATTTATGAAATGAAATAGATGAAATAATGAAACAAGAGAATAGTGTGTACAGTTGTATACACAATGCAGAAAACATCTTGACCAGTTTTGATAGAAAAAATATTTTGAAGCCCCAACGGAAGCCACGGTTGCCACCCTCACATCGACCAATACACAGCCCACTCTACTCCAACCACGACAGTGGGTGTACGTTAGCAGACGTCGGTACATGATCACGAAAAGCGGCCGGTGCTTGTATATATGTTCTAACACATGCAAATATAGATTCATTGTCGGTAGGATCAAATTCGGTGTTGCCGTAGAGTAATATATGTAGTGTCGGTTGGCAGAGAATTTGAACATCGTTCATTAGTTGTTCGCGGTTTATTGTGTAACGGGTACATGTGAAAAAATAGTGGTTTGCATCCTCGACCTGTCCGCAAGTACAGTTCGGGGAATCGACAATGTTTTTACGATATAAATCGTGGTTTAGAGCACTGCATTTTGTCCTTAGACGTGTGTAGCACTTGGAGATACCGAGAACCATTGTAGTAATAGCTTGGGACTTTGCCGGTATTGATTTTTATTTTGGTTTTGAAACAATTAAGTGATTGTGCGTTTCGTGTATCGTTAGGAAGAGAGTTCCACTCGCGAACTGTCGATGGTAAAAAGGAATTAAAATAAAGCGTGGTTCGCGATCGTACGAGTTGAACGTTATCAGAGTTACGGAAGTTGTAGCGGGATGTGTCTATTTCCGGCGGAACAATGTCCATAAGATAAGTTGGGGAGATACCGTTTTTCATTTTGTAAAATATATTCAGCTTGTGCCAATGTCGTCTGTGTTCTAATGTTTCCCAACATATTTCGGTATATAAAGAGTCGATAGAGACGAGTCTCGTGGCGCCCGATGTTATACGTGCTGCTTCGATCTGGATTTTTTCAACCGCATCTTTTTCGTATTGGGTACAGTTATCCCAAACAACATCGGCGTATTCAAGTAAGGGTCTGATGAAGGAAAGGTATATTATCTCTAGACTTTTTCTATCTAATGTGTATTTAAGTTTTCGCATAATGTTAATTCTGTGCCACACTTTTGTTGTTATATAATCTATGTGTTGGTGCCATGTACATTCTTTATTAAAGTAGATACCTAGATGTTTATGACTTTCAACCTCTGTAACATTATTACCATTCATTACTATTGGTGGATGTACTAATCTATTACGTTTTCGTGATATTAGTAGTGATTCCGTTTTCTTGGGATTGAATGATACTAGCCATTTATTTGACCAGTTAGTGATTCTTTCTAGATCTGAATTCATGGTTAGTGATGCTGTTTCTGGAGTGTCAACAATAAGGTATAAGCTGGTGTCATCTGCGAAAAGTCTAATACCTGAGTTTATGTTAGTGACAATATCGTTAATATAAAGTAGGAATAGTAACGGGCCTAATATGGAGCCTTGCGGGACGCCGGCTTTAATTTGGTTCCAGTTGGAGTAAACACCTGGTAGCACGACTCGTTGCTTGCGCCCACTAAGGTAGCTTTTAAACCAGTCATGTACATTATTAATGACACCTGCGGATCTCAATTTTACGAGAAGACCAGTATGCCAGACTCGATCAAACGCCTTGCTTATGTCGCAAAATACTACCCTTACTTCCTTCCCTTCGTCTAATGCACTGCAGAATGTATTGTAGAGAAATGTAAGTTGGTTTACTGTTGAGTCAGCTGGGACGAACCCAGATTGTAAGGGAGTTAAGACATTGTTGTCTCTGAAATGATTGTACAGATGTTTAAATACGGCTCTTTCTAGCACCTTACTAATTGTGCTAAGTAGGGATATAGGACGATAGTTTGACGGAAGAGAAGGGTTACCAGCCTTAAATATTGGGACTACATTAGCTTTTTTCCACTTGTCTGGAAATTGTCCGAGTTGGATAGATGTATTGAATAAATCTGTTAATGGAATGGATATTTCACGTTTTAACACTTTGAGTATGCGGTTATTGACACCGTCCGGTCCTGATGCTTTTCCTAATGGTATGTTAGCTAGTAAGATTTCTATTTCGTTTTGGGTAAGGGTTATACTTTCAAGGTTGTTACGTGTTGTGTATGGTGCTATTGTGGGTGCAGACGTGTCTGCTTCGTGTAGAAGTGTTTGGTCCCGAAAAAAATTGTTTAGTATATTTGATTTTTCCATTTCGTCATCAATTATTAAATCGGCATGTTGGAGTGGAGGTATAGTTTTGTTTTCATTCTCACTTATAAAATGTTTTAGTGTCGACCACCAATCTTTGGAGCAAAGTTGACCTGATTTCAGCTTATCACTTATTCTAGTATAATATTCTTTCTTTGAATCCCGTATTGCTGCAATTACATCGTTCCTGAAATTTCGAAAATTAGTCCAGTGTAGATTGTTGTTAATCGCTCTAGCTTTTTTATATAAACGTTTTCGCTTTCTTATCATTGTTTTTATATTTAATAGTGGTGACCCAAGGTAAATCGGATTGACGAGTATTTCCTTATTAGGTTTATATTTTTCGGCAGACGTTATTATTATGTTAGTAATATTATTTGCGTATTCATCAATGTTTTCCGATTTCAAGTCGTTCCAGGTCACTGATGCAATGTCTCTCCGTAATTGATTGTAGTCCCCCCTATCATATTGCCAAATCTTACGCCTAAAAGGTTTAGTTTTTTGCTTGGAGAATTTTAGAAGTCCGTAAATCGGGCAGTGAATCCGAATATCTTGTTGTAAAAATGGATCGCCTACTCCGCTCGTAACAAGATTATCTCTGTTCGAAATAAATAATAAATCGATAATTGATTCCGATTGTTCGGTGAAATGTGTGGCGGATGAAATACACTGAGTTAACGCGAACTGTGTGCAAATAGACTCCACCTTCCTGTTAGATTGGGCATTCAACGTATTATGATTGAAATCACCAACAACAATAACGTCCCTGAGGCCAGTGTCGATCGCCATGTGAATTGAGTCCTCTATTGTAGTACTATATAGGTTATTCGCGTTTGGTGGCCTGTAGAAAATACCAAATAGGAAATGCTTTTTGTTGGATACAACTTTAATCCAAATCGATTCAATATTGGCGAGTTCTAGGTCAAGTCTACGCTTATGAAATAATGTGTCTCTTATGTATAATATCACAACCCCCATGTCGATCACTAATTCTATATTTTCGTTCAGGTGTTTTGAAGTTGTGAAATAATATATCGTCTGATTTGTGTTCTTCACTAAGCCATGTCTCTGAGAATACTAGGATATCGAAATCCGGGAGCTCAGCGCGAAGTGTGTCCAGTTTCGGGTACAAACTTTGGACGTTATAGTGTACGAAGGACAGGTGATGTGATATGTATTGTGGTCGCGTAATATATTGTACGTGTGTAGATGAGTTAGAGATGGATGAGTCGGAAGTGACGTCAAGTAGGCCAATGTCGTCTATTGGCCCAGGGTTCGAGTGGATATCACCAGAGAGCATGATAAGTAGCCATGTCACCCATGTTATGGCGCATATTAGTAGACATGACATATTGTTAAAGTGGATACTACGTTCCATTCTGGCAATGTTTGCCACCAAACGATGGTAGTGGGTGGGTTTGAGCATGTATGAGCTATTAGCACTATATCGTATGGAGATCAGTAAGCTATATATATGTGAGTCGTCAGTAAGCAAGTATAAAAAAAGAAATACATGAAGTGTGATCGCGAATCTGCCACGTACACGGTAATTACTTCTGTTTAATACGGTCGAGCGACGAGTGACTATGGTCAAGTGACTGCTGAAATCAAGATTATGAACATCGCTGCGACCGTACCAGACAGACAAGAATACGACTTATAGTTGGTAACAGGCGCGGACCTAGATCGATCGGGCGAACGAGCGGACACGTGGGCTTCCATTGTAAGGCTAAAAACGTGACATAAAAATGGTAATAAGAGATGCATCTGCTGTGAGTTGAGTTTCCAGGACATATTGCGGGGGAAAATGTACAACATGGTCAGATCAAGGTGATAATGTCCGCCATACGAGGTTTCGGAACATGTTTCCATATTTGTTTTGGATACAATCTACATCATTTATTTAGTGTTTAGTGGGTTCGTATTCATGAGATCAGAGCAAAATTTCCTATACATGTTACGTTTTGTTCCTAAATCTCGTGATGACACGTCAATTTTAGTGAATTTATTTGGTTGAGCTGGGAACGCAATCGATTATTCAAGTTGAGATGCAATAATTACAACGTTGGCTAAGTGGTAATTGTGGAGCGCCGTGGCGTGGCGTTAGTGTGTCGGACTACTGATCCAAGGGTCGTGGGTTCGAGCCTGACTAGCGGCGTGCGTTGTGTCCTTGAGCAAGACACTTTATCCACACTGCTCCAGTTCACCCAGCTGTAAATGGGTACCGATAATTCGTAGTTGCTCTGTAAATACGAATTACCGGCTTCTCTCAAAAAGTCTCTACCTCCGTTCATTCTCCCATTCTTGGGAGACGGCATGCAAGGTCCTAGAGCCAGTGCCGCCGTTAAATATAAGCTAAAAAAAAAAAATGGTAGTCCTAAGGATAGATACCAGCGTTCGAATATAATGGCGAGATTTTTATATCCCTCGAGTACATGTATGTAGTACACCGGTACCAGATATTCTTACGTGCAATCATGACGTTACTAATACAATGGCTTAGAAAGTAGTCGTAAGGGTAGATACCAGCGTTCGAATATAATGGCGAGATTTTTATATCCCTCGATTACATGTATGTAGTACACCGGTACCAAATGTTCTTACGTGCAATCATGACGTTACCCATACAATGGCTTAGAAAGTAGTCCTAAGGGTAGATACCAGCGTTCGAATATAATGGCGAGATTTTTATATCCCTCGTGTACATGTATGTAGTACACCGGTACCAAATGTTCTTACGTGCAATCATGACATTACCCATACAATGGCTTAGAAAGTAGTCCTAAGGGTAGATACCACGTTCGAATATAATGGCGAGATTTTATATCCCTCGTGTACATGTAGTAGTACACCGTACCAGATATTCTTACGTGCAATCATGACGTTACCAATACAATGGCTTATAAACAGTAATGTTTCGAGTTGCGTTCCCAGCTCTATCAGAGTACAGTAGATTTATTTAATGTTATGTTATGTGGCATGTGCATATTACATACCAAGGAATTACGTACAAGTACATGTTAAAGCACCCGGCCCAGTAGGCCTGTATTTCGCCTTACACTCACTAACAAGTAAGTATATACATGTACATATATAGAGCGGATGTACTTAAAGTTCCTAATAAGCAATAATAATAATAAATACAGTTCACGTTAATGTGCAGGTCTGACGTGATTCATAGGTGCAGACCAATCGGCTGGTACAATAGTGCCCTGAGTATACAATCGCTCCGATAATATACTGACACGCTCAGCTGCGTACGTAACTGTGATAACCATTTCACCCCTAAATATCTGCAATGGACTAAACTTGCTGCTAGTGCTACCAATCCAGTCATCACAGAATTGTTCGGACTAGCACATTTAAGGATGGGTGTGTTCTTTTTAAAATTTCGAAATATGGAAATTACTTCAAAAAGTGCAGATCCCGACGAGACAGTTCTCACGAGCCGGCTGATCTGGATCTACACTGTTTGCCAATACTACATTACAGACCTGTGGGTTTGAAAGGGTTAGTAGTTGTCACAGTGTTATTACTCACCATTGTCAACCGTTTGCCCATATCATGGATAATCGACAGACGTGATCAACGGCCAAAGTCAGTTGTCTGATCTCCACAAAACAACACGCATAATTATCATACACATACTCAGTGTGTGTAGAATGAACACTTTTCTGGTTGAATATTATGTTATAATAACAATGGTTTACAAGTGTACACATATAGCAGGATATGTTTGCCGGCTGAGAAAAGAGGCATAACAGCACGCGTGACAGGCTAATTCGCAACCATCCTTCGCTACCGCGCAGTCGAGTCAATCATTCACTGGTGGTTTCACGTTTTGGTTCAATTATAAGTGTACATTATGTGTACATTATATTATCAATGAAGTAGGTCTTAAATTGTCGCGTGTGATATTTGTCTCTCTCATCAGGCAACACAATAGTACAACCATTACAGTTCGAACACACGTTGATCGGCTGTCCAACGGTTATATTGAATGCTATGTAGAGCTAACAAATATACATACCGTAACTGTTGATAAGCCGTTAAACCCCAACAAACAAAACAAACACAGGTAAATATAACGAATGATCTCGGTATGTCCCCAGGGATGAGAGCATTACGACTGAGTCTGAGAATGGAGCCGACAACGATACCGATGTCGTGGACCGCCGTCGCCGCTCATCCGACGATAAAGGGTGAGTGTTACTGTACTCTTCTACTTGAGGACAAGTCGTCTATTTCACCAAAATTGCAAAGTATACTTCTCTTGCTAAGTACACTTTGAGGGAGAACTTTTCACTTTAAGGATAAATTTATTATTTTTTACTATACATGTACTGAGTTTATTACATTAATGTAATACATTCAGTACAATAATCCTGCATACTTTTAATCATCAAATATATGCAGTCCATAGTGTTATATGAAATAATGCATTTCGGGAAAAATATATGATTACTCCCTCAAAGTATACTTAGCTAGATAAGTATACTTAGCTAGATAAGTATACTTAGAACTTTTGGTGAAATCTGCTACTGTGACTATATACCTCATACTCCCCTTTCATGCTCAAAGTCTGATTTTTAGTGTGAATTGGCAATTGCTATGCTCAGTCTCAGCCGATGGTAGTGCCTGATTTTATATTAACGCTTTCAACACAGGCCTGTATGGTGGCATTGGCAAACAGTGTTGATCCAGATGAGCCGGCTCGTAATGAGCCGTCTCATCAGGATCTGCACTTTTTGAAAGTACTTTTCATCTGAAAATCATTTTGTGACGATTGGATTGGTTGCAAAATAAACATATCAAAACCCATTCCAGTTACTTATGGGTGAAAGGGTTAAGATTTGCGAATGTTTTAAAATTTCAAGCTGAAAATCATAGAAATTTACCTTAGTAGTTGAGATTGAGCTGTCGGACAAACTTTGTATGGTTGGAGTTTCTAATGTATATGGTCATGGTGCACGACATTAGTTTGAGCTGCGATCAGCTATCGGCCAAATATGACCGATAATCCACGCCCGACGGCCTCCAATTCTGTGTGAAATTCTTTCATACATGCAAATTTCGCTTTGGATGGGGTATGCAAAATGCGAATAACTGAATAAATGCTGCAAACAGCGATTTGAAGTGAGTATATTCACACACCTAAGACCTTTTTCGACTGCCAGAGACAGAAGTCATATATTTAATTGATGTTTATTGTGTTTGTGTGAGTCGGAAAAGAGAGGGCTCTTTCTATAATAGCCATATTGTTTATCAACTTTCTATAATAGGAGATGGTACTGTATGAGACCAAGTGGGTGGGGTAATGGCTTTTTTGTACTGGTCATTTTCTTTGTGTCACAGGTTTGAATATTCCACCTGTGGTGAGCATTGGGAACTTTACCTTCACATTTTTGCGAAAACACTTTGCCTTTTTTTGCGTCAAAAAGTTTGTATAAGTTTCTTCATCATCCTATAACTTTAATATTACTTCATGGATTACTTCAATATTTTGACACTTGATATATGTGAGCCATGGTTCTGGAGACACTTAGCCATTTTTTTACGTCAAAAAGTTTGTACCAGTTTCTTCATCATCATATAACTTTAATATTACTTGAAGGATTGCTTCAATATTTGGATACTTGATACATTTGAGCATTTGGAACACACTCATGCCGCCATGAACATGGCCTTGATCTTTTTGACCTTCACATGTTTGTGGACGCACTGAGCCATTTTTCTGTGTCAAAAAGTGTGTACAAGTTTCTTCCACCTTGAGACCGTTTTTGTCCCGCCTGCTTTAGCAAAAGCGGGACATAGGCATAGCTTTTCCGTCGTCGTCGGCGGCGTCGTTGGCGGCGGCGTGAACATTTCACATTAAGTTTTTGCGTTTAGCTCCGTTTCCAGAAAACTATATCTCCTACGACCTCCATACTTGGAATACATCAACACTGTGGTGTAACCATCTCACACAGAGGGAACCCATGTGACCTTCACCTACTTTTCATAGTTCATTGACCTACTTTTCACATGCATTCAACATTAAGTTTTTGCGTTTAGCTCTGTTTCTAAAACTTAACGCTCAGGTTAATTCATTGTAACTTCTGTTTCCCTCAATGGAATGCTTTAATATTCCATACATGCATTTGTAACAACATCCCGCATCATTCTACAGAAAGCCCATGGTGCCCACTAACCCCAAAGGTCAAGGTCGCTGACTTAGAAATTTCCGTGTTTGGAAAAGTTAATGCTCAGTTTATGCTTTAATATTACATACATGCATTTGTAACATCCCGCATCATTCTACAGAAAGCCCATGGTGCCCGCTAACCCCCAAAGGAAAGGTCAAGGTCACCGACTTAGAAATTTCCGTGTTTGGTTTGAAAAGTTAGCGCTCAGTTTATGCTTTGATATTCCATACATGCATTTGTACAACATCCGCATCATTCTACAGAAAGCCCATGATTGCCCGCTAACCCCAAAGTCAAGGGTCACCGACTTAGAAATTTTCCGTGTTTGGAAAAGTTAATGCTCAGTTTATGCTTTAATATTACATACATGCATTTGTAACATCCCGCATCATTCTACAGAAAGCCCATGGTGCCCGCTAACCCCAAAGGTCAAGGTCACCGACTTAGAAATTTCCGTGTTTGGAAAAGTTAGCGCTCAGTTTATGCTTTGATATTCCATACATGCATTTGTAACAACATCCCGCATCGAAAGCCCATGGTGCCCGCAAACCGCAAAGGTCAAGGTCGCCGACTTAGAAATTTCCGTGTTTGGAAAAGTTAACGCTCAGTTTTAGCGCTCAGTTTATGCTTTAATATGCCATACGTGCATTTGTAACAACATCCCGCATCATTCTACAGAAAGCCCATGGTGCCCGCTAACCCCAAAGGTCAAGGTCACTGACTTAAAAATTTCCGTGTTTGGAAAAGTTAACGCTCAGTTTATGCTTTGATATTCCATACATGCATTTGTAACAACATCCCGCATCATTCTACAGAAAGCCCATGTTGCCCGCTAACCCCAAAGGTCAAGGTCACCGACTTAGAAATTTCCGTGTTTGGAAAAGTTAACGCTCAGTTTATGCTTTAATATTCCATACATGCATTTGTAACAACATCCCACATCATTCTACAGAAAGCCCATGGTGCCCGCAAACCCCAAAGGTCAAGGTCGCTGACTCAGAAATTACCGTGTTTGGATAGTTAACGCTCAGTTTATGCTTTAATATTCCATACATGCATCTGTAACAACATCCCGCATCATTCTACAGAAAGCCCATGGTGCCCGCAAACCACAAAGGTCAAGGTCGCTGACTTAGAAATTTCTGTGTTTGGAAAAGTTAACGCTCAGTTTAAGCGCTCAGTTTATGCTTTAATATGCCATACATGCATTTGTAACAACATCCCGCATCATTCTACAGAAAGCCCATGGTGCCCGCTAACCCCAAAGGTCAAGGTCACTGACTTAAAAATTAACGTTCAGTTTATGCTTTAATATTCCATACATGCATTTGTAACAACATCCCGCATCATTCTACAGAAAGCGCATCATTCTACAGAAAGCCCATGGTGCCCGCTAACCCCAAAGGTCAAGGTCACTAACTTAGAAATTAACGTGTTTGGAAAAGTTAACGCTCAGTTTATGCTTTGATATTCCATACATGCATTTGTAACAACATCCCGCATCATTTTACAGAAAGCCCATGGTGCCTGCTAACCCCAAAGGTCAAGGTCACTGAATTATAAATTTCCATGTTTGGAAAGTTAACGCTCAGTTTATGCTTTAATATTCCATACATGCATTTTTAACAACATCCCGCATCATTCTACAGAAAGCCCATGGTGCCTGCTAACCCCAAAGGTCAAGGTCACTGAATTAGAAATTTCCGTGTTTGCAAAAGTTAATGCTCAGTTTATGCTTTAATATTCCATACATGAATTTGTAACAACATCCCGCATCATTCTACAGAAAGCCCATGGTGCCCGCAAACCGCAAAGGTCAAGGTCGCTGACTTAGAAATTTCTGTGTTTGGAAAAGTTAACGCTCAGTTTTAGCGCTCAGTTTATGCTTTAATATGCCATACATGCATTTGTAACAACATCCCGCATCATTCTACAGAAAGCCCATGGTGCCCGCTAACCCCAAAGGTCAAGGTCACTGACTTAGAAATTAACGCTCAGTTTATGCTTTAATATTCCATACATGCATTTGTAACGACATCCCGCATCATTCTACAGAAAGCCCATGGTGCTAACCCCAAAGGTCGGAAGGTCACTGACTTAGAAATTAACGCTCAGTTTATGCTTTAATATTCCATACATGCATTTGTCACAACATCCCGCATCATTCTACAGAAAGCGCATCATTCTACAGAAAGCCCATGGTGCCCGCTAACCCCAAAGGTCAAGGTCACTAACTTAGAAATTTACGTGTTTGGAAAAGTTAACGCTCAGTTTATGCTTTAATATTCCATACATGCATTTGTAACAACATCCCGCATCATTTTACAGAAAGCCCATGGTGCCCGCTAACCCCAAAGGTCAAGGTCACTGAATTATAAATTTCCATGTTTGGAAAAGTTAACTCTCTGTTTATGCTTTAATATTCCATATATGCATTTGTAACAACATCCCGCATCATTCTACAGAAAGCCCATCATTCTACAGAAAGCCCATGGTGCCCGCTACACCCGGTCAAGGACATCTACTTAGAAAGGCCGTCAAGTTTGGTTACTTAACGCTCAGTTTATGCTTTAATATTCCATACATGCATTTGTAACAATATCCCGCATCATTCTACAGAAAGCCCATGGTGCTCACTAACCCCAAGGTTATTACAAGCTCCTTATATACTATCAAACTGCGCCAGGCGGGACATTTTGCTACGCGGAGCTCTTGTTGTGTTTAAAGCATGCACTTCTCTGATGGTTTTTGTGATGATTACTTCAGGACATGCCCATTATCATGTTACGGTCAAATGCCTTGGCAGTGGCGAGACCATTTCCGTGGTGGAATTCTTGTTATCAGTAGGTGTCAATTACTCAATGCAGTGATACAACTGCCTACTGTTGCAGTTGGACAGTGGATGTTGGTGGGTCGACATGCTCGGTAGAGACTGTGACAGAGACACAAATTCAGTGTAGGACGGGTAGCTACAAGGGCAAAGGCAAAGACACTGTCGTGAAAATGAGAAAGCGTAAGAGAGGCAATGCAAAATGGGTAAGTTCATACCACTGACTACAGTAATATATGCTCCATTAGTCATTTAATTATATAACCGTAATAACCCTAAATATTTAGACATAATTTAGTCTAGTACACACATATATCTGATTTCCCCCAACAAAGAGTGTCCCAATGTTTACGGTTAGTATGGTTGTTATAATTTATTGCATTGAATACAATTTCTGTTGGTTTTCTAAAACAAATGGTCTGAATATTTAGGGTTATTACGGTATACAGTTATTTCTTAGTCAATCGGGGCAAGTCCAATTATTGCCCGAGGTGCTGTGGACGACCCGATGCGCTATTGCCCAAGGCCGATGGATGACCATTCTGTTCTGTAGAGCGGCAATATACAACTCACGTGTTGCCCATATATGGAGAAATGATGTCATCACAATTACGTATTCCATTGATCCATTCAACCAATTGAATCATCTCGGACATGCCACTGAATTTTGAGATAGTCACTTTCGCCAAGACCTCCACATCCAGAAATTAATTTGCACAACTCTTGGCCATATTTTTTTGCTTCACTTGCTTTGAGTTTGTAAATTTGTGATATGTAATAAAATGTGTATTGAGCAAGCCAAACTGTTCTTCATGGACTAGTACAGTCTTTATTGGGTCCTACCGCTGAACCCTTCCAACACCACAGGCCTGATTAGTGATATTGGCAAAAAGTGTAGATCCAGATGAGCCGGCTGGTGACGAGCAGTCTCATCAGGATCTGCACTTTTTGCAGGTAATTTTCATATTTTTGAGAACAAAAACACCCCACTTTTCATAAATGGAATAGTCTAAACAGTGATGACTGAATTGGTTGTAAAATTACCATAGTAAAATACATTCCAGTTACTTAGGGGTGAAATGGTTAACTCTCGGTTCACTGTGCTCACTTGTTTGTTTGCCAAGGAACCAATTCCAATTGCATAAACAGTATACTGTTATTTCATGGTCATTAGTGGAAAAATCAAAACATTGTGCCCCTTGAAGGCCGAGGGCAATAGTGCAACACATCGTCCACAGCACCGAGGGTAATTAGAGAGAAGGCCTTGGCCAATAGTGCAGCGCATCGTCCACAGCACCGAGGGGAAATAGGGGACAAGGCGTCAGGCAATAGTGCATAGGGTCGTCAATAGCACCGAGGGTAAATAGAGAGAGGGCTGAGGGTATGGTGCATTGGGTCATCCACAGCACCGAGGGGAAATTGAGAGAAGGCCTAGGACAATAGTGCAACGCATCGTCCACAGCACCAAGGGTAAATATAGAGAAGGCCTCGGGCAATAGTGCATCGGGTCGTCCACAGCACCGAGCGGAAATAGAGAGAAGGCCTTAGGCAATAGTGCATCCTGTCGTCCACAGCACCGAGGGTAAATAGAGAGAAGGCCCAGGGCAATAGTACAACCTGTTGCCCACATCACTGAGAGGAAATATAGAGAAGGCATCGGGAAATAGTGCATCGGGTCGTCCACAGCACCAAGGGGAAATAGAGAGAAGGCCTCGGGCAATAGTGCATCAGGTTGTCCACAGCACCGAGGGGCAATATTTTGACTGTTCCCCGAATGGCCATGAATAACTGTTTTATTGCTCAACCTGTAATTTACTCACAATGCTCTATGTGATACAATGAATATTTCTGGGGTGTGGCGCATCGTCTGACCAATATATAATTGCATTAAATTTTAGGATGCAGTCTTCAATAAAAAATCTTGATGTCACGTTCTTATATGATTGTTTTAAAAAAAAGATACATATGATGTTTTACCATGGGACGACCGGACAGGCAGAGAAAAACTTCAGAGTTTGTGTACCCTTCTCATCTAAAACCTTTCAGTCAATCGATCTGAAACTATACACATGTCGCCTACTCAGATTGAAGATGTGCACCACAGTGTTTTTATACCAAAAGCAATGTTTTAAAAATATCAGTTTTTTGACTTAGCCATTTTTTTGTCTTACTCGTTTGCGGAATGCGCGGTATAGTCGGCACTGTAGTGTACGTCTATCCATCCGTACGTATGTGCGTCCGAGGTTAAAGTTTTTCGCTATACGTGTACTATCAAAGCCTCGGCATGGGTGTTTAACATGATCAATATTGTCATTCTACCCGTGTGGCCCCTGTACCCAATGTCAAGGTCAAATTACTTTTAAATTTACTTGAAACTTTTTTTGGATTTAGGTTAAAGTTTTTAAGAACACTATATCTCCGAAACCGCTTGTCAATTCACTTTAAACTTCATGTGTGTCTTTATCATCATTTGTATTATATGCCCAACTCGGGTAGCCTCTTTGTCCAATGTCAAATTACTTCTTTTTTTTAGATTTAGGTTTTAAGTTTTTAAGAACACAATATCTCTGAAACCACTTCACCATTTTACTCGAAACATCACATGTGTGTTTATCATCATCCATATTTTCATTCTATGCCAAACCCGTGCTGCCCCTGTGCCCAATGTCAAGGTCAAATTACTTTAAAATAATTGATTGTATTTGTACGGGTTAAAGCGTTTTTGCATTAAAAGTTTTTTAGTACAATAAAATGCTTCGACAAGCGCGACATGCGGGCCGCGGCTATCTAGTCTACATATGTGTATGCAATTCTATATAGAGTACAGAGTTTATGTATACTACTCAGTCCTCTAAAACCTGTCAGTCAATCAATCTGGAACTATACACACATGTTCTATAAATATTGAAGATGTGGACCTTGGTGTTTTTGTGCCGAAACAATATTTTTTTAACAAAAGTATCACCTTTTTGTCTACATTTGTGTATGTAATTCTATATATGGTACAGAGTTGGTGTACACTACTCCTCTAAAACCTCTAAATCTGAAATTATATTGAAGATGTGCACCGTGTTGTTTTTATGCAAACAAATATTCAATCGATCTGAAACTTCACACACGTCTACAAATATTGTATTTTTTTTAACAAAATTATAAACTTTTTAACTTAGCCATTTTTTCTACATTTTTGTATGCAATTCTATATAATTTCTAATGTACGCATCTCTTCCTAAATTAGTATACCTGTTTATCACAACATGAGGAAGAAATAATGATATGGATTTAATATTCACATTTAGGTGGTGAATTAATTCACCTTGGTGACAACTTGACATTTCTGCATCTTCAGCCCATATTCGACGGGCATATTTTGTGACGAGCAGCACTCTTGTTAGGGGTGAAAATTGTTTTGATTATTCCACTGGCACATGGAACTATTGCTTTGGCACGTGAAACTATTTCCCAGAAACGTCAAAATCCAGGGAATAGTCAAAACTACTTAATATCAACTTATTTAGGGAGTTGGGTAATAATACGTCTTTCCCAGCCTTAAATGACCTTAGCTGTTGATAGGACGTTAAACACCAAGAACAACAATAATACATGTATGTCTTATTATATACATACTTTTGTTTCCCATTGAAACGCAGACCTTCAATATTTTTCCATATATATTGACGTCTCGTGAGTTCATATTTGTCAGAATAGTTCCTTGTAAATCATCACTATTAACATGATTAAAATTGTTTATTTTAGTTATATTTTGTGTATTATTTAGGCGCATATACATATGAGTGTGTATTGAGTGATGTACGTATACACTAAAAAGGTTATTTGATTTGTATGTGGTTATATGCAACGATTTTGCACTCCTAAAGTCAAGCACTATCGCACGCTGCAAAACTTGTGCATATATCCACATACAAATCAAATAACCTATAATCATCTCTCTATAGCGAAGAGGTGCCAGGAACAGATTTTCCTACATGCACTATTGGAGCTCGACAACCACCTGGGGTGACAATGATCCGCCCGTTGCCGGCGACTTCGTTGTCATACCACCAGACACGACCATCTATCTCGACATCTCCACGCCCATACTCAGGGGTCTACTCATTCAAGGTACAGTGGAACCTCTCTAAGCAAGACACCCACAGCTCCCATTGTATCCAGTTTAGTGCGCTTCCACTATATGTTGGGGACCTCCCATGGTGTCCGGGTTAGTGAGGTTCCACTATATCCGGACACCTCCCAGGGTGTCCGGCTTAGCGAGGTTCCACTTTACCATTGGGAATTCCTAGGATGTCCAGTTTAGAGAGGTTTTCTATATCGCCATAGGGTGTACATTTTTTAGCTCGACTATTCGAAGAATAGTTAGAGCTTATGTTGTCACCCCGGCGTCGGCGTCCGTCGGCGTCACCGTCACCGTCACGCCTTGGTTAAGGTTTTTAGTCGAGCTTGTATATGGAATACTACTGGCCCTACACCCACCATACTTGGACAACTTCATCACCTAGTGATGTACATCAATAACCCCTGATATATATTTGACCTTCACCTACATTTCCTCTTGAATTACTTAGTTAATTCCCCTTGGTTAAGGTTTTCAGTCAACCTTGGTTAAGGTTTTTAGTCAAGCTTGTATATGCAATACTACTGGCCCTACACCCACCATACTTGGACAACTGCATCTCCTAGTGATGCACATTAATAACCCCTGATCTACATTTGACCTTTACCTACATTTCCTCTTGAATTACTTGGTTAATTCCCCTTGGTTAAGGTTTTTAGTCAACCTTGGTTAAGATTTTTAGTTAAGCTTGTACATGGAATACTATTGTGCATACAGACACCATTCTTGGACAACCTTTTCTCATAAGGATGTACATCAATAACCCCTGATCTATATTTGACCTTGACCTACATTTCCTCTTGAATTACTTAGTTAATTTCCCTTGGTTAAGGTTTTTAGTCAAGCTTGTATATGGAATATTACTGGCCCTACACCCACCATACTTGGACAACTTCATCTCCTAGTGATGTACATCAATAACCCCTGATCTATATTTGACCTTCACCTACATGTCCTCTTGAATTACTTAGTTAATTCCCCTTGGTTAAGGTTTTTAGTCAACCTTGGTTAAGGTTTTTAGTCAAGCTTGTATATGCAATACTACTGGCCCTACACCCACCATACTTGGACAACTTCATCTCCTAGTGATGCACATCAATAACCCCTGATCTACATTTGACCTTTACCTACATTTCCTCTTGAATTACTTAGTTAATTCCCCTTGGTTAAGGTTTTTACTCAAACTCAACCTTGGTTAAGGTTTTTAGTTAAGCTTGTACATGGAATACTATTGTGCATACAAACACCATACTTGGACAACCTTTTCTCATAAGGATGTACATCAATAACCCCTGATCTATATTTGACCTTGACCTACATTTCCTCTTGAATTACTTAGTTAATTCCCCTTGGTTAAGGTTTTTAGTCAAGCTTGTATATGGAATATTACTGGCCCTACACCCACCATACTTGGACAACTTCATCTCCTAGTGATGTACATCAATAACCCCTGATCTATATTTGACCTTCACCTACATGTCCTCTTGAATTACTTAGTTAATTCCCCTTGGTTAAGGTTTTTAGTCAACCTTGGTTAAGGTTTTTAGTCAAGCTTGTATATGCAATACTACTGGCCCTACACCCACCATACTTGGACAACTGCATCTCCTAGTGATGCACATTAATAACCCCTGATCTACATTTGACCTTTACCTACATTTCCTCTTGAATTACTTGGTTAATTCCCCTTGGTTAAGGTTTTTAGTCAACCTTGGTTAAGGTTTTTAGTTAAGCTTGTACATGGAATACTATTGTGCATACAAACACCATACTTGGACAACCTTTTCTCATAAGGATGTACATCAATAACCCCTGATCTATATTTGACCTTGACCTACATTTCCTCTTGAATTACTTAGTTAATTCCCCTTGGTTAAGGTTTTTAGTCAAGCTTGTATATGGAATATTACTGACCCTACACCCACCATACTTGGACAACTTCATCTCCTAGTGATGTACATCAATAACCCCTGATCTATATTTGACCTTCACCTACATTTCCTCTTGAATTACTTAGTTAATTCCCCTTGGTTAAGGTTTTTAGTCAACCTTGGTTAAGGTTTTTAGTCAAGCTTGTATATGCAATACTACTGGCCCTACACCCACCATACTTGGACAACTTCATCTCCTAGTGATGCACATCAATAACCCCTGATCTACATTTGACCTTTACCTACATTTCCTCTTGAATTACTTAGTTAATTCCCCTTGGTTAAGGTTTTTACTCAACCTTGGTTAAGGTTTTTAGTTAAGCTTGTACATGGAATACTATTGTGCATACAAACACCATACTTGGACAACCTTTTCTCATAAGGATGTACATCAATAACCCCTGATCTATATTTGACCTTGACCTACATTTCCTCTTGAATTACGTAGTTAATTCCCCCTTGGTTAAGGTTTTTAGTCAAGCTTGTATATGGAATATTACTGGCCCTACACCCACCATAACGGACAACTTCATTTCCTAGTGATGTACATCAATAACCCCTGATCTATATTTGACCTTCACCTACATTTCCCCTTGAATTACTTAGTTAATTCCCCTTGGTTAAGGTTTTTAGTCAACCTTGGTTAAGGTTTTTAGTCAAGCTTGTATATGCAATACTACTGGCCCTACACCCACCATACTTGGACAACTTCATCTCCTAGTGATGCACATCAATAACCCCTGATCTACATTTGACCTTTACCTACATTTCCTCTTGAATTACTTAGTTAATTCCCCTTGGTTAATTTGGTTTTTACTCAAACTCAACCTTGGTTAAGGTTTTTAGTTAAGCTTGTACATGGAATACTATTGTGTATACAAACACCATACTTGGACAACCTTTTCTCATAAGGATGTACATCAATAACCCTGATCTATATTTGACCTTGACCTACATTTCCTCTTGAATTACTTAGTTAATTCCCCTTGGTTAAGGTTTTTAGTCAAGCTTGTATATGGAATATTACTGGCCCTACACCCACCATACTTGGACAACTTCATCTCCTAGTGATGTACATCAATAACCCCTGATCTATATTTGACCTTCACCTACATGTCCTCTTGAATTACTTAGAATTAATTCCCCTTGGTTAAGGTTTTTAGTCAACCTTGGTTAAGGTTTTTAGTCAAGCTTGTATATGCAATACTACTGGCCCTACACCCACCATACTTGGACAACTGCATCTCCTAGTGATGCACATTAATAACCCCTGATCTACATTTGACCTTTACCTACATTTCCTCTTGAATTACTTGGTTAATTCCCCTTGGTTAAGGTTTTTAGTCAACCTTGGTTAAGGTTTTTAGTTAAGCTTGTACATGGAATACTATTGTGCATACAAACACCATACTTGGACAACCTTTTCTCATAAGGATGTACATCAATAACCCCTGATCTATATTTGACCTTGACCTACATTTCCTCTTGAATTACTTAGTTAATTCCCCTTCGTTAAGGTTTTTAGTCAAGCTTGTATATGAAATATTACTGGCCCTACACCCACCATACTTGGACAACTTCATCTCCTAGTGCTGTACATCAATAACCCCTGATCTATATTTGACCTTCACCTACATTTCCTCTTGAATTACTTAGTTAATTCCCCTTGGTTAAGGTTTTTAGTCAACCTTGGTTAAGGTTTTTAGTCAAGCTTGTATATGCAATACTACTGGCCCTACACCCACCATACTTGGACAACTGCATCTCCTAGTGATGCACATCAATAACCCCTGATCTACATTTGAGCTTTACCTACATTTCCTCTTGAATTACTCAGTTAATTCCCCTTGGTTAAGGTTTTTAGTCAACCTTGGTTAAGGTTTTTAGTCAAGCTTGTATATGCAATACTACTGGCCCTACACCCACCATACTTGGACAACTTCATCTCCTAGTGATGCACATTAATAACCCCTGATCTACATTTGACCTTTACCTACATTTCCTCTTGAATTACTTACTTAATTCCCCTTGGTTAAGGTTTTTAGTCAACCTTGGTTAAGGTTTTTAGTTAAGCTTGTACATGGAATACTATTGTGCATACAGACACCATACTTGGACAACATTTTCTCATAAGGATGTACATCAATAACCCCTGATCTATATTTGACCTTGACCTACATTTCCTCTTGAATTACTTAGTTAATTCCCCTTGGTTAAGGTTTTTAGTCAAGCTTGTATATGGAATATTACTGGCCCTACACCCACCATACTTGGACAACTTCATCTCCTAGTGATGTACATCAACAACCCCTGACCTATATTTAACCTTCACCTACATTTAACCTTGAATTACTTAGTTAATTCCCCTTGGTTAAGGTTTTTAGTCAACCTTTGTTAAGATTTTTATTCGAGCTTGTACATGGAATACTATTGTGCATACAGACACCATACTTGGACAACCTTTTCTCATAGGGATGTACATCAATAACCCCTGATTTATATTTCACCTTGACCTTGACCTACATTTCTTCTTGAATTACTTACTTAATTCCCCTTGGTTAAGCTTTTTAGTAAAGCTTGTAGATGAAATACTCCTGGCCCTACACCAACCATACTTGGGCAATTTCATCTCCTAGTGATGTACATCAACAACCCCTGACCTATATTTGACCTTGACCTACATTTAACCTTGAATTACTTAGTTTATTCCCCTTGGTTAAGGTTTTTAGTCAACCTTGGTTAAGGTTTTTAGTCAAGCTTGTAGATGGAATACTATTGTGCATACATACACCATACTTGGAGAAATTTTTCTCATAGGGATGTACATCAATAAACCCTGACCTATATTTTACCTTCACCTACATTTAACCTTGAATTACTTACTTATTTCCCCTTGGTTAAGGTTTGTACTCAAACTTGGTTAATGTTTATAGTCAAGCTTGTATATGGAATACTCCTGGGCCTACATCAACCATACTTGGAAAACTTCATCTCCTAGTGATGTACATCAATAACCCCTGACCTATATCTGGCATTGACCTACATTTAACCTTGAATTACTTACTTAATTTCCCTTGGTTAAGGTTTTTAGTCAACCTTGGTTAAGGTTTTATGCAGGCCGCGTCCACCTTGTTTGTCAAGCTATGTGTACATCAACAACCCTCGTAGTCGAGCTATGCTGCTCTCCTACAGCTCTTGTTACGTTTTATTATACCCTGTATATCCAGTTTAGAGATGTTCCATATCACTCTAGTGGACATCTGAAAGTATATGCTTCCAATTACAATTCGATGGAGACTGTTAATTGTAAATCAAGAAAACGTACCTACTCTCTGTTCCTCGTTTTGCTGTCGACAAACTTTTGGCTATTAAACACATTAAACTAAATATAAAAAAATATTTAAATGTAAGTATGTTTTCATCAATAACGAAAACAAAATCTAATAAGATTTTTTATACGACCAGGTACGTATTATGTTTTACCGCGGGGCGGGCGGGTGGCGGTGCATGGGCGGCGGACAGAAAAAGTGCATAGTTTGTGTACACAACTCCTCTAACAGTTCAGTCGATCGTTCTGAAACTATACACACGTTTTATACACATTGAAGATGTGCACCTTGGTGTTTTTATCTCGAAAAAATAGTTTTTGTATCCAATTCTATATAATTTCTACTTTTCATATCTCTACCTAAATTAGTATACATGTTTAGCACAACGAGAGGAAGAAATAATGCTATAGAGTTTCAAATTCTCATTAAAGTTTCTTGCCTTGGTGACAGCTTCACATTTCTGCATCTTCGCTGTCTGGCACATCTTCGACGGGTGTATTTTGTGACTTACGGCACTCTTGTTTAATCTGTGGACCAATTTTCAAAATCTACATTTTGTTTACCTTTTTGTTACACCATTTCCAAACTAAACTGCCAGGTTTCAGAGTCACTCTCCAAATTTTGTTTCCTCCTGCTGCAGCTCCACCATCCCCATTTTATCCTTGTTAAATGGTAACGAGGCCTTCAACCAATATAGTGGGACATTTAACCCTTTGAACCCGAAAGCCCGCTATAGCTGTTTATGCAAACAGAGCCGTCTCATCAGGATCTGTACTTTTTGAAAGTAATTTTTCTATTTTTGAGAACAAAAAATACCCCCTTTTCATAAATGTACTAGTCTGAAAATCATTTTGTGATGATTGGATTGGCTGCAAAATTAACATACATGTATGAAAATCCTTTCCAGTTACTTAGGGGTGAAAGGGTTAAAGGTTAATTCTCCAATAATGTTGTGTATTCCTATACATAGAGGATATTACATAAGTCATGATAAGTCACGATGTATTATTTATTAAACGGGTTTACTGAGGCTATGCCGAGTTTCAGTTAACAAATTTAATAAATATCATATTAAATCAACACAAATGTTAGATTATATTTATTGCATAAGCACATATAATTTGAAACTGTATTGATTACCTAACATGTTTTCTGTAGCAGGCTCATTTGCATATGTATTACACTATTGTATTATGATTTATACTACATTGTGTTATTAAAGGTACATGCTCACTCAGTAGGCACATGTTCTTTATAGAAATTAAATAAGTGTATAACTGTGTTACTTTTCCACCAGTTATAAAAATTACAAGTGCTCGCTATACAGATAAAATAATTTAGTAATATTTATTTTACTGATAGTGGCGTGCGGTGGTATCAGGCTATTTTCATATGTAAATGGGGTATGATACTTTTTAATTATTTATACTAATTAAATGTGTCACTTGAAAACATTATATTTTCGACAGATTATAAAGTATGATCATTGCACATCAAAAACCAAATACAGATTATAAATAGTAAAGGCCATTAACATTTTCAGGAAACACGGTTATCGCCCCTGATATCAGTGTGGAAATTTACATCTGATATAAAATGTATACTAATGCCAATCAATATTTTGCCATAAAATGTCTCAGATGATGTCTCTGATATAAAGAACAGTTGTGCCTACTGAGTGGGCATGTACCTTTAAACAGCTAAATCCTATTTTATGCAATAATAGATTGCTCTGTGTACGTTGTTGAAGAAATATCAGTATTTATACATGCAACTTCACAGTGCCCGCCCCGCTGTGCATAAACCATATAAAGTGA
Organism: Conchocele bisecta; assembly: GCA_029237695.1. Classification (NCBI taxonomy): domain Eukaryota; kingdom Metazoa; phylum Mollusca; class Bivalvia; order Lucinida; family Thyasiridae; genus Conchocele; species Conchocele bisecta. The sequence continues at coordinate 66,564,625 of CM055270.1, read as the reverse complement.
GATGGAAAAACATTTCCTACTTGAAAATATATGCATCAACTATAAAAGCAGTGCCTATGTTAAATTTATTAAGTATATAAACATGTCTCGCAATTACGTATTTGCATCAACTATAAAAGCAGTGTCTATATCTCAAATTGATTCGTATATAAACATGTCTTGCAAATACGTCTTCTATTTCAGGTGGCCATCTGATATTTCTGGATAAAGACTTGGAGTTAAATTCGAAGTTCATTCTTATAACAGATGGTGGATCCCTGGAGGTAAGGTTACCAACAACCATTTGGAGGCCTTATAATATTTGTGACAATTGTAGCCTTGGTCCTACTGAAAATTCACAGTTGAATTTATTTATATATATCCAGTTCAACTGGTATGGATTAGGGTCTCATTGCTTGTAAAAAGGGCAAATGTAGCACGATTTATGGGTAGACTATTTGACTCGTGTTGATCCAGATAATCATACATATCTGCACAATCTGATCATGGACTACATTATTTACCAGATTCATATTTACACATGTATTATTGTTATTGCAATCAGTGTCGTCTCGGATCAGACTGCACATATGTTCAGTCTGATCTGTGTCTACTCTGTTCGCTAAACACAATTTTATTTCTATTCTAAACGCTGAAATACAACTTAGGACCGTATCTCATTAAATAGACCTGCAAAGGGAAATACTGAGTACGATTCCCCATTTGAAAGGCATTGGACAGAAAATTACAGTGAAACATACATACATCAAAGGGAATACCAGTCTAGTGTCTTTTGTTATCAAGTTTATTAGACAAGTCTGTGTCACGCGTAGGAATTCTACCATTTCCGAGCCGAGTCTGATAAACTTATACCAACACTCACTAGGTTATTATTCTATTTATCTGGTAAAATTTTATGCCAGCCGGTGATCAAATATACAATACTTTCAAGAAAAGTAAGTGGACTTGTCTACATTGCGTCGTTACACTTACGTCATTCGGTAGCGTCATGTGACTGCATTCGACCAATGAAACATTGGTTTTCAATTTGTTGTTACCCAGATCTTCATAGCAGGTCAATGCCTGATACGATGACATATAGTATCAGTACATATTGTGGCAATACAAAGCTCATTACCTGGAGGTTTTGTAAATTAGTGGGAGTGATCTTTGCTTGTTTTGCCACAGGTTGGAAGTGAAGCAGAGCCATTTGAAAGTACGGCCATTATTACATTGTACGGGCACCACAGAGACAAGGAATTACCTGTCTATGGCATGAAGTTCATTGCTGTCCGGGAAGGCGCCTTGGAATTACATGGTCAGATACACAACATTATTGTTTACCCTAGTTTCTCGATCAATGAAAGAACAATTAATCGGATATTGCGACGCTTTCGCCAATATCAATTAAATATTAAATGTTCATAGCTATAGTTAGAACTGATTTTACGCCTTGTTGTCATCAGTTCACGAGACACAAAGTTTATTACCGCCCACACACGAGCTCACTTCGTGTCACACCGCATCACATGCTACTATAGCGATTCAAAACATGTTTAGGGACAGAGCTTCACGACTGGTCTGTGTACACAATAAGTACGTTATAGTCTCTACCGCAATTTAATTTTTCATTAGTCACAATAGATGAGATGACTGCATTTGCAGGCTAATTATATTGCAAATTTATTTGAATCGGTACATTTTCTAAGTATAAACTAATCTGATAGATGTAGCAATGTTTAACTACAGTAGAGGGATGTATTGTGGCCTAGGCGTTAGTACACCTGGCCTATGGCATCAAACATTACTTCCATAGTGGTTCCATCGCACTGGTCTGTCAGACGAGACTTTAAACTGTGGTCCCATCTATATATGACCTTAGCTTTTGATGGAACTTAAACCCTTTCACTTTCACTTAAGTACAACACAATTAATAGGATTTTAATGCAATGCAATGCGTTAATAATTTCTAAAAAAAAAGGACAATTTATCAGGCAGATTGCAGCCACTGAATGAAACAATCATTAAATAAAAATATAAAATAAAATATTTCTCTACCGGCTGACCCAACTACTTTCTGTTACCGAAACCAAACAACTGTTTTTTAGGACTAAGTGCCCACCTGAGAGGAATTATGTGATTGACTTAAATAATGTCATAGACAGTATGTTTGGTTAAGGACCCGTTATTTACCTGATCATCCTTCGTAAATGTGATGAATATATGTATAACATATATGTGAACACTGCCTCGTTACTGTTCCTATCCGGCACATGGAGTGGCCAACTCGGCTGTCTTTGTGTGTTCAAGCCATCAACCACTTTCACCTCTTCTCGCGTTTGACACAAAACGCAAAATGTGAAATAGTCTAAGTATAAACTAATCTGATAGATGTAGCAATGTTTAACTACAGTAGAGGGATGTATTGTGGCCTAGGCGTTAGTACACCTGGACTATGGCATCAAACATTACTTCCATAGTAGTTCCATCGCACTGGTCTGTCGGACGAGACTTTAAACTGTGGTCCCATCTATATATGACCTTAGCTTCTGATGGAACTTAAACCCTTTCACTTTCACTTAAGTACTGTAGAATCTGGCATTACCTGACAACAAAATTAATAGGATTTTAATGCAATGCAATGCAATGCAATGCAATGCAATGCAATGCGTTAATAATTTCTAAAAAAAAAAAAAGGACTATTTATCAGGCAGATTGCAGCCACTGAATGAAACAATCATTAAATAAAAATATAAAATAGAATATTTCTCTACCGGCTGACCAAACAATTTTCTGTTACCGAAACCAAACAACTGTTTTTTAGGACTAAGCGCCCACCTGAGAGGAATTATGTGATATGTGATTGACTTAAATAATGTCATAGACAGTATGTTTGGTTAAGGACCCGTTATTTACCTGATCATCCTTCGTAAATGTGATGAATATATGTATAACATATATGTGAACACTGCCTCGTTACTGTTCCTATCCGGCACATGGAGTGGCGAACCAGCTGTCTTTGTGTGTTCAAGCCATCAACCACTTTCACCTCTTCTGGTGTTTGACACAAAATGCAAAATGTGAAGTAGAACACATGATATAATGTCACATGTAATATTTTCATATGACCGTCCTGCTATGCCGTAAGTATTATGTTTTTCCTGTGTCGATACCTGCTTAGCGCCTATTAAAGGTACATGCCCACTCAGTAATTACAAAGTATTCTTTAGATCAGAGACATCATCTGAGACATTTTCTGGCAAAATAAACATTAATTCAACATTACCCCACGTATTGGTTTGCATTATTGATATCAGGTGCGATAACCATGTTTCCTTAAAATGTTAATGGACATTGCTAGTTATTCTCTATATTTATTTTTTGAAAACATTCATGCTTCATTTGCATATGAAAATAGTCTGATACCACCGTGAGTCACTATCAGACTCAGTAAAATAAATATTACTACATGATTATACATGTATCTGTATAGCGGGCACTCATTTTAGAACTGGTGGAATAGTGACACAATTATACACTTATTTAATTCCGATAAATAACATTGTGTGCCTACTGAGTGGGCATGTACCTTTAAACCGCGATGCTTCAAATGAATAGTATATAAAACAGGTACAAAGTACAGTAACCTGACTAGGGCTGCATACAATTTCATCAGCTGGCACACTGAATTGATCAAACATGTTTATGTAAAATGTTAATGGGTGGTAGTAATGCAGTAGCTAGCTAGTCAACTTGTTTTTACCAAATGAATATTCATATTCCATGATGCCGTGAGTTTGAATCTTCCGCCAGTCATACTTTTTGCCAATGTATTGGTAGTATTAAGCCTCGTATATTATTGAAAATCTCATGGAATAGGCTTTATGTTTCAATCTTATTTGACTGCAGATAGTATATAATTATGTTGCTTGACACACATACTTTTTTATACATACATGTACATAAAATATGCCAGAATGCACTATTTGCATAAATTGCGCTGGTCTGCAGAATAAAATTGGCTAGCTACACCCCTGAAAACCCCTTTGAAATAGGGGTTTCCCAAAATATATGGTCCCCAAAACAAATGGTGTCTGATTACCGTGTATGTGAGATCGGTTCTACATTCATGGGATGTTTTTGTGTGTACATGTAGGTTGGCCAACAGTAAAGACCTGGACTCGACTGAGCGAGACCGCTGCTGTTGGCGCCACAACATTGTTCCTACAGACTCCTGTTGATTGGTCAGTCGGCAGTGAAATTGTCATAGCAACCACGGGTCTGCGCCATTCTCAACACGAAACAGAGACGGCCACAGTGATGGCTGTCAGTGCTGATGGAACACAGCTGACATTGAATAAAGGTATTGCCGTAATAACCCTATATATTTGGACACATTTTGTTCTGGGAAAGCACGGCCGTTTCACTAAACTTCATACAACTAAAATGTTCGTAAGTGCAAAATTATGATAGTCTGTAAATTTCACATTAACACCGTTTTCTTGTATACAATTATTGGATTTACATTTGCAGCCTATGTTCAATACATGTAAATCCATAAATCGAAATTTCCAAACGATCCTAAATTTTCATTTACGAACATTTTAGTCGTACTAAGTTTTGTGTCATGACCCCCCAGGTGTCCAACAACGAAAATGGGACATAGGGAAGCCAAAGTTGTCCGTCCGTCACGTTTTCCATTCTCCTATAACTTCTTTAGTGTAATACTGATTGGCTTTACACTTCATGTACATGTTTATTATCATCCATATATTCATTCCCCACCCACACATGCTCCCCTGTGCCCAAAATCAAATAACTTTGAAATTTCACAATCAGTAGATGCGTGAAAGTTTCAGAATTCTCCTGTAACTTCTTTAGTGTACGAGCAATTGACTTGAAAGTTCATGTGCATGTATCTCATCATTCATATTTTTATTCCCCGTCCCACAATGCTTCTTCCGTGCCCAAGGTCAAGGTCAAATACAGGAGACAAATGTGTCGTTTTTACAGAGTTAGAGTACAAGCAAGAATTAGAGTACAAGCCAGAAATATGTCATTATTACAGCACTATAGTACGAGCCAGAAATGTGTCATTATTACAGCATTAGATTACAAGCCAGAAATGTGTAATTCTTCCAGCATTAGAGTACAAGCCAGAAATGTGTCATTACAGCATTAGAGTACAATCAGCATTAGAGTACACACCAGAAATGTGTCATTATTACAGCATTAGAGTACAAGCAAAAAATGTGTCATCACAGCATTAGAGTACGAGCCATAAATGTGTCATTATCACAGCATTTGAGTACGGGCCAGAAATGTGTCATCATTACTGCATTTAAGTACAAACCAGAAATGTGTCATTATTACAGCATTATAGTACAAGCCAGAAATGTGTCATTATTACAGCATTAGAGTACAAGCCAGAAATGTGTCAGTATTACAGCATTACAGTACAAGCCAGAAATGTGTAATTATTACAGCATTAGAGTACAAGCCAGAAATGTGCCATTCTTACAGCATTAGAGTACAAGCCATAAATGTGTCATTATTACAGCATTAGAGTACAAGCCAGAAATGTGTCATTACTACAGCATTAGATTACAAGCCAGAAATGTGTCATTATTTCAGCATTAGATTACAAGCCAGAAATGTGTAATTATTACAGCATTAGAGTACAAGCCAGAAATGTGCCATTATTACAGCATTAGAGTACAAGCCATAAATGTGTCATTATTACAGCATTAGAGTACAAGCCAGAAATGTGTCATTACTACAGCATTAGATTACAAGCCAGAAATGTGTCATTATTACAGCATTAGATTACAAGCCAAAAATGTGTCATTATTACAACATTAGAGTACAAACCAGAAATGTGCCATTCTTACAGCATTAGAGTATGAGCATCTCGGTGAGTCGGAGCTGATAGATGAGACCGGGGACACGATGGAATTTTATGCAGAGGTCGGTCTGTTGTCGCACAACGTCGTCGTCAGGGGCGACCCCAACAGTGTGTGCGAGGAAGTCATTGAAGCGTGTCCTCAAAATTACCATTCAGGTAAGATTGTCAGTGCGGCTACAAGGCACTGCTGTCTGTCACAGTTAAAGGTATGTCATGGATGGTGTATGTGGCTGTGACTGGAGAAATACAGCTTATGGGTTTTGTGGCCGATACAATTCCACATCCTCAAACTTGCCGTTCAGGGGCCCGAATCACTTAGAAGCATGACGGGTGTTTCATTGATCAAAGTGTGAACAGTGCAGATCCTGATCAGACTGGATCTAAACTCGTCACAAAACCCGTCAGCCCCATTTCTCCAGTCACAACCACATATGTGTATCTAGTGAATTCAGGATATGACAATTTGTTATCAGTCAGTATGTATTCGGATAATGCGAAGCTCGTGACATGATAAATATGAATATAGATAATATTTATTTAACCCTCTGCATGATGCTACATGGAGTCGGAATTCATACACGGTTCTGCCTGACACGGTAATGTGGCCGTCACTGGAGAAATAGAGCTTATGGATTTTGTAACCAGTGTATATCCAGATCAGCCTGTGCATGCGCACAGTCTGATCAGGATCTGCACTGTTCGCAATTTGATCAACGAAACGCCTGTCATGCTTCTAACAAGCATTATAAATCGTTATCAGGCTACAGGAATGTGATATTCCATCAATGAAACACCTGTCATGCTGCTAACACTCAAGCAATATACATGTAGATCGTTATCAGGCTGCAGGATTGTGCTATTTGATCAGGAGCTACACTGGTCGCAAATTCCAAAAACAAATTTCTCACAGCCACATATGAGGCACGCATCTGATTTTGTGCATGAAATATATACTCTGAAATGTTCGCAATTGTCTGAATGTATAAAAACGCATGGCATGTCATGAAAATACATTTACATGGTGGTCTATACAGGCGAGACGGTGGTTCAGACATGTTTCGAAGGACGTTTTGGTGAGGAGACCGGGAACAGCCAGTTTGGGGTGCAGATGATCATTCACAGCGGAGTGACAGGGCGTAATGCCGTGGCGCACATCTCATACACGGAAATCACCTTCGCGGGGCAGGCGTACCGCGTTGGCCGCCACCCCATACATTTCTACCAGCAGCCACACATGGACGGCTCCTACGTGATTGGATGCTCCATACACTTAACATTCAACAGAGCGATCCATATCCACGGATCACACAACCTGGTCATCGAATGGAACGTGTTGTACGATGTGATGGGTGGTGCGGTGTACATGGCGGACAGCACGGAACAAAATCACCTGATACAGTACAATCTTGGCGTGTTTGTCAAGCCAAGTAGCAGCATGTTAAACCAAGATCGGAACCCCGCGACCTTCTGGATCACAAACCCCCTCAACACAGTTCGCCATAACGCAGCAGCCGGTGGCACACATTTTGGATACTGGTATCGAATGCTTGGCTGTTCACAATACACCCTGCTCGGAGAATTCTCCAATAACACAGCGCACTCGTTTGGTTGGTACGGGCTCTGGCTGTATGAGAACTACTTTCCGATGCGAAATGGGTACTGTTCTCTACACGCACATGGCTACTCGAGACCAGCGGTGTTTAGCCATTTCTACTCGTGGAACAATGAGAAAGGAGCGGAGTTTGTCAACGGTGGCGCACTCCAGTTTGCAAACTGCAAGTTGTACAATAACGAGAAGGCAGGACTGGAGGGTCATAAAGTGATGTCCATCCAGCAATACACGAAGGACGGCCCGATGTTGGTTGACAGTCTGGTTGTGGGGAAAACTTCCACGCAGCCCGATGTTCCCTGTACAACAGCTGCTGTTGTGCTTCCACATGGTGGTGGTTTCCAGGTTTGTATTGTCATACCTGGGGCCTGCTTCACTAAACTTCATACGATAAAAATGTTTGTATGAAGATTTCTATGAATTTGCTTCTCACCATAACGTGCTTCTCTAATCCTACAATTTTGTACCTGCGGGTTCATGTCATTAACTGCAGCACATCCATGAAAGATTTTTCAAAATCGGCTGTCAGAACAAATATTATTGTGGATTTCAATTTTGCACTTACAAACTTCTTTGTCATACAAAGTTTAGTGAAACGGACCCCTGAGCTCCAGATAAGCTTTATGTCTAACGAGTACATTGTATTGTACCCCCTGCTTTCAAATTAAATGCGTATTTTATTTTTACAAATGGATTATTTATTTTCTTCATTAGTAAAGATGGAACAGTGTTTGCTTTTTGCAGCTCAACTAAAATAAATGTTCAACTTTATTACAGTATTTTCACATTGCTGTGAGTAATTTTGTACTCCCTCTGTTGATAATCAATGCGTATTCAGCTAAAATAAGTGCATAAAATACGCCAATACACCCCTTATCTGGAGCTCTTGTCATACAAAGGATCCGTCTGGAGAAACGTGCCTTATAAACCCTTTCAACTCTATGTAACTAGAATGGACTGTGATATGCTAATTTTCCATCCAATCCAATTGTCACAAAATGATTTTTAGACTAGTCCATTTGTAAAAAAAGGGATGTTTATCTAAGAAAATGTAACTGATGAGACTGCTCGTTACGAGACGGCTGATCGGGATCTAAACGGTTTGCAATCACTGCTATAGAGGTCATCAGTGTTGAAAGCGTTAATTCCCAGTGTATTTGTCAGAAATCGCCCCATACAAATTTTGGCCAGTGCGGAGTTTTGCCCGACTTAAAGTCTGTCCTCTGTCTTGAAGTACATGCTGCTGCCATATTAACCCTTTCAACACCACAGGCCTGTATGGTGATATCGGCAAAGAATGTAGATCCAGATGAGCCGGCTCGTCACGAGCCGTCCGTCTCATCAGGATCTGCACTTTTTGCACGTAATTTTAATAGGTTTGAGAACAAAAGCACCCCCTTTTTATATGACCGTTTAAAAAAAATGGTACGTATTATGTCTTACCGCGGGGTGGGCGGGCTGCGGACAGACAAACTACATACATGTAGTTTGTGTACATTACTCCACTGACACCGTTCAGTCGATCGATCTGAAACTATACACACGTCTTCTACACATATTGAAGATGTGCACCTTGATGTTTTTATGCCGAAAAAAAATATCTTAACAAAACTATTACCCTTTTAATATAGCCATTTTTTCTACATGTTTGTATTCAATTCTATATAGGGTACAGAGTTTGTGTACACAACTCCTCTGAAACCGTTCAATCAATCGATCTGAAACTATACACACGTCTTCCACATATATTGAAGATGTGGACCTTGGTGTTTTTTTTGCCGGAAAAATATTTGTTGACAAAAATATCTCGTTTTTACCTTAGCCATTTTTTTTACATTTTTATATCCAATTTTATATAATTTCTACTTTACACATCTCTACCTAAATTAGTATAAGTGTTTATCACAACAAGAGGAAGAAACAATGCAATAGATTTTCAAATTCTCATTAGTGTTTCTTGTCTTGGTGACAGCTTCACATTTATGCATCTTTGCTGTCTGGCCCATCTTCGACGGGCGTATTTTGTGACTTACGGCTCTCTTGTCATAAATGGACAAGTCAGAAAATCATTTTGTGACGATTGGATTTGTCCGGAAATTACCATTAAAAATCCATTCCAGTTACTTAGGGGTAAAAGGGTTAACATCTTGTTTGTTAGCCATTGGCTCCCATTAATTTCAGGTACTGCGAACAACATTTGTGAACTTCGCGGACGCCGACTGTGCAGTGTTTATGTGGGCCCTGATTTCACACACGTGTAGCGACCTATGTGGTGGCTATACGACCAGGGTGCATGACCTCGCCTTCATCAATGCCCACAACAGAGCGAAGTACCGCTGGTCGTACGAGGGCATCATTTTTGATGTGGGTGATCCATGCGAGGTAGGTACATGACTTGTGCCTGTGACTGGAGAAATCGGGCTTACAGTCAATGTAGGTCTACGGTGGCATTGGTGTTTTGAATTTGTTAAAGAATATCACTTTGTTAAACTTTCAACCACACAGGTTTTGTTTCTCGAAATGCTTGGAAATTAGAATACAGAGATAATAATTGTGTGGCTGTAACCAGAGTAGATCCAGATCAGCCTGTGTACCCGCACAGTCTGGTGAGGATCTACACTGTTCGCCATTCCATCAATGAAACACCCATCATGCTTCATGCATATAGATGATTATCAGGCTCCAGGAGTGCGCTAGAATATCCACTAATATGATTATCATAAGCCCCGTGAGCCCCATACACATACAATGATCACTAAAAATCTTGTTAAAATTGTACTAATGTCCTTTTGACATACTTAGTGCATTCTAAACCGTAACGCTTGGGTTTTTAGCTCGCCTGCACGAAGTGCAGTGCAGCAGAGCTTAATATGGCATACCCCCGGCGTCGTCGGCGTCGGCGTCCACAAACTTAACTTTGGGGTAATGTCTTATAACTTCTGTTTCCTTTCATGGAACACCTTGTTATTTCATACATGCATTCCTCAGATGACCCTCTATCGTGCTGTAGCAAATCCATGACCCACCACCCAACCCTTACCCCATGGTCAAGGTCACAAACTTAGCACATTCATAAACTGAACGTTGCGGTAAATGTCTTATAACATCTGTTTCCTTTCATGGAACGCCTTGATATTTCATACATGCATTCCTCAGAGGACCCTCTATCATGCTGTAGCAAATCCACAACCCACCACCCAACCCTTACCCCAAGGTCAAGGTCACAAACTTATCATGTTCATAAACTTAATGTTGGGGTAAATGTTGTGTAACTTCTATTTCTTTGCACGGAACGCTTCGATATTTCATACATGCATTTATCTGATGATCCTCTATTGTGCTACAGCAAATCCATGACCCACCCTTTTCCCCAAGATCAACATCATAAACTTAACGTTGGGGTAAATTTCTTTTTATATCTTCTGTTTATTTACAGGGAACACCGTGATATTCCCTACATGCATTCATCTGATGATCCTCTATTATCCATGGACACCCACCCCCCCCCCCCCCCCACCCCTTTCCCCAAGGTCAGATCACAAACTTAGCACATTCATACATGCATTCCTCATGTGAATAGCTATCGTGCTGTAGAAAATCACCAACTTAACGTTGGGTTAAATTTTGTATAACTTCTGTTTTCAGGGAGCGCATTGATATTTCATACATGCATTCATCTTAATATGCTATATCCTGCTATAGCAAATCCACGACCCACCTTTCACCACTGACCCCAATGTCAAGGTCCACAGCACACCCCTTAACCCAATGTCAAGTTGATGTTTTTTATACAAATGTGCCAACTTTGAGTGAAGGCTGCCAACAGGCGAGCTTCGTTTTCTTCTGACAACTCTTGTTTTGTTTATAATTTCTGTTTCCTTTCACAAAACTGCTTCATATTTCACTCATGCATTTCTCTAATGATCCTCTATCATGCTGTAACAAATCCACAATCCTCGGGTGCTGTTAAGCCCAAGGTTAAGGTCGCATACTTAGCGCATTCAGCATTCAGAACCTTAACACTCAGGTAAATCTCTTGTAATTTATGTTTCCTTTCACATAGCTGCTTCATATTTCAGACATGCATTCCTCTGATGGTCCTCTATCTTGTTATGGCAATCCACAGTCCTCGGGCCCCCGCGAAGCCAAAGGTCTAGGTGACATACTTTGTACATTCAAAACCTTAATGTTGAGGTGATTTTCTTATAATTTCTGTTTCCTTTCACATAACTGCTTCCTATTTCACACATGCCTTCCTCTGATGATCCTCTACCATGCTGACAAATTCACAATCATTGGGCCCCCACTAAACCCAAGGTCAAAGTCACTTACTTAGTACATTCAAAACCTTAACTCTCCGGTAAATGCCTTATAATTTTCCTTTCACTTTACAGCTGCATATTTAACCCTTGCATTCCTTTGATGGTCTTCTATCATGTTGTGTTTAGTATGTTCATGCTCCCGCCATCGAATGGTGCTGTGGGGGCATTTAGTGTTACCGGCGTCTGTATGTCCCATCCGTCCGTCTGTCTGTCCCGAAACCTTAATGCTCGGGTAAATGTCTTTTTATTTTTGTTTTCGTACACGGATCTGTTTGATATTTCACACACGTAATGTTGTAATGGTCCTCTACTGCACTGTGACAAATCCATGATCGTTACGCCTCCGCTAAGCCCAGGGTCTATGTCACATACTTGGTGCATTTGAAACCTTAACGCTCAGGTAAATGTCTTATCATTATCATTATGTATGATATTTAACATACTCATTGATTTAATTGTCCTCAACCGTCCTGAGACAAATCCATAATTGTCCAGATTCCACTAAGCCCAGGGTGAATGTCACATACTGGGTGCATGTGAAACCTTAACGCTTGGGTAAATTTCTTATAATATTTGTTCTCTTGCACTGATCTGGTTGATATTTCACACACACATTGCTATGATGGTTCTCTACCGCCCTGTGACAAATCCAGGATCGTCCCGCTGGGCTCCAGATAAGGAATTAATAATTGAGTATTATCACTCCATCATTTCTGAAACAATTGGGTATTTCAAAATGTTAATTGGGTAAAATAAAATCACACTGCTGTTTACATATCAGCAGACACCTATTATTGAATAGTTAGCTTCTAAATTAAAACATGTCTCCAATTCTAATGAAATACCAAGATTTGTTTTCATGGAAAAATAAGAAAAATATGCTATATTTGTGGTCGGTTTATTGTTTTCTGCAGCATAATAAAGGTACCACAATTTTCTATTGCTTTTGATACTCACTACTTCTGATTTCAATTGGGTTCTTGTCAATTTTAATTGGGTATTTATGCAACTACACAGCTTATCCGGATCTCTGGTCCCGCCCCTGCTAAGCCCAGGGTCAAGGTAACATACCTCGTGCCTTCGAAACCTTAATTCCAGGCTAAATGTCTCATCATTTCTGTCTCCTTGCACGGATCTGGTTGATATTTCACACACAAATTGCTCTAATGGTCCTCAACCGCCCCTGTAAAAAATCCACAATCGTCCCGTCCCTGCTAAGGCCAGGATCAAGGTCACACTATTCGAGTGTTTGAAACTCAGGGTAAGTGTCTTATAATGTCGCTTTCCTTGCATGGATCTGCTTGATATGTCCCACGCCCATTGCTCTGATGGTCTGCTTTCATTATGTGACAACTCCATGCTTCTCTGGCCCTCTGTGTTTTCCAATGTGCCTCATTTTCTTTAGCTGCCAGCAGAGGCATTGGGGCGCCGACAGGCCACATTTCTAGTTTTAAAATATTTTCTTAAATGTTCAATGCATTCATTCATTTATTGAATTTTATCTAAAGTCTGACCAGGGTGTACAATGATGTGCTGTTTGCATTGTTATTTACTATTTAGTAGATAAAACTCCTGTCTTGTCGCTAACAAACAATATATACCATAATAGCCCTAAATATGCGGACACCATTTATTTGGGGAAACACATAAAACATATTGTTTCCCCCCAACAGTGAGCGTGCCAATATTCTGGGCTAGTATGGCAGTTCTGGTTTAATCATTTGGAAACAATTTATTTGGAAAACCCCTATTTAACCCTATCAACACCACAGGCCTGTATAGCGGTTATGACAAAAAGTATAGATCCAGATGAGCCGGCTCATGGCGAGCCGTCTCACCAGGATCTGCGCTCTTTGCAAGTCATTTTCATATTTTTTAGAACAAAAACACCCTCTTCTAATAAATGGACTAGCCTGAAATTCATTTTGTGACGGTTGGATTGGTTGCAAAATTAAAATTTCAAAATCCATTCCAGTTACTTAGGGGTGACAGGGTTAATATTCCCAAAGTAAATTGTGTCCGAATATTTAGGGTTATTATGGTATCCTTACCAGGTTGCAGCAGTGTGTTGACAGAGCACAGCATTTGCTTATTAAAGTTTCTGAGCTTTTTCTCCATGTTTGTTCTCAAAATCACACAGTATGACTGGCCGAGACTGAGCACAGCTTATTCTTGACCAAGCTTCTTGATGTCATGTATAACAATGGAGTATAGGATCAGACATTTATATGTGGCAGTCGTGACAGAAGCAATGGGGCTTATGGGATTTATGACCAGTGTAGCTCCTGTTCGAATAGCACACTCTTGTATCCTGATAACGGTCTACATTGCTTGTTTATAGAAGCATGACGTATGCTTCATTGATGGAATGGCAAATAGTGCAGATCATGATCAGACTGTGCTGATGCACAGGCTGATCTGGATGTACACTGGTCGCAAAACCCATAAGCCCAAATTCGGCAGTCACTGCAACATATACTCACAGGCTGGGAGCTAGCCTTTCCACAATTCCAATAAGCCTCATTTCTCCCGTACCTCTTGTTACAGGATGATGACCAAGGTGAAGACGATTCAAGCAACAGCAGTGATGGCAGCAGTACAGACAGCAGCGAAAATAAGGGCAGCACTGCAGACGACAGTGAAAATAAGGGCAGCAAGGCAGACAGCAGCAAAAATAAGGGCAGCGAGGGTAAAGGAAGCAAGGCAGACGGCAGTGAAAATAAGGGCAGCAAGGCAGACGGCAGCAAAAATAAGGGCAGCAAGGCAGACGGCAGCAAAAATAAGGGCAGCAAGGCAGACGGCAGCGACAATAATGGCAGCAAGGCAGACGACAGTGAAAATGAGGCAATTAGGGTAAGAAAGACATGTACAAAATGTGCTGTGACTGGAGAAATGGTACTTATGGGATTTGTGACCAGTCTACTCCTGATCAAATAGCACACTCCTGTAGGTTGATAATAATCTGTGTTGCGTGTTAGAAGCATGACGGGTGTTTCCTTGATTGAATGGTGAAAAATGCAGATCCTGATCAGACTGTGCGAATGCGAAAGCACATAAGCCCCATTTCTCCAGTAACAGACACAAATGAAACGTTGATAGTAAGTTGTTGGATGTCAATAGATGAGTCCAAAATAGGTAAAGAAATTGTGCTATCACAACATAGTCTCGATTTCATTAAAACAAGTACATTTCATAAATAGCAATATATATATTTCATAAATATGGAGATACTGCTTTTTCGGGACAAATAGTATAACGCTTGGGAGCCATGTTTCGATAGTGTTATATACAAATTTGTCTTATAGCAAAAATAATATAATTAGTGAAAAATGAAGTGTATATGAAATGTTAACTATATATGGAATCTTGGCTTTGATACTCCTGGAGATGATGTTGTAAATCAAATGACACACATAATGTTTGACTTTCTATGGCATTCCAAACCAGATAAAATCAGCTGAAAAGTCATAGTGTAAAATTAAGAAAAATGGCGGGCTGAAAATGATCGATCTAGTATGTTTCATAAATTCTTTGACAGCAAGTTGGTTTAAACATCTTACAAATGATACAAACAATGAGCAATGGAAGATAGTGTATAATCATTATTTACATAAATTTGGTGTTAGAAATATATTTGAAGAAAAAATATTAATAAAAAAATATTAGACAGGTCATTTTACCTGTTGGGGTCAGAACAGGGGGAATTCGGAATAGACAAGGGCTAAAATACACTGATAAACAATATGGAAATATATAGTAATTTTCTCGGGACCAGGTCTGCAGATCGGAATGAACAAGATTCCGGAATAGACAAATTAGACTGCAAAATGTATTGCCATTACCTTTTAATTTAGAATTGTTCCACATGATTTGGTTTGAAATATTCTCTGGATTTCCAGAATAATTAAGTTTGGCCCATGCTTCAATGTTACTTGATAAAAAAGCATTTTTTATTAATATTTTTGCATAATTAATGAACGACTATTTTGGCGATTATGGCATTTTTAAAGTTTTAGGCAAAGCCATTACTTCATTCATTTCAAACAGTCTAAGTAAAATCGCTGAGAACACTATGTTGGAGGAAACCTGGATGGTTTCAATTAAATACTGTTTAAATACTGGTGCACTTCCACCACACTGCTGGATGAGTGCATTAGTGACAGAAGTAATACAGTGAATCTAATTTTTGTCTCGCCCGCGAAGCGGAAAGCGAGACATAGGTTTTTTGCTTTTCCGTCGTCGTCGGCGGCGGCGGCGTCGTCGGCGGCGTCGTCGTCATCATTCAATGTTAAGTTTTCGTGTTACGGTCATTACTTCAACACCTTATCAGCTACAGTCATCAAACTTTATACATACCTTTACTATGATATGTAGATGAATATGGGACTATTAAAAAAAAATCCGGGGTCAAGGTCAAACTCTATTTCTTTCTATGCTACAAACTGAACATTAATGCATGAAGACCCGTTTTCTCGTGTACACCTTACCTGTAGAGAGAACAATAGCCTTCTCCAGTTGAACACTTCTGCATGTGCAAGCATGTGCAAATTTCCAGCTTGACCACTAAATGTCCAGCTAAATTATTACAGGTAATTTATACAGGTAAATTATTATACCTGGGTATTACATTTCCGTAAAATGTGTTGACAATATTGTGGCAATATGTGGACCTGTGCAGATATATGTACATACATATAGGACTATTATAAAAATTCTGGGCTCCAGTAGCGAGCATTATTTTTTTGTTAATTTTTAAACCTTTTTTTTAAACTTTTTTTCCATTTTTAGCCAGGTTTTTTTTTGGGAAAAAAATCATTTTAAACTTTTTTTTTGAACTTTTTTTCCATTTTTAGCCAGGTTTTTTTTGGGAAAAAAATCCACGCTATTGGATTGGCGAAAGCCAGGCGGGCGGGTGGCGTCCACAATCAATGTTAAGTTTTCGTGTTTCAGTCCATTTCTTTGTTAGTGTAACACATAGGACCAACAAACTTTCACAGCTTCATAACCAAGGGGTGCCCACCACATATCACTATCCAACATGTTACCTTTTTGAACTTGACCCATTTTTTCCGCGCAGTCAATGTTAACTTTTCGCATTTACAATGTTAAGTTTTCGTGTTTAACTCCATTTCTTTGGTACTGTACCACCTAGGACCACCAAACTTTCACAGCTTCATAACCAAGGGGTGCCCACCACATACAACTATCCAACATGTGACCATTTTTTTTTACCTTCACCTATTAATTCTACGTAATTGCCATTTTCAACGTTAACTTTTTAACGTACGTCTGGTTAAAGTTTTTTGGTTAAAGTTTTTCGTTATACTATATCTCTGCAACTGCTTCGCCCATTACCTTCAAACTTTACATGGGTGTTTATCATCATCCATATTTTCATTCTACCCCCCAACCGTGCGGCCCCTGTGCCCAATGTCAAGGTCAAATTACTTTTCTTTTTTTGTGTACTATATCTCTGCAACTGCTTCACCCATTACCTTGATACTTCACATGGGTGTTAAATCATCATTGTTATATATAGTCGGCATTTTGGCATACGTCCGTCCGTCCGTGTGTCCGGTTAAAGTTTTTCCATCTACTATATCTCTTTTTTTAGTGTCCATGCCTCGCCCCAAGGCGCGACATGCAGGCCACGACCATCTAGTCTACAAAACGTGGCCTCGTTTCTTGTTTTTTTTCTTCAAATTCTTTTTCCATTTTTGTCTAGTAGCATAAGGTCGTAAGTGCTATATACCGACTATTATCATATACTAAAACAATTATTGACTAGTGAGCCATAGAATATAATCTGATATTCTATGGCTCACTAGTCAATAATTGTATAATATGTTCGGGCCAGTGAAAATTGCTTTCTGGCCCAGGCTCGAGGTCAAGGCGGCGGGACAAGGCGAGACATTTGATTCCGCGGAATTCTTGTTACATGGAATTTCTGGAAATGTTTATTCCGCACTCTTGTCTATTCCGGCCAAATATACCAGTCCCATGGCAGTCCGAATATAGACAAGTTACACTGTATTACAAAGTTTGGATGGAATAAAATACATAGAACTTATTTACGATGATTGAACCAAAACCTGTTATGACTTTACAAATCGAAAACAATTTTATAATGTTAGTAAAAATGATTACCTAAATATTTGAAACTTATATCCAGTATACTACAAGCTTGGCATGCACGACTAAAGAATGAGACAATAAACATCCAAAATACTAATTCACCCCTTTTAAGAGAAAGTGCAATCTTCCAAGCAATGTAATAGAATGTTCTGTACAATTTTCCTTAATAAACATGATAAAATTAGTAATGTTGTTTTGAAAGCTCGGACTAAATGGAATGCAGAGTTTTCAGAAACAACTATCACCTAATTGGAAAATTGTAAATACACAATATTTTAGAAGAACTATATGTTCAAAAGTAAAAATGCTTCATGAAAATTATTGCCACGAACGATTATTTATATAAATGCAGAATTGTAAATTCTAAGTTATGCGATTTATATATGCAGTATGGCACCAGAAACAAACAAACAAACACTTATTTTGGGAATGTCAAAAAAGTCAACAATTTTGGTCTCGGCTACGCACGTTTACATGATAACGGTAGAAATTTTACATTGGATTAGCAATTAATAAGTTTAGAGCATTATCAAACGGAAAATATATTCTTGCATTTTTGTATTATATTAGGAAAATACTTCATGTATTGATTGGATGTAAATTAAGAAATACTGAACTGGCTTTCTCACCGATACTTATTTTTTTGGTACAATGTATTATAAACGTTTCTTTTCTTTATAAAACATTCAAACATACATTACAAACAGGTTACCTGTGTAATATATATTTACTCAGTCATTTATAAATATGGAATGTAATTATAAACATGCAAGTTATTATAAAATTAGTAATATGTCTTGTTTGTACATGTTTTTGTGTGAAAATATAAATCTATAAACCGGAATCATGGCTTTGATGAAGAAATGGAACTCGACCAACTAATGGGTATTGAATGTAAGTTTTGCAAAGACCGAAATATCAAAATCACATCAATATGGCAGAGATTTAAAAGTTTGCAGTAGTAGTGCAACAAGATCTGCGAATAAAAGGAAGTACAGTAAGTGGTGTCTCATTGCAATCAGTTGATGTAAAACAGTGTAAAAACAAACAAAACAAGAGTTAATGGTGATAGGCCCTGGGCGTACCAGCATAAAATGGGGTTTTTAATACCGTCTCTGCTCACCAACGATTTGTATGCCCCCTGTGCAATAGCAAGGGGGGCATATTGTGTTGCTCTTGATGTTCCGTCCATACATGTACATCCATCTGTCCATGTATATTTACGTTGAAAAGTCAAAAAGTTTGTAAGAGTTTCTCCAACATGTCCATCTTCAATATAACGTGAGAAATTTCATCAATACTTGGACATTTGAAACACCTGAACATTTCTCACATACGTCGAGTAGGTTAAGGGGGCATATCCATGTTTTATAAACATAATGTCTAGTTCACTACTGAGCTTGAAGTTTCGAGAGCGACAATCACTGATTCCAACAATGTAGGGGCACAATTTTTTCGAAAACTTTGTAAGAGTTTGTAATATCTTCAATAATATTTGAAAGATCGCTTTAATATTTGGACAGTTCATTCACCTGAATATGTGTGACACAAATATGCCACCAATTGACCTTTGTGACCTTTGAAATGGTGCTGAAAGACTTCTCAAATGACTTTGTTTGTGTAAATTTAAACTTTTTGTTTACACATAATCCCTACTAGTTAGAGTCCAGTATGTCATGGCGACATATCCATGTTTTACAACCATAATGTCTAGTCTGCAATACTGAAAACATATTAAAAAAAAATAATTTTTGTATGACAGGTTTACATGAAACATAAACGTTTATTTGTTTTGAAATAAGCATCAATGTTGAATGTCAGTGCATTCACTGGATTGACTCTTCCAGTCATAGAATCAGTAGCCTATTTCATCAAAATTTCAAAGTATACTTATCTTGCTCAGTACACTTTGAATGAGAAATTTTCAATTTCAGGATAAATTTATTAATTTTTTATACGTATTATGTATTCACCTTGTAAGGGCGGCGGGCGGGCGGGCGGGCGGGCGCGCGGGCGGGCACAGCTTGTGTTCTACTTCACTCAAGTTCTACTTCACCGATCGTAACCAAATGTAAATGTAAATTCTTTGATTTAACGACAGCACTGGCTCAATAACCTTGCATGTCGGGACTGACTATTGAAGTCCCCATCTGATAGGACTAGGCTAGCACGAAGTTGTCTTGCCCAAGGACACGCCGAATCGACCATTTTCAGCGGCAGAAGTGGGAATCGAACCCGGTGTCTCCCGATCTGCAGTCCGACACTACCTACTGTATCTACCTACTGAGCTAATCCGGCCACCCTGATCGTAACCAAATTCAGTGTACATGTTTATCACGGCAAGACGAAGAAGCCTATCAATTTTGAAACATTTCTGATGACATATCTCCCCTTGGCGGCCATTTGTAATTTTCGTACTCTGTATCCTTGTCCACGCAATAATTCAAGGTTTACTTGGCGGTTCGTAAGCTAATTCGGTATACATGTTTATCATGGCAAGACCAAGAAGTCTATTGATTTTTAAACATTTCTGATGTTTTATCTCTCCTTGGCGGCGATTTTCATACAACCGTTAAAAAACGGTACGTATTATGTTTTACCGCAGGCGGGCAGGCGGGCAGGCGGGCAGGCGGGCAGGCGGCGTACAGAAAAAGTGCATAGTTTGTGTACACAACTCCTCCGAAACCATTCAGTCGATCGATCTGAAACTATACACACGTCTTCTACACATATTCACAGACCTATATACCGGTAGGTCTATGGCATATTGAAGATGTGCACCTTGGTGTTTTTATGTCGAAAAAATATTTTTAACAAAAATATCACCTTATACAATTCTATATACGGTACCGAGTTTGTGTACACAACTCCTCCGAAACCGTTCAGTTGATCGATCTGAAACTACACACACGTCTTCTACGCATATTGAAGATGTGCACCTTGGTGTTTTTATGCCGGAAAAATATGTTTTAACAAAAATATCACCTTTTTAACTTAGCCATTTTTTATACATTTGTGTATACAATTCTATATAGGGTACAGAGTTTGTGTACACAACTCCTCTGAAACCGTTCAGTCAATCGATCTGAAACTATACATACATCTTCTACACATATTGAAGATCTACACCTTGGTGTTTTTATGCCGAATAAATATTTTTTAACAAAAATATCATCTTTTTAACTTACCCATTTCTTCTACATTTTTGTATTCAATTCTATATAATTTCTACTTTACACATATATAGTGTTTAGCACAATGAGAGGAAGATAAATATTTTTTAACAAAAATATCACCTTTTTAACTTACCCATTTCTTCTACATTTTTGTATTCAATTCTATATAATTTCTACTTTACACATATATACCTAAATTAGTATACCTGTTTAGCACAACGAGAGGAAGAAATAATGCTATAGAGTTTCTATTCTCATTAATGTTTCTTGCCTTGGTGACAGCTTCACATTTCTGCATCTTTGCTGTATTTTCGCTGTATTTTGTGACTTACGGCACTCTTGTTAATGTTTGCACTCTGTATCCTTGTCCATGCAGTAACTCAATTTCTACTTGACCGATCATAACCAAATTTGGTGTACATGTTTATCACGGCATGACGAAGAAGCCTATTGATTTTTTATTTTCTGACTTTGTATCTTTGTCCACGCAATAACTCGAGTTCTACTTGACTGATCGTAACCAAATTTGGTGTACATGTTTATCACGTCAAGATGAAGAACCCTATTGGTTTTCAGTGAGTTATCTCCCCATGTTGACTGGCGTTGCCTCGACAGGCGTATATTGTGACCTTCGGCACTCTTGTTATTATACTGAATTTATTACATGGCTGTGATACTGTAATAAATTCAGTATACCTTTCTGCATACTTTAATCATCACATATATGAAGTCGTTAGTTCTATATGAAATAATGCTTTTCAAGAAAAAAAAGATTACTCCCTCAAAGTACACTTTGCTAGAAATTTTGATGAAATCGGCTACTGGACACAAGGAGACTCGAGGAGTATGCTCCCTCAACAAATATGATCATTATGGTGAAACATATATAAGTAGTTAGGCAATGGCATCAGCCTATATTGCTATTTTTTACAAGCATGGCAGTTAGCAATATAGTCCACGCCACATGAACTTCATATTCTCCATATCAATTTTGCAATCTCTGAATGTTATTTTGCGAGTTTATTTTGCATGCATCCACGGATCAAGCTACTACATCTCCAGTGGGTGAATTACGGTCCCTATCCCAATTCTAGGGGCCATTGTTGAATCCCAAACTGGAAATACCCAGTGAAATTATAAAAGAGAAAACAATTGTAGGAGAAGGAGGAAAGGGAAGAGAAGAAGGAAGAAAGGCAGGAAGAGAAGGAAGAAAGGAAAGAAGAGAAGGTGGAAAAAATGGAAGAAGGAAGAGAAAGGGAGAGAAGAAGGAAGAAAGGCAGGAGAGAAGAAGAAGGAAAGAAGAGAAGGTGGAGGGGAAAAGAAGAAGAAGGAAGAGAAGAAGGAGGAAAGGCAAGAAGAGAAGGAGGAAAGGAAAGAAGAGAAGGCGGAAAATAATGAAGAGGAAGAGAAGAGGGAGAAGAAAGGAGAGAGAAGGAAGAAAGAAAGAAGAGAAGCAGAAAAGAAGGAAGAAAGGGAAGAGAAGAAGGAAGAAAGGCAGGAAGAGAAGAAGAAAGAAGAAGAGGAAGAAAAGAAAAGAAGGAAGAAAGGGAAGAGAAAAAGGAAGAAAAGCAGGAGAGAAGAAGAAAGGCATGAAGAGATAAAGCAGAAAGGAAAGAGAAGACGGAAAAGAATGAAGAAAGAAGAGAAGAAGAGAAGGCAAAAGAAGGAAGAGAAGAAGAAGAAGAAGAAAGAGGAAGAGAAAGGAAGAGAAGAAGAGAAAAGAAGAAAGAAGAAGAGAATAAGGAGGAAAGGCAGGAAAAGAACGAAGAAAGGCAGGAAGAGAAAGCAGAAAGGAAAGAAGACAAGACGGAAAAGAAGGAAGAAAGGGAAGAGAAGAAGGAGGAAAGACAGGAAGAGAAGGAGGAACGGCAGGAAGAGAAGGAAGAAGGAAGAAAGAAGAGAAGGCAGAACATAAGGAAGAAAGGGAAGAGAAGAAGGAAGAAAGGCAGGAAGAGAAGGAAGAAAGGAAAGAGAAGAAGGAAGAAAAGCAGGAAGAGAAGGAAGAAAGGCAGGAAGATAAAGCAGAAGGAAAGAAGAGAAGACGGAAAAGAATGAAGAAAGGGAAGAGAAGAAGGAGGAAAGGCAGGAAGAGAAGGAAGAAAGGAAAAAAGAAGAGAAGGTAGAAAAGAAAGAAGAAAGAGAAGAGAATAAGGAGGAAAGGCAGGAAAAGAAGGAAGAAAGGCAGGAAGATAAAGCAGAAAGGAAAGAAGAGAAGACGGAAAAGAAGGAGGAAATGGAAGGGAAGAAGGAGGAAAGACAGGAAGAGAAGGGGGAAAGGCAGGAAGAGAAGGAAGAAAGGAAAGAAGAGAAGGCAGAAAAGAAGGAAGAAAGGGAAGAGAAGAAGGAAGAAGTGCAGGAAGAGAAGGAAGAAAGGAAAGAAGAGAAGGCAGAAAAGAAGGAAGAAAGGGAAGAGAAGGAGGAAGAAAAGCAGGAAGAGAAAGAAGAAAGGCAGGAAGATAAAGCAAATAGGAAAGAAGAGAAGACGGAAAAGAATGAAGAAAGGGAAGAGAAGAAGGAGGAAAGGCAGGAAGAGAAGGAAGAAAGGAAAGAAGAGAAGGTAGAAAAGAAAGAAGAAAGGGAAGAGAATAAGGAGGAAAGGCAGGAAAAGAAGGAAGAAAGGCAGGAAGAGAAAGCAGAAAGGAAAGAAGAGAAGACGGAAAAGAAGGAAGAAAGGGAAGAGAAGAAGGAGGAAAGGCAAGAAGAGAGGAGGAAAGGAAAGAAGAGAAGGCGGAAAATAATGAAGAAAAGAAGAGAAGAGGGAAGAAAGACAGAAGAAGGAAGAAAGAAAGGAAGAGAAGAAGGAAGGAAAAGAAGGAAGAAAGGGAAGGGAAGAAGGAGGAAAGGCAGGAAATGAAGGAAGAAAGGAAAGAGAAGAAAGAGGAAAGGAAAGAGGAAAAAAGGAAAAGCAAGGTATAGGAAGTGAATGTAATGATAAAATTAGATCAGTATGTAAAATATTAAAACCTTTTAACCAATTGCCTTAACTCATTTCCTTCTTTAATATATAATACTAACTATTTATGTTTCCATTTGCTTCTATGTGTTTGCTTTCACCTTTCTTGTACCTGTATTAGGTTTGCTTTTCATGAATTTGTTTGCTGTATTTGCAATGTTTGTGTCTTTAGTTATATTTAGTACTTGTCTTGGAGGCATATCGTGACAATGGACGAGTGGGAACTATATGGCACCATATATACTAGTTGTTTATTTCATTGGCAGACTATAAAATGCTGTTGAAGACTAATTGTTTCTTTTCTATGCTCTTAACCCTTTGAACCCGAAACCCGAAAGCCCGCTTTGACAGTGCAGATCCAGATGAGCCGGCTCCTAACAAAATCATTTTGTGACGATTGGATTGGTCTGAAAATTAGCATATCACAGTCCATTCCTGTTACTTACGGTTGAAAGGGTTAACTGGTTACATTCTAGTTCTCCAAGTTCAAATGTACGACTACTTTGTTCTGAGTTAATGCATGTGACGTTGTAAAACACTTGTGACGTCGCCACAATAATGATCAACGTAACGTTCAAATCTCATTCGATGTATGTGCCAAAAGTTGAATGAATAAATCGAACCCGTCTACACATGAATTGCTTAAAGCAGACATCAGTATGTTCAGAAAAGAGCTCTGAAAACGTCAAAATCTTGCCATACCGTACCTTTTCACACGACGCGGCTCATATTCTGGTAATACTATGTTATGCTATCATGGATAATTTTCGCACAACTGAAATAAATCTTCTCAAATATGTGTGAATAATTAAACAATGAAATGGACATCAGTGAAGGTCAAGGAGACTACTGCTGAGTTAACAGTTGGTGGTTGTCATTAACATGACCTTGACCTTTTTTACCTTCACATTTTTTTTCGTTAAAAATTTTCTACAAGCATCTTCATCATCGTATACCGGTAACTTCAATATTACTCGACAAATTGCTTCAATATTTGTACACTTGATATATGAGAGCATTTGGAACACACTCATGCCGTCATTAAAGGTACACGCCAACTCAGTAGGCACAAAATGTTCTTTATAGGAATTAAATAAGTGTATACTTATGTCACTATTCCACCAGTTATACAAATTACGAGTGCCCGCTATACAGATATAATAATTTAGTAATATTTATTTTACTGGTAGTGACTCCCGGTGGTATCAGGCTGTCTTCATATGCAAATGAGGCATGATATGTTTTAATTATTTATACTAATTAAAGCGTCACCTGAAAAAATAATATTTTCGACAGTATCATCATTTCACACCAAAACAAAATACAGAGAATAAATAGTAATGTCCGTTAACATTGTAAGGAAACACGGTTATATCAGTGCTGATAACAGTGTGGAAATTTGCGTCTGATATAAAATGTATAATAATGCAAATCAATACGTGGGTAATAGTGAATGAATGTTTATTTTGCCAGAAAATTTCTCAGATGATGTCTCTGATATAAAAGAACTGCTTGTGCCTACTGAGTGGGCATGTACCTTTAATGATATCTGATGTCCTCTGACTTGAGTTTTCTTATTTAACCCTTACACCGCTATCTTAATTTTTTGTCTGCTGTTTATTTTCCATTTTTATCATCAAAAACATGCTTTGACAGCATTTTATAATAATTTACAACATGCTTTGACAGCACTCAGAATCATTTTCATTGGAAATGATTCTGAAGTGCTGTCATATCATGTTTTTTATTGAGAAATAAGTCAAGATATAAAAGTAAAAGCAGACAACAATTGTTGAGTGTAGTGGTCTAAGGGTTAACATGCCAGTTACATATATCATTAATTTGTAATGATAATCAATTTTCAGACAACTTTCTTTATACATATGCCTGGGAACATGCTTGCATTGAATTACTGTCGCTGGAAACATTTGTCATGTATGTGACTTTGAGCTGAAATAAAAGCATCACGTCATCTGTAATGATGTCAGGTACTGGGTTTAGCTTATCTGCTAAACCAAATGTATTATTGAAAAGACGGCTAGATATTCTCTGAAAATAAAACCTGCAGAATGTCCACATGTTTCCCAGGCCTGCCTCATAAACAAGACACTAGCTGTGTATTATATCTATTTCCATATGTCTGTATGCAGTGAGGCTTGGTAGGAATTCCGAGGTGCACTGTGAAATTCCTACATATTTTCTAACCTCGCCTGATCAATAGAGAATACCAGGCTGTGTATTTTGATATCAAGTTTATCAGGCAAGGCAATCCTATACGTGTTTGAGCCGAGCCTGATAAACTTGATATCAAAAGACAGTAGCCTGGTATCTATTTATCAGGTAACGATTTATGCTCTAAAATGGCCACAGATGACGTCGTTATCTATGGACAGAACACAGAGTAGTTTACGAAGCGCCATTACACTAACATCATTCGTTAACGTCACGTGACCAATGGAAATTCAGTATGCTCTTCATTGTAACCCGGATGTTTGTATCAGGTCAATGCCTGATACAACAATATATTATCAATCAATTCATATTCGGTCAATACAGGGCAGGTTACCTTGCTCTTCTCTATGTTCATATCAAGTTTATAAGACTCAGAGGCCCGTTTCACTAAACTTCGTACGACTAAAATGTTCGTAAGTGCAAATTTAGGATCGTCTGGAAATTTCAATTGATGGATTTACATTTATTGAGCATTATGCTCAATAAATGTAAATCCAATAATTGTTTACAAGAAAACATTGTTAATGTGAAATCTACAAACTATCATAATTTTGCACTTACGAACATTTTAGTCGTACACAGTTTAGTGAAACGGCCCCCAGCTTTGTAACGGTAGAAACTCGGACCTCTGAAATCCTTCACGTTTCCTAGCTTCCAATTTCCAATTTCATAGGTGCATTCAGGCTTCGCTTGGAAACGGCAGGAATTCCTCGGCTCACCTTGGAATTCCTACACGTTTCCCAGCCTCGTCTGATAATCAGGACACTAGCCTTGAATTGTCTATTTTCATATGCCTGTGTGCAGTCTGGAACGTCATCGTCCTCCTCATCTTCGTCGTCCTCGTGTGACAGCAGCTTCGAAGGAATGAAGGTATCATTGTATTGTATTGTATGAAGGTATCACCAGAGCTCCAGATTAGTTTTGTATCTAAAGCGTATTATACCCCCATATTTCAAATTCAATGCGTATTTTACTTTTACAAATGTAATATTGACTTTTTTCCTTATTAAATAGGTAACAAACAAATTTAAAAATTTACTTATTTGAGCTGCAAAAAAACAGTTTGATTTTTGTAGCTCAACTTAGTAAAATGTTCAACTTTATTACAGTATTTTCACTACTCAATTTGAAAATCATTGCGTATTTTCACATTGCTGTAAGTAATTTCTGCTCCCACTTTTGATAATCAATGCATATTCTACTTAAAAAAAGTGTGTAAAATACGCCAATATGCACCTTATCTGGAGCGATTTTGGCCTATGCAAGATACTATAGGTGATGGAAATAATCACAGTTATAGCTCTGTCTAGTATAATTACTAATACATGTACTAGAAGGCCCTTCCGTGTAATGTCTTCCATAACTTGTGGTGGATACTGAAAAGTTAGTAATATACATGATTTTAACTGGCATATAAACCGTGCCAAGTAAAATCATGTACATTATTCACTTTTGATAAAATGAGCCGTTAGTGTTTCAAAGCTTGATAGAAATTAAATCTCTGACAGTTGTTTCAGGCCCTCAAAACATCCAGGAATTTTCCATCAGCTGATAATGTAACATCACAGAACTCCGTTATTTTAGTAATAGCAGTTAACAACATTTAACCCTTAGAATTCTGGGAACGAAAAGTGTCGTCTGCTGTTGCTTGATATTTTCCCTTTTTCTCAATAAAACTATGGTTTAACAGCACTTTAGAATCATTTCCATTGGAAATGATTCTAAAGTACTGTCAAACCATATTTTTCATGAGTAAAATGGCAAATAAAACATAAACAGCAGATTTTTTTTTTAATTCAGCATTGTAAGGATTAATAAGACGAAAATGTTAGTTTTTGTCTAGAATTTGTCTCAAATATTCATACAAATATAATTGTATCCCCCGGACAAAAGTCGGGGGATACTATGGATTTGACACCGTGCCGCGTCCGCGTCCGCCGCAGACACTTCTGGTCCGGAGCATAACTCGAACACCCTTTGGAATATTTTCATGAAACTTCACACATGCATAGACCACGACCCGAAGGTGTGACGCGCACAAGAATGACAACTCTTGCATACCTAATTTTTTTGTTATCTCCCTTTTTTGTTTCGCGCACTGATTTCGTGTCCGGAGCATAACTCGACCACCCTTTGGAATATTTTCATGACACTTCACACATGCATAGACCACGACCTAAAGGTGTGTCGTGCACAAGAATGACAACTCTTGCATAGCTAATTTTTGAGTGATCTCCCTTTTTTGTTTTCGCGCACTGATTTCCTGTCCGGAGCATAACTCTACCATCCTTTGGAATATTTTCATGAAACTCAACACATGCATAGACCGCGACCCGAAGGTGTATCGCGCACAAGAATGACAGCTCTTGCGTACCTAATTTTTTAGTTATCTCCCTTTTTTGTTTTGCGCACTCTACAAACAATAATGCATGAAGACCCGTTTTCTCGTGTGCTCTGTACAGCTTACCTGTAGAGGGAACAATAGCCTTCTCTGGTTGAACAATAGTGACTGGGAGAACCATTCACCTGTGCATGTGCTAGCATGTGCAAATGTCCAGACTGACCACTAACTGACCACTCTAACTTATTACAGGTAATTTATACAGGTAAATTATTTCCGTAAACTGTGTTGACAATATTGTGGCAATATGTGGACCTGTGCAGATATGATATGTAGATAAATATAGGACTATTAAAAAACATTCTGGGCTCCAGTAGCGAGCATTATTATTATTTTTTTTTTTTTAAATTTTTGTCTAGTAGCAAAAGGTCGTAAGTGCTATATACGGACTATTATCATATAATAAAACAATTATTGACTAGTGAGCCATAGAATATAATCTGATATTCTATGGCTCACTAGTCAATAATTGTATAATATGTTCGGGCCAGTGAAAATTGCTTTCGGGCCCAGGCTCAAGGCGGGACAATGCGAGGCATTTGATTCTGCGGAATTCTTTTTTACTTATCTCCCTTTGTTGTTTTATTCACTGATTTTGTGTCTGGAGCATAACTCGAACACCCTTTGGAATATTTTCATTAAACCTCACACATGCATAGACCACGACCCATAGTTGTGTCACGCGCAAGAATGACAACTCTTGCATCGTTAATTTTTTTTTACTTATCTCCCTTTGTTGTTTCATGCACTGATTTCGTGTCCGGAGCATAACTCGAACACCCTTTGGAATATTTTTGATTAAGCTTCACACATGCATAGAAGACGACCCAAAGGTGTGTCGCGCTCAAGAATGACAACTCTTGTGTCGTTAAATTCTTAGTTATCTCCCTTTGTTGTTTCGTGCACTGATTTCGTGTCCGGAGCATAACTCGAACACCCTTTGGAATATTTTCATGAAATGTCACACATGCATAGACCACGACCCTAAAGGTGTGTCACACAAGAATGTTAACTCTTGCATCGCTAATTTTTTAGTTAACTCCCTTTGTTTTCCTGCGAACTGATTTTGTCTGCTGAGCATAACTCGAAGACCCTTTTTTCAAACTACTTGTGTATCTGGGGAGGGGGATACACATGCGCTTGTCGACAAGCGTCCATTTCTAGTTTTATACACCAGTTCATTTAATCAGCATCGTCACCTGACTTCTTAATATTAATGAGATGAATTCATATCGATCACACAAAATGTTAGGTAAAATGATTTTTTTCTCTCTGAAATTTATCTTAAATTTACATGAGATTTTAGAAGTATATGTTACTAATAAGATATTTAATTTCACAAACAAATACCTGACATTTCCAATGAGTGGTTTACAACAACACTATATATTTTCATTCAGTAATAAAAAAAAAATAGAACAAATATTTGTAAACGTTGGTATATGTAAAAGGGCAGTTGGCATCGAATGTGGCTGTGACTGGAGAATGGGGCTTACGGGTTTTGCGACCAGATTAGATCCAGATCATCCTGTGCATATGCAGAGTCTGATCCGGATCTGTACTCTTCACCATTCCATCAATGAAACACGATCATGCTTCTAGCAAAAATAGAGCGTTATCCTGCTATTTGATCAGGAGCTGCACTGGTCACAAATACCATAAGCCCTATGTCTTGAGTCACAGTCAAAACTGTATTAATATATTTCAGATCATGCCAATTGATGAAATTCTGCAGTCTGATGACTGCCAGCCAGCCTCACTGTACAGCGTTGGGGTGAATGCACAGATGTGTGACTCGAGAAATAGCTACCACAGGTTCTCCTTCAATGGCGTTGTTCCCTATTCTTTAAACGGGAAAGTCCTGAACCTCACAAATATACTGGGATCCAGGTTGGTACTTACTATAAGGACCAATCACTAAATGACCTTAGCTGTTGCTGGGACCCGTCCCTAAATGACATTAGCTGTTGCTGCGACCCGTCCCTAAATCGAAGGCTTGGCGTGCAACTAGTCGCTGGATGAAGTTTTTGCAATCGTTAAAAAACACATTTCTCATTGAAATTCCACTGTTTGAAGCCATGGCTATAAGTTGTAACAGTTTTGCAACGGGCTAAGGTCTAAAATTAGAACAAAGGCAGTTTTCACTGGTTGCTGGAACATACATTAAATCAAAGTACTGACAATACTGAGATGATGTTATCTCTAGAATGGGTTGAATGTAAACAAAATATGAATATATTCACAAGAATATACAAGAAACTAGGCAATATAGCTTAGTTAAATGTTGCCAAATAATGGTATTATAGTGGCTTAGGAGAGAATTTAACATACAATGGTTAAGATGGCTAAATTATTTAAGTAGAAAAGGTAGGTCAAGGTCACATGCTTTAATGTCCGTTCCTTATGTCAGGCTCTGGTGGCAGCATTTTCAGTACTTTCATTATACCCCCCGCAACGAGTTGTGGGGGTATACTGGAGTCAGGTTGTCCGTCCGTCTGTGCGTCCGTCCGTGCGTCCGTAAACTTAACATCAGAGAAATATTGTTATAACTTCTATTTCCTTCATCTAAAATGCTTGATATTTCACACATGCATTCCTGTAAGGCTCTACTACCATGCTGTGCCAAATCCACGACCGTCCAACCCCCGCAGATCCCAAGGTCAAGGTCAAATACTTAGTCTGTAAACTTAACATCAGAGAAATATTGTTATAACTTCTATTTCCTTCATCTAAAATGCTTAATATTTCACACATGCATTCCTGTAAGGCTCTACTACCATGCTGTGCCAAAATCCACGACCGTCCAACCCCCGCAGATCCCAAGGTCAAGGTCAAATACTTAGTCTCTTTACAAAACTTAACATCAGAGAAATATTGTTATAACTTCTATTTCCTTCATCTAAAATTCTTAATATTTCACACATGCATTCCTGTAAGGCTCTACTACCATGCTGTGCCAAATCCACGACTGTCCAACCCCCGCTGATCCCAAGGTCAAGGTCAAATACTTAGTCTCTTTACAAAACTTAACATCAGAGGAATATTGTTCTGACTTCTATTTCCTTCGTCTAAAATTCTTAATATTTCACACATGCATTCCTGTAAGGCTCTAATACCATGCTGTGCCAAATCCATGACCGTCCAACCCCCGCTGATCCCAATGTCAAGGTCAAATACTTAGTCTCTTTACAGAACTTAACATCAGAGAAATAAGTTATAACTTCTATTTCCTTCATTGAAAATTCTTATTATTTCACTTGTGCATTCCTCTAAGGTTGTACTATCATGCTGTGACAAATCTACGACTGCCCACGCGGGGGTATTCCGTAAGCCTCGCTTACTGACAAATCTAGTTTATTAAGGTGCTAATGTGCGAGAGTCATTAGACAATTGTGAGTCAAGATAGATAGTTTCTATATCGTTCTATAGTTATAGAGACATTCAACAAACTCGTAGACAGGTTCTTGAACCTCCGCCCCCACCAGTCTGGTAAATTGTGATGGCATATTGTAATATGGAATGAATGAAATAAAAATAAATATTTCTAGTAAAATGTATTTCTACGAATTCCATAGTACAGTACAGAGTTCCACCTCTCTCCCTGGTTGGTTGTGAAGACGCAATAATTCAAATGGCCACCGCGACAGCGTGGCGCTGTCACAGTGTGCCACCTATCAAGGGAGGTAACTCTGGGTGGACTCCCTACAGTGGATAATACCCCAGACTTAATTTTCTGTGGTCGAGATAAGCTGGCACCTTCCAGGGCATAATATAATTTCATTCGTAGAAATACAATTTGCTAGAAAAAATTAATTTCCATCCCACTGGTCTGTCGGATCAGACTTTAAAACTGTAGTCACGTCTCTATATGACCTTAGCTATTGCTGGGACGTTAAACCCATTCACTTTCACTTTATCAATAGGTCAATCAACCAGTCACCTGGTAAATTAAGTTGGTGTATGTCCCTATCTTCATGGGCGGATCCAGGCGGGGGCGTGTCCGGCGTAACCCACTTGTTGTCCCCTCGCCGATTGGCAAGGGGGGATATAGTGTTAGTCCATGTACGTATGTACATACGATAGTAACGCCTTTCATTTTTCAATAACTCATGAACTGCATCACCAATTTGGATAATATTTGTCCACAATGTGTGTTTAGGGTTGGTGCTTTGTTTTGCATATGACCCACATCCGACCACCCAAGGTCAAGGTCACTGACGGCTTATGTTCGCATTGTTTGTAAGGCAAACATGTTAATCTTTTTTTTCATTAACTCATGAACCGCTTCACCGATTTTGATAATAGTTGGCCAAAACGTGATGCCGATTGATTGCAGGTAAATTTTCGGTAGACTAAAATAAATAAAAAATTTACAAATCTGTTTCTTGCATCGTTTTTTATTTATTTATTGTTGAGGTGTGTGTCGCGTTTTAAATAAAATTGCGTTGTACTACAGCTAATTAATTTGTACAATTGAATGCGTTATATACCCAACTCGTAATTCATTGCTAATTATGCTATTATCACTGTTCACACCGACTTCAAAATGAATTGTCGGCCTAATTTGGCTAGCTGCAGACACATAAATTGAATTCAATTACGTGTTAAACAATTAATTTGTACAATTGAATTAACATTTGGTGGTTCTTTAACCCTCAGATCGAGTTCAAAGTACATCGGCGGTGTGATTTAGGACTTCAATTGATCCCTAATCCCTGATCCCTAATGAGTCACGCTTTTAAAACGACAGACGTACCTTGTCATTTATCAAAATGTTTGCGAATTGTAGATCACGTGAGCCGGCTCATCACTTTCTGCGGCATTCCTACGTACATGTACATTTAATATACACAAAAATGACCCCTAATACAGCGTAATGTAACCGTTCCTAACTTAATATGGAATAACCTGGGCCGATAATACGTGTCAGTTACTTGGGCTTAACTATTACGAACACAGATAAACACAGTGCATGGTTTCTTTATTTTATTTTAACATCATCAGAAATGGCGAGTCTAGGAACTCTCGTATCTTTACGCTGAAGCCAGTCTATTTAAGTCACTGAGCTGCTATACACCTGTCCCACGCATGTGTTAAGAAAAATCGATACTAGGAGAAACTGAATACACAGCGAGTTGTCGCACACTGGTTTAACGCGGATATGGCCCGCGGATATGTGTCATAAAATTACTTGGTGGTAAAAAAACGGTAAATTTATAAGGTTTATAGCGAAATAGCAGCGGACTGGCAATTTTTCTCGGACCGATTTTTAAGACTAGTTTTCAAATCTCAATCGGTCTGAGAGTCCAAAAACCGGTAAACTGAAAATTTTAGAAGCCCTGCAGTGAGGACTCAATTTTTTGTCGAGCCCGCTTGCGGAAAGCGAGACATAGTGATCACAATGATGTCATGGTGTCCGTGCGTCTGTCCGTCCGGCCGAACACTGGGGGTTTAGGGGCTACAGGGAGGAGCCTAAGACAATATAATACAATATACTTATTCCGTATAGCCCCTAGTCCTTTGTAGTTTAGGGGCTATTCTTTTGATCTTTTAAAGAACAAATACCCCATAAACCCAAAATGTTGGTACGTCCGTCCGAAATCTGCGTTAAAGTTTTTAAATACCTTATATCTCTGTGCACAGTCCTATGTCACATTGACTTGAAACTTCAAATTCTTATTAGTTATCATCCATATATTCATTCTGTGTCCCACTCCTGCGGTCCCTGTGCCCCAAGGTCAAGGTCAAATGACTTAGAAGGTTGGGTTAAAGTTTTTGTCCAAATTTGCCTTAATGTTTTCAGATACCTACTATCGGTAGTCAGAATTGCTTGAAACTTTGTATGCTTAATTGTCATCATCCATATATTCATTTGTTGTCCCACTCATGCGGCCCCTGTGCCCAAGATCATGGTCAAATGACTAATTTGCTTCAAACTTCCAATACTTCCTTTTCATTATCTATATTTTCATTCTATAGCCTGCCCATACGGCCCACATGCCCAAGATCAAGGTTGAATGTCGAATTTGCATTAAATATGCTATATACCTTATATCTCCACAACCCTTAATTCAAACTTTAAATAAATACACACTGAGACCATCAAATGCCTCGGCGGGCTCGACATGTGGGCCGCGGCCTTCTTGTTTTTTATTTAGGCTGTCAGCGAGGGCATTATCTTCGTTTGACGATGCCAGTTCTTGTTTATGTGGATTTTATTTCCCACCCAAAATTTATGTTGTTACCACCCAATTGAACCGTCTCATCGAGACGCTTCAATTGGGTAGTAACAACATATTTTTTTAATGAGAAATTACAAGAAATGCATAAACAACTGTTTGCATTTTAGGAAAGTTGTAGTTGCGAACACTAACCCTTGCAATCTACTCCAGATGGTATGGGAGTAAGCTTAAAGATTTACTGTTGGCAACTAGGAAAGTTGAGGGCAATGTGTGTTTCATTTACAATTGAGAATCCATGCCTCCTCTAGATCTAAATCCTGGATCCGTCCCTGGTCTTGTATTTGACACGTTCATTGTAGCCGAAGTGAGCAGAGAGTGAATCGACTGAGCCATTCCTACGCCTGGATGGCTCTCCTGCTGGGCCATCAGACCTATAACCTGCAGTGGATAGACGGCTCACACATGACCAACATATCGTTCCGTGGCATTTTAAGTGACTTCCATGTATGTAATAGCTGCATGAATTATCGGTGCATGTCAGGGAAAACATGGACTTCATATATTAAGTTTTTATGCCTCACCACGATAGTTAAGGGGGCATTTAGTGTTGACGTTGTCTGTCCGTCCGTTCCATCAGGACGAGCAACCAAACGAGGAATGGGTCATTGGGGCGGAGCCTAACACAAAATAATCCTTAGATGTGTTCCGTGTGGCCCCTTATTGTATTCACAGGTGGAAGACTCGGACCTATGACACCAAAAGAATGCCTATTAAAAAAATCCCATTACCCCACCCACTTGGTCTCGTACATTACCATCTTCTATTTATAGAAGGTGGGTATGAATATGGCTATTATAGAAAGAGCCCTCTATTTTACGATTCGCACAAACACAATAAACATCGATTAAATGTATGAAATAATGTCTCTGGCAATCGATAAAGGTATTAGGTGTGTGAATATACTCACTTCCAATCGCTGTTTCAAGTATTTATTGAGTTATTCGCATTTTGATTACCCCATCCAAAGCGAAAGTTGCGTGTACGAAAGAATCTCACACAGAATCGGAGGCCGTCCGGCGTGGATTATCGGTCATATTTGGCCGATAGCTGATCGCCAGCTCAAACTAAAGTGGTGCACCATGACCATATACATTAGAAACTCCAACCATACAAAGTTCGTCCAATTGTGATCGTTCACCGATCTAAAAAACACTTTTTTTGTCTAATTTCGTTCATTATCTGGAACCGGGTCAATGTACCATCTTCCATAATACAACCGGAAGCGTTTATGTAAAGAACATCTCTGATTGGCTAAATCTAAACTGTAATGACATCATTCAACCTATTTCGGGATTCCCGAAGACATAATCTGATAGTACGCGAATCATGAATGAAAGTAGAAAAAAGGCGTTTTTTAGATCGGTGAACGATCACAATTGGACGAACTTTGTATGGTTGGAGTTTCTAATGTATATGGTCATGGTGCACCACTTTAGTTTGAGCTGGCGATCAGTTATTGGTCAAATATGACCGATAATCCACGCCGGATGGCCTCCAAATGTGTGAGATTCTTTCGTACACGCAAATTTCGCTTTGGATGGGGTATACACAATGCGAATAACTGAATAAATGCTGGAAAGAGCGATTTGAAGTGAATATATTCACACACCTAATACCTTTATCGATTGCCAGCAACAGAACTCATACATGTAATCGATGTGTATTGTGTTTGTGTGAGTCGGAAACGAGAGGGCTCTTTCTATATAATGGCCACAATGTTATCCACCTTTCTTTATATAAGATGGTAATGTACGAGACCAAGTGGGTAGGGTAATGGGATTTTTTTTTAATAGGCATTGTTTTGGTGTCATAGGTCCGAGTCTTCCACCTGTGATTGTATTCATCACATTACCGTCCCGTCCAGTTCGATACAAGGTTAAAGTTTTTGTAAGAGCTTGTATCTTCAATAGTATTTGGTCTACAGCCACCATACTCTGTAGTTGCACTACAACCCACTGTGAAACACATGACCTGTGTGTGACCTTGACCTACAATAGCAATATTGACATAGTCATTTCCCTTGGTTAAACATTTGTAAGAGCTTGTATCTTCAATAGCATTAGGTCTTATCAAAAACATGTTTTGACAGCAATTTAGAATCATTTCACTGTAAATCAGGCATTTGACCATTCTGACAATTGTGTGCTATGCGATCACGAACAGACATGATAACCTCAGATAAATGACCAAGACACTCATCAAAACTAAGATCACAGGTGCTTTCTTGGTGTCTGGTTTAGAGAGATTAAACTGTGATAACAACGGCAGACGACATGTTTTCCTGCATTATAAGGGTTATACAGTCTACACTTGTTACCTGAAACTCTTGATTTGATTTAAACATAATGCATTGCTCTACTTTGACAGTATACAGTCGTTTCAAGATATACAATTTACTATTAATAAGAGTAAATGGGTTGGACTACTTTTTATCAACATTAGTTAGAGCTCTTCGCAGAACTCAAGCTCTCTTAACCCATTCACCCCTAAGTAACTGGAATGGATTTTGATACATTAATTTTGCAACCAATCCAATCGTCACAAAATGATTTTCAGATTAGTCCATTTATGATATAAAAAATATGAAAATTAGTTGCAAAAAGTGCAGATCCTGATGAGACGGCTTGTCACAAACCGGCTCATCTGGACCTACACTGTTTGCCAATACCACTATACAGGCCTGTGGTGTTGAAAGGGTTAAGTCAAACTAATGATAACTCAAAGTCAAATTCTTGTTTTCATCTACATGTTCTGTCAATAGAATAACTATTGTTAACTAACACAATGTTTCATGAACTCAAAAGTATTTTCATCAGTCCTTGGACTTCGAGTAATCAAGTGTAGACTGTACATTCTAATGCACCGAAAATATAAAGCACGCATCTGATTGGTCAATTGTAACTACAGCCTATAAAATATGAAAAATCACAGCATATAAAATCTCCGTTTTACCAGCCTGTGTTTTACAACTGAACAGATTTATGTAACCCTACGCGCTTTTGTAAACAATGGCCAGCGGCGGGGAATCCAAATATCTATTTCCCAAATCATTTTCGGTTATCCATTGTTCCATATGAACACGTTCAACCGAAAGCGGAAAAGAGAATCGACCAAAGACTGACAAACATGACTTCAGGGACAGTGTGGCCCTTCAACAAATTACCAAAAATATTACCCCACCCGCCCAAAATATAGAAGAATTTACAAAAAAATGCTCAAATGCAAACTCAACATGCCAGTACCAGCATATAACTTTACCAATTTCAATGTGCACATACATGACTATACATAATAAACTGTATTGCATATGGGTAATCACCTGAATTAGGCGTAAATCCTGGGAAATCCTGTTCAAGGCTGTTGACACTTGCTGACATTTCCTTTGTAAAATCACGCGAACTCGATGTAGAAATGTTGACAATTCTTTAAATGAATAAAAGCAATTAACTGTTGCGACTGCCCATAGAAAAGCAATGCAGTTGTTAAAATAAACT
This sequence comes from Conchocele bisecta, assembly GCA_029237695.1. Taxonomy (NCBI): domain Eukaryota; kingdom Metazoa; phylum Mollusca; class Bivalvia; order Lucinida; family Thyasiridae; genus Conchocele; species Conchocele bisecta. The sequence continues at coordinate 66,526,177 of CM055270.1, read as the reverse complement.
TTAGAGTTTAATAACTGTATTATTGTCTTGGAAAAAGTCCCGTTAATCTCAATTTGAAATGGGTATATTCTTCGGCAGAGTTACATTTCTTCAAATTCATTTGGTGTGAGGTGGTTATCGATGACGACAAGAACCTGCTGACGTATTGAAAAATTCACTGTTCGTGATATGCTACGACGTTGCATAAAGCAGGGAGCGCTTTAGGTGCATTAGAATTAGGGGATAACCCTGCTTTGTTTTTCGATTTGGAGCGGTATGTGCGAGGTTTTATGGTCTGAGAATCAGTTTTACTGCTCCGCTAACGCATCACGGTAAAATTGATTCACAGACCATAAAACCTCCCGCAGGTTATCCCCTAATTCTAACACTTATGCATTATACAGTGAAACCTCTCTAAACCAGACACCCTGGGAGGTCCCCAGGGTGTCCGGCTTAGAGAGGTTTCACTGTAAATCAGGAGTTATAACCTCAGATAAATATGGCAGTGACTGGGGAATTTGGGCTGATGAGATTTGTGAGCAGTTTAGCTCCTGATCAAATAACACTCCTGTACCCTGATAGCGATATATATTGCTTGTTAGAAGCATGGCGGGTGTTTAATTGATGGAATAGCGAACAGTGCAGATCCTGATCTGACTGTGCACATGCACAGGCTGATCTGGATCTGTACTGGTCGCAAAACCTGTAAACCCCATTTCTCCAGTCACACTCACAAATGACCAAGAAACTCATAAAAAATAAGACTACGGATGCTTTCTGGGTGTCCAGTTTAGAGAGGTTCCACTGTAACTGTTGTCCAGGAAGGAGACTGGGTGGTGCTGGAGTTGAAGATAAACGAGCTGCCCGATATCTGCACGATTAATGGCGTAACGCGCGACATGACCAACACTTCGCTGTTTGACCCAGATAACCTCGTTAATGGAGACTGGACTTACATGGAAGAAGAGCAGAAGGTCCAACTGATAGGTACATAGTGCAGAGCTCTAGATAAGTTTTGTATCTAAAGAGTATTTTATGCCCATATTTCAAATTCAATGGGTATTTTAGTGATTAATGTATTGATTTTGTTCTTTATTAGATAGGGAACAAATGATAAAAAATAAGTAAATTTTCAACTTGATTACAGTATTTTCGCTACTCGATTTGAAAAGCATTGCTGTGAGTATTTTGTATGCCCACTTTTGATAATCAATGCGTATTCTGCTAAATAAGCGTGTAAAATATGCCAATACGCACCTTATCTGGAGCTCTGATAGTATAGACTGGATGTGTGCGCAGATCTAGGTGTACATAGGTCGCATAGGCTATAGAAACTTCGTATACTTATTTGTCATCATACATATTTTCATTCTATAGCCCAGCCATGTGGTGACAAATCAACGACTCTCAGACCCCCGCTAACCCCAAGGCCAAGGTCACAGTCTTAGTGCTTTCATAAACTTAACTATGGGAGAAATTTGTTATAATTTCTATTTGTTATAATTTCTGTTTCCTTTTTGCCAAAAGTTTTTATATTTCACACATGCCTTTCTCTAATGATTCTCTGTCGTGCTGTGACAATCCATGATGCTCAGACCCCGCTAACCCTTTGGCCAAGGTCACAGTCTTAGTGCTTTCATAAACTTAACGTTGGGAGAAATTTTTTATAATTTCTATTTGTTATAATTTCTGTTTCCTTTTCGCCAAAAGTTTTGATATTTCACACATGCCTTTCTCTAATGATTCTCTTATCATGCTGTGACAAATCCATGATGCTCAGACCCCGCTAACCCCCAGGCCAAGGTCACAGTCTTAGTGCTTGGGGGAAATTCGTTATAATTTCTTTTTCCTTTCACCAAATGTTTTTATATTTCACACATGCCTTTCTCTAATGATTCTCTATCATGCTGTGACAAATCCATAATGCTAAGACCTCGCTAACCCCAAGGTCACAGTCTTAGTGCTTTCACAAACTTACCATTGGGGTAAACTTCTTATTATTTCTGTTTCCTTTCACCAAACGTTTTGATATTTTGCACTTAATTGCCTTTTTCTAATGATTCTCTGTCATGCTGTGACAAATCCATGATGCTCAGACCTCGCTAACCCCAAGGTCAAGGTCACAGTCTTAGTGCTTTCACAAACTTACCATTGGGGTAAATTTCTTATTATTTCTGTTTCCTTTCACCAAACGTTTTGATATGTTGCACATGCCTTTCTCTAATGCTTCCCTATCACGACACTCAGACCCCCGCGAACCCTAAGGTCAAGGTCATAATCTTAGTGCATTCATAAACTTAAAATTGGGGTAAATTGATTATAATTTCTGTTTCCTTTCACCCCACTTCTTAATATTTCACATGTGTCTAATGGTTCTCCATCATGCCATGCCAAATCTACTACCCTCAGATACCCGCTTACCCCAAGGTGAAGATCACAGTCTTAGTGCTTTTACAAACTTAACATTGGGGAAAATCTGTTATAATTTATGTTACTTTTCACCCTACTTCTTGATATTTTACACAGCACTTTCTGTAATTGTTCTCTATCATGCCATGCCAAATCCACGACTATCAGACCCTGCTAACATTAGGGAACATTTATTATAATTTCTGTTTCCTTTAACACAGTTTCTTGGTATTTGTTAAACTAAAGCACCAACAGGTGTGCTTCGTTGTCTTCTGGAACTCTTGTTGTCCTACCTTACGATAGTGGAATGTGAGACATAGCGGTTACCATTCCGGCGGCGTTGTCATCGTCAACAATTTGGGATGTAAATGTTGGATGTAAGCCCGATTTTAAAATAAATCACATATCTTTTAATCCATCAGTCTGATCATTACCAAACTTCATTACTAGCTTCCTCTTATTTCTACTAGTTGACTATACCCCTTCGTTTTTTGTTAGTGAATCTGACCACTGTGCCAGACATGACGTCAAAATAATGATGTCAGGGCTCCAGATAAGGAATTAGTAATTGAGTATTGTTACTCCATCATTTCTGAAGCAATTGGGTATTTCAAAATTTTAATTGGGTAAAATTAAATCACACTACTGTTTACACACCAACAGACAGCAATTATTGAATAGTTTGTTTCGAAATGAAAACATATCTTGTACAATTCTAATGAAATATCATGATGTGTTTTCATGGAAAAATAAGAAAAAACTCCTATATTGTGGTCTGTTTATTGTTTTCTGCAGCACGATAAAGGTACCACAATTGTTCTCATTGCTTTTTGATACTCACTACTTCTGATTTCAATTGAGTTTTTGGCAATTGTAATTGGGTATTTACGCAAATACTCAGCTGATCTGGAGCTCTGTGACGTCATGCATTTTATTAAAATTGGATGAGTTGTTAGAAAGATGTCAGGTGAGACTACTTATTGACCCACCCTCGTAGTGTTACCGGCGTCCGTACATCCCATCCGTCTGTACGTCCCGTACATCCGTACATCTCGTACCTCCTAGTTTCCTTTCACGTAGCTGCTTCATATTTCACACATGCATTCCACTAAATGGTCCTCTATCATGTTGTGACAAATCCACCATCCTTCGGCCGTTTGTGTTTTCAAATGTGCGCTCGCTTTCTTCGGCTGCCAGTGCGGGCATTCGTGTGCCGACAGACCACATTTCTAGATTTTCATAAACCATAAGTCATTTTTCCAATCACAGTCACATTTCACCACCTCGCTTTGTTTTCTATTTTCAGTACATGAGAGAACGTCAAACGCAAGAAGAAAGAAACGTATGACTGTGTACAGTATCGACCGCTATGTCAACTTCAAGTGCATAAAGTGTTTCTTCAAACACTGCATACTCCCGCCTGCCCCCGACGACCTTCCACTGGCGAAGAAACGCCCCGATGAGTTTCAGCTGTGGCATGACATGATGATCTGGAACAATACTCTGTACCCAGACTGGGTTACCAATGATGGTGGAGACTACGGCATTCCCGCCTATAATGATTCCGTCATGATAATGCCAGGTACACATCTGGGACCCGTTTCACTAACCTTCGTACGACTAAAATGTTCGTAAGTGCAAACTTAGGATCATCTGGAAATTTAATTTGATCGATTTACTTTTGAGCATATGCAGCCTATATAAATGTAAATTCAATAATTATTTACAAGAAAACGTTGTTAATGTGAAATGTACATACTATCATCAGAGCTGCCAACTGTTACGATTTTTCCGTATTTGTTCCGGAAAATACGTTAGAAATACGGAAGTACGGATAACAATTAAAAAGTACGATTTTTTAAAAAATCAGCGCGGGAATATCTGGAAATAATAATTTTGTTTCACAATTCTGCCAATAAATCCTATTTTTTTATTTACCCGTAATCATACTCGCCGAGGCGCTTACCATTTCGATTCTTGTTGTGTAGTAATAGTAGTTTCAAGCACTCAGCGATATTGATTTATTCATCACGTAAATTCATAAAATGTCTGCTCCAAAGCGTGCAGCCAACGAATTTGGGTGGGTATTTTTTATCGAAAGAAGTTAGGAGAACACATCTGTTCATCAATGATTACAGCGAGACATGGCCCAATTTGGTCCTGTCAAAGTGCGGTGATGAATTTGCATCTTGCAAGCAGTGTAATTGTGATTTTTCGGTTGGCCGAAACGAGGGCCAAGGCTCTAAAAAAGTTAATTTATGCATATAAGTGAGTACTGATTTGTGTTCCGGAAAACATATGTGGTGTTCTGGAAAATAGCCCCATTTTCTCTCCATGTTCCTCATGTGACCGACATGGGGTTGGCAGCTCTGTATCATAATTTACAGACACAATTTACTTACAAACATTTTAGTCGTACAAATTTTAGTGGCTGTGACTGGAGAAATGTGGCTTATGGCTTTTACAGCCAGTGGAGACCTAGACCAGACTCTGCACCTGCGAAGTCCGGTCAGAGTCTGCACTGTTTGCCATTCCGTTATTGAAATACCAATTATACTTTCTGCAATGGCCATAAGCCATACAGTATGTAGTCTATGTTTCTATATCAGGCTGCAAGAGAGCAGTAACACATATATGGCACTGTAGCAGACCATGTGCTAGACTGGCTACCGAGCCATAGGCCCCATTTATCCAATCACCACCTTCTTGAGTGACTGGAGACATGGAGCTTTTCAATCAGTCCAGACCTAGAATGGTAGTATTACTGAATAACATTAATAAGTAAATTTATAGAAATTGTTTGTACCAACATTTTTATTGTATAAGTTCAGGGAAACGTGATCTGATATTGAAGATAGTTTCAACGTTTAAAAATGGCCAGCTCTTTAAAGGGGCATGTGGGTTTTTTTTTGAAAAACATAACATAAAAAATAAAAATGTGTTTTCTTTATGGCTGTGTGTGTATAGTGATTAAATACAAGATATATGACGATACTAGGACTGCTGGGTTGTTTCAATTTCACCGATCTCGGTACATAAGTATCAGATTTTCTATCTTGTTGAATTCAACAAGATAGGAAATCTGATATTTATGTACCTATTATATTGGTGAAAATAGAAACATCCCAACGTCATTTCTCTTCAATTAAACCACTTTACACAGGGCCATGATGAAAACACGTTTTTTTATAGTATTTTTTCGAAAAATCCTGGTATGCCCTTTAAGCAATCTTCGATTGTACGCATGCTCATGATGATCAGGTTCTGCTGTTAACTCAAGTGTCCTACACTCCCGCCTGCGATTCTCTTACCAAGAATTGCAATACAGCGGTCCTTGAATTGCAATTCGTCCCCTCTGAAATTGCAGTCTAATTGCGGTCCAATCGCTGTCCCGTTTTAGCGGTCATTCTTTCGCGATACCGTTTGTGCGGTCATTCTTTCGCGGTCCAGTTTGTGCGGTCATTCTTTCGCGATACCGTTTGTGCGGTCATTCTTTCGCTATTTGCGTTAAAAACTTACCGTATCATCCTATAGTACAGTTTGTTTACATTATACAAACGTACTATACGAATATTATACAAACATACGATATCCGTTCGTATATACGATATATCCGTACGGATATGGTATAAATATACAGTGGGTCATCGTGCGGTTAAAATATACCGATGCACCGGTTCATTTCGCATGTAAACATCCGGTTTTCATTTCGATTATCTGCCACAATTTTAAGTTTTTCAAAATGAATACATTTTAAGTTTTACGATACAGAAACAATTTGAAACTGAGGATTGTGAAGTACGGTATCACAGTGCATATACATGTGTGTTCAATACAGTAATTCATCAGTAATTCATCATTGTACTCCGCACCACCGCCGGGGACACAAAACAATGATCCCCCACACACACCAGCCATCTACATTTGGCGTCCTAAAAGTTCCGGTCTATATCCCACAGTGGGAACAATGTGTATCACCACCACCACCAGTTTTTGTCTATGACTACACTACACCTCCTCCCCCCCCCCCCCCCCCCACCCCCCTAACTAGTCCTGGTGCGATGGCCGACTGATCAAGTGCTATACTAGTCGTGGTGCGATGGCCGACTGATCAAGTTCTAAACTAGTCATGGTGCGATGGCCGACTGATCAAGTGCCATACTAGTCTTGGTGCGATGGCCGACTGATCAAGGGCTAAACTAGTCTCGGTGCGATGGCCGACTGATCAAGGGCTAAACTATTCCTGTGCTGGTCGACTGATCAAGTTCTAAACTAGTCCTGGTGCGATAGCCGACTGATCAAGTTCTAAACTAGTCCTGGTGTGATGGCCGACTGATCGAGTGCTATACTAGTCCTGGTGCGATGACCGACTGATCAAGGGCTAAACTAGTCCCGGTGCGATGGCCGACTGATCAAGTGCTAAAGTAGTCCTGGTGTGATGGCCGACTGATTGAGTGCTATACTAGTCCTGGTGCGATGGCCGACTGATCAAGTGCAAAAGTAGTCCTGGTGTGATGGCCGACTGATCAAGTGCTATACTGGGCATGGTGCAATTGGCGACTGATCAAGCGCTATACTAGTTATAGTGCGATGGCAGACTGATCAAGTGCTCTACTAGTCCTGGTGCGATGGCCGACTGATCAAGTGCTATACTCGGCATGGCCGACTGATCACGTGCTATACTGGGCATGGTGAGATGGCCAACTGATCAAGTGCTATACGTACTGGGCATGGTGCAATGTGCGACTAATCAAGTGCTATACTACAGAGCTGCCAACTGTTACGATTTTCCCGTATTTGTTCCGGAAAATACGTTAGAAATACGGAAGTACGGATAACAATTAAAAAGTATGATTTTTAAAAAAAATCAGTGCGGGAATATCTGGAAATAATAATTTCGTTTCACAGTGCAGGCACCGGGGCGGGATCAACTGATCCTGAGAATAGTGCTGCAGTAGCCATTGCTTGTCGTAAAAGGCGACTAAACTGGCTTAACGATTGGGTTCATACTTTCCGGAACCCACTATACCGGATTTGGCCCTCATGTACATTTTTGGCTTTCTTGTATGTGAGAGTTGAGTCAGGCTATGCCCCATATATATAAAAGTAAGATTAGCGCTAATCCTATTACTTTTAGGGGATGGGATAAATGATGCTGGTTGTGGCGAGGGCCTGGCACCAGATCAGGTTGTTTCTAATTTCAGGACTGAATATATATTTTGATTGTAAATATTGAGTTCTGAAGTTGGGATTTACCCCCCTCGGACAGGTGGATACGGGACTCGACCCCGTTGACCCGTCTGCGTGTAGACTCCCTGAGGCTTGTACCTCTATGTCAGAAAAGCGGACGTTAAACCCTATTCACTCACTCACTCACTTCACAATTCTGCCAATAAATCCTATTTTATTATTTACCCGTAATCATACTCGCCGAGGCGCTTACCATTTTGATTCTTGTTGTGTAGTAATAGTAGTTTCAAGCGCTCAGCGATATTGATTTATTCATCACGTAAATTCATAAAATGTCTGCTCCAAAGCGTGCAGCCAACGAATTTGGGTATTTTTTATTGAAAGAAGTTAGGAGAACACTTCTGTTCATCAATGATTACAGCGAGACATGGCCCAATTTGGTCCTGTCAAAGCGCGGTGATGAATTTGCGTCTTGCAAGCAGTGTAATTGTGATTTTTCGGTTGGTCATGGTGGCCGAAACGAGGGCCAAGGCTCTAAAAAAGTTAATTTATGCATATAAGTGAGTACTGATTTGTGTTCCGGAAAACATATGTGGTGTTCCAGAAAATAGCCCCCTTTTCTCTCCATGTTCCTCATGTGACCGACATGGAGTTGGCAGCTCTGATACTAGTTATGGTGCGATGGCAGACTGATCAAGTGCTCTACTAGTCCTGGTGCGATAACCGACTGATCAAGGGCTAAACTAGTCCTGGTGCGATGGCCAACTGATCAAGTTCTATGCTAGTCCTGGTGCGATGGCCGACTGATCAAGGGCTACACTAGTCCTGGTGCGATGGCCATCTGATCTAGGGCTAAACTAGTCCTGGTGCGATGGCCGACTGATCAAGGGCTAAACTAGTCCTGGAGCGATGGCCGACTGATCAAGTTCTATACTAGTCATGGTGAGATGGCCGACTGATCAAGTGCTAAACTAGTCCTGGTGCGATGGCCGACTGATCAAGTTCTAAACTAGTCCTGGAGCAATGGCCGACTGATCAAGTTCTAAACTAGTCCTGGTGCGATGGCCGACCGATCAAGTGCTATACTAGTCCTGGTGAGATGGTCGACTGATCAAGTTCTAAACTAGTCCTGGTGCGATGGCAGACTGATCAAGTTCTAAACTAGTCCTGGAGCGATGGCCAACTGATAAAGTTATAAACTAGTCCTGGTGCGATGGCCGACTGATCAAGTTCTAAACTAGTCCTGGAGCGATGGCCGACTGATAAAGTGCTAAACTAGTCCTGGTGCGATGACCGACTGATCGAGTGCTATACTTGTCCTGGTGCGATGGCCGACTGATCAAGGGCTAAACTAGTCCCAGTGCGATGACCGACTGATCAAGTGCTATACTAGTCCTGGTGCGATGGCCGACTGATCAAGTTCTAAACTAGTCCTGGTGCGATGGCCGACTGATCAAGGGCTAAACTAGTTCTGGAGCGATGGCCGACTGATCAAGTTCTATACTAGTCATGGTGAGATGGCCGACTGATCAAGTGCTAAACTAGTCCTGGTGCGATGGCCGACTGATCAAGTTCTAAACTAGTCCTGGAGCAATGGCCGACTGATCAGTTCTAAAAACTAGGCCTGAGCGATGGCCGACTGATCAAGTTCTAAACTAGTCCTGGTGCGATGGCCGACTCATCAAGTTCTAAACTAGTCCTGGAGCGATGGCCGACTGATAAAGTGCTAAATTAGTCCTGGTGCGATGACCGACTGATCGAGTGCTGTATTTGTCCTGGTGCGATGGCCGACTGATCAAGGGCTAAACTAGTCCCAGTGCGATGACCGACTGATCAAGTGCTAAACTAGCCCTGGTGCGATGGCCGACTGATCAAGTTCTAAACTAGTCCTGGTGCGATGGCCTACTGATCAAGTGCTATACTAGTCCTGGTGAGATGGTCGACTGATCAAGTTCTAAACTAGTCCTGGTGCGATGACCGACTGATCAAGTGCTATACTAGTCCAGGTGCGATGGCCGACTGATCAAGTTCTAAACTAGTCCTGGTGCGATGGCCTACTGATCAAGTTGCTATACTAGTCCTGGTGAGATGGTGGACTGATCAAGTTCTACTAGTCCGGTGCGATGGCCGACATGATCAAGTTCTAAATAGTCCTGGAGCGATGGCCAATGCATAAAGTTCTAAACTAGTCCTGGTACGATGGCCTACTGATCAAGTGCTATACTAGTCCTGGTGAGATGGTCGACTGATCAAGTTCTAAACTAGTCCTGATGAGATGGCCGACTGATCAAGTTCTAAACTAGTCCTGGAGCGATGGCCAACTGATAAAGTGCTAAACTAGTCCTGGTGCGATGGCCGACTGATCAAGTTCTAAACTAGTCCTGGAGCGATGGCCGACTGATCAAGTGCTAAACTAGTCCTGGTGCGATGGCCGACTCATCAAGTTCTAAACTAGTCCTGGTGCGATGGCCTACTGATCAAGTGCTAAACTAGTCCTGGTGCGATGGCCGACTGATCAAGTGCTAAACTAGTCATGGTGCGATGGCCGACTGATCAAATCGCATGCCATAATAACTAGATGGCCATGGCCTGCATGTCGTGCCCGCCGAGGCATTTGATAGTACAAACAATTTTTTTATTGCAACAAAGCTTTAGCCCGTTGACGTAAAAACATGCCACACCTGCCGAGGCTTTGATAGTATACTTCAAAGTAATTTGACCGTGACATTGCGCACATATAAATAATAATGAAAATGTGGGTGACAAATACACAGTATGTGAAGTTTCGAGTGAATTGGTGAAGCGGTTTCAGAGATATAGTGTTCTTAAAGGTACATGCCCTCTCAGTAGGCACACAATGTTCTTTATATCACAGACATCATCTGAGACATTTTCGGGCAAAATAAACATTAATTCACCATTAATACACTTATTTATTGGCATTATTATACATTTTATATCAGACGTAAATTTCCACACTGCTATCAGGGGCGATAACCGTGTTTCCTTAAAATGTTACCAAGACATTACTATTTATTTTTTGATGTGCAATGATCATACTTTATAATCTGTCGAAAACATTATTTTTTCAGGGGATCACATTTAATTAGTATAAGTAATTAAAAAATATCATACCCCATTTGCCTATGAAAATAGCCTGATATCACCGCGTGTCACTATCAGTGAAATAAACATTACTAAATGATTATATCCATATAACGGGCACTCGTAATGTTTAGAACTGGTGGAATAGTGACAAAATTATACACTTATTTAATTCCTACAAATAAGTGAGAATACACATAACTTTAATTGTTGTGCCTATTGAGTGGGTATGTACCTTTAATTAGTATAAATAGTTAAAAAATATCATGCCTCATTTGAATATGAAAATAGCTTGATACCACCGCTAGTCATTATCAGTAAAATAAATATTACTAAATGATAATATATGGATAGCGAGCACAAGTAATTTTTAGAACTGGTGTAATAGTGACACAATTATACACTTATTTAATTGCCATAAAGAACAGTTTGTGCCTACTGAGTGGGCATGTACCTTTAAAAACTTTAACCTTAAATCAAAAAAACTATAACCGGACGTACGAAGTGACGTACATATGGATGTACGTACGTATGTAGGCCAATGTGACAACTATATCGCACTGTCCACATGCAGGCATGTCAAAAACTTTCAGGTAAATTTCAAAGTAATTTGACCTTGATATTGGGCACAGGGGTTGCAGGGGTTGAGCATAGAATGAAAATATGGATGATGATAAACACACATGTGAAGCTTCGAGTGAATTGGCGAAGATGTTTCTGAGATATAGTGTTCTTAAAAAACTTTAACCTACGGTAAATAAAAACCAGATGGCCATGGCCCGCATGTCGAGCCCACCGAGGCATTTGATGGTCTCGGAGTATATTTATTTGAAGTTTGAATTAAGGTATGTAAAAGCTTTAACGCAAATTTGAAAGTCATTTGACCTTGATCTTGGGCATGTGGGTCGCATGCGTGGGCTATAATATGAAAATATGGATGATAATAAAGAATTATCTGAAGTTTGAAGCAAATCTGAGTAAGTGTTGTGGAGATATAAGGTATGTAAAAACTTTAACACAAATTTCAAAGTCATTTGACCTTGACCTTGGGGCACAGGGGCCGCATGAGTGGGACACAGAATGAATATATGGATGATGACTAATAAGCATTTGATGTTTCAAGTCAATGTGACTTAGGATATGGTATTTAAAAACATACACCGATTTCGGACGGACTGACGCACGGACGTCATTGTGATCACTAAGTCTCGCTTTCCGCAAGCAGGCTCGGCATAAAAACTACGGATGGTCAATGCGCAGACTATATCGCACTGTCCGCAGGCGGTCGCGACAAAAATTGTCCAACCCCTTTTTAAAGGTGCATGCCCACTCAGTAGGCTAAAAATGCTCTTCATGGGAATTAAATAAGTGTATAATTGTCAGTATTCCACTAGTTATAAACGTTACGAGTCCCCGCTATACAGATATAATCATTTGGTAATATTTATTTTACTGATAGTGACGCACGGTGGTATCGGTATTTTCATGTGCAAATGGGGCATGATATTTTATAATTATTTATACTAATTAAATGCATCAACTGAAAAAAAAATTGACAGATTATAAAGTATGATCATTGCACATCAAAAAATAAATACAGAGAATAAATAGTAATGTCCGTTAACATTTTAAGGAAACACGGTTAACGTCCCTGATATCAATGTGGAAATTTTCTTCTGATATAAAATGTATAATAATGCCAAACAATACGTGGGTAATGGTAAATGATTGTTTATCTGGCCAGAAAATGTCTCTGATGATGTCTCTAACATAAAGAACATTTTGTGCCTACTGAGTGGGCATGTACCTTTAACGCTAGCTCCGCACTGTCCCGTGAGACCTATGCATGTGTTAAGTTTCATAAAAAATATTGCAAAGGATGTTCGCGTTATGCTCCGGACAAATCAGTGCGCGAAAAAACAAAGGGGATAACTAAACTAGAAAATGTGTTCATAGAACACGGATACCCCACATATCGCTTTGATAGTAAACAAGGCAAAATTCCAGTGTCCAAAAGGGAGAGTTAATCCATGACGGGGTTCGAATCAAAAATCGAAATAAACTTTCCGCATCTACTCATCATAAGGAAGCTACATATCAAATTTCAGTGCTGTAGCTATTACAAAAGTTTTACGAGTTACAAGGCAAAATTTTCAAATTCTAATTAAAAAAGGGGGAGATAATCCATGATTCGGGGGTCAAATCAAAATAAACTTTGCAAATCTACTCATCATATGGAAGCTACATACCAAGTTTCAGGTGTGTAGCTATTAGGGTTTAAAAGTTTTACGAGCTACAAGCCAAAATTGGAAAATTCTAACTTGAAAAGGGGGAGATAATCCATGACCATGGGGTCGAATCAAACATACATGTACCAAGTTTCAGGTCTGTAGCTATTACGGTTTAAAAGTTTTACGAGTTACTAGGTTGGTGACGGACGGAAGAACGGACAAGGGTAAAACTAAATGCCCCCTCCACTATCGTGGTGGGGCATACAAATTAGTGAGGCAAAAGTTGTCATATACAAGTAACTTACCTTAATTCATCAGTTACACATCAGACGATGAATGAACTTTAATTCTGGTGTAGAAGTTATTAATCATGTTCAATAGTGCTGCTTTGACATGACGTGAAATTAAAACATGCATGACATGATCTGGAAGAATAACACAGACCAAGCACGCATATGCAGAATCACGTCTGTCGGTTCTTTTCCAGCTCCGATTTCTGTCACCTGTCCACAAAATCCAGAATCCAACATTGTCGCAAATTTAATCCTCTATGTTGGTGTACGTTGGAACAAAATGTCACTTAGTATATTATCTAATGCGGGTTGTAATCTCTTGTTTCTCTAAATAAATGCGTCCAACAATCCCTGTAGCTGCTATCGTGATAAAAAATGTTAAAGGTTCTGTCAGCGCCTCACATATTGATCTTAATATCCACCATTTTGATTCCAAGTACCAGAATAATGTTTCCATGCGCCGTCGTAGTGTTATCTGTCAGATTCCGTTGTTTATTTGATCAAATTGATGGACAAATTTGTGTCCGCTAATGTCGCCAAGAGCATAATCTGTGACGTTGACTGTAATAATTTGGCATAACTTCTAGCTTGTGAATTTTTGGTTGAATGAAGTGATCACTATGGTGAATAAGTGTGTATTTGTGTCCGGTTTGCTCAGTAGGTAGAGCGATGGTGTGGTAAACCAGAGATCCCCGGTTCGATTCCGGGCTGGTGCGCATCTTTCTCACCCTGTGACATTTAGCGCCCAACGTAGTTGCGGGAAGTAACTCTGCAGAATACTCCCGCATCGTCCGTACCGAGAGTTATGGTGCTCTCCGTAGGTTTCCCCTGCAAAGTACCAAATCACATCTGATTTGCACTTCAACTGTTAATTGCGACATATTTTCTGTATTTTTCAATTGAAAGAAATGTCAGTATTATACTTATTCATTTCTGTGTAATAAGTACAGAAAAATATGTCACAATTAACAGCTAAAGCGCGAATGAGATCCGATTCGGTACTCTGCAGGAAAAACCTATGGAGCACCGTAACTCTGGGTACGGACGATAATTGAGTATTCTGTTGCCCAACGAAGGACCGCGACTGATAAATACTCCGAAAATTGTACCCAAACATTTGGAATTCGGAGACAAAAATTAAACATGGAATTCGAGGACGAATTTCAATTTGGCGGAGAAGAATGTCACAGTACGCAACTGACTATGGGGATGAAGTGTGTATGATCTGTGCCTTGTTAGCTTGCTCGGTAGAGCCATGGGTACGGTACGGTAAACATGAGGTCCCTGGTTCGATTCCGGACCGTTAGGCCTATTTATCTTTCTCACTCTGTGACACAAGCAAACCGTTTTATTTTAAAGAAATGGCTAGGCTATCACCGGAATAAATATTATCTTCAAAAATTTGATTCGGGCCAATAGAAATCAACAGCCAGAACAGAACGTTTGCAATAATAGAAATTTAATTCCAAAATAAATTTTTAATTTTTTTTTTATGATCAGGTTTCGAAAATTAAAATATGCTTTTCTTTTAAAATTATTATCAATATGTTCATCATGTTATTATGGTTAATATGCAATTCACAGTCTCCTTGCAGCTTGAAATTGAAGGACATTATGAAAAGTTGTGTTGATCTCAGAAATTGTCATGTTGACTATAGGATCGCGTCGAAATAATGTTAACAGAATAGGAAAACGTAATTTGATACCGACGAGAAAGGAAACAAAACGCAAAATTGATGCATAGTTTTGCCATATTATACCGTAGACCACACATTATAATTTTATTTTATATGAAAATAAATATATTGTGAGTATGGTGTTGTCTATTAATGTGTTCTTGATATTCGGAACGGCAAAGACGACGTTTTTTTTTGTCCAAGAAATTGTCAAGGTCAATGTTTCACTGTTTGTCTCGCAATAACCCGCCGATTTATATTTGCGCACCAAAAAAACAGATCACCAATACCGCTGACTTTCTAGTCACTTTGAATGAAATAGATGGGATAACATTTTGGATTGGAACACGGATACGTTTGTCAACTATTTTGATTTTATTGCCGCATTGGTCAAGCAGAGCGGTCCGCTTGTTTGACCGCAGAGCGCAGCATAAAGTGGTCATTCTTTCGCAGTTTAAAGAAAAAAAGGAGCGTAAACTGCAATTAAAAGCGGAGTGCAGCGCTAACTGCGCTATAAGTATTGCAATTCCGCAACCAACTCTTTGGACCGCAGTCACATGATTGCAGTCCGATTGCATTCTAATTGCAATTAATGGGAACGCGAATTGCAATCCTGTGCTCCAGGAATTGCAATTCGCCTGGTAAGAGAACCGCAGGCCACTCTGTAACATCCCTTATTTAGCCAATTGATGTATATGAATAAAATAATTTGTGTTGAACAATTCTGATTATTATACCCCCGACATAAAAAGTATCTCGAGGGGTATATAGGTTTTGTAATTCTGTCCGTCCCTCCGTCCGTCCATCCGTCGACGTTAAAGTTTCTAGGTACCCATTATCTCTGTAACGGGTAGTATCTCTGTAACTTCATATATTTCCTTACCATCATCCATATCTTCATGTCCAAGGTCAATGTCAAATTACATAGAAAGATTTCCGTTAAAGTTTTCGGGTACCCATTATTTCTGCAACGGTAAGTCGGATTTATTTCAAGCATCATATACTTCCTTATCATCATCCATATTTTCATTCCATACCACACACATGTGGCCTTCATTTTCAATGTAAAGTTGAAATTACTTGGGAATTTGTGTCCGTAAGATTTGCGTTAAAGTATCCGGGTACCCATTATCTATGCAATGGTAAGTCGGTTCGACTTCAAACTTCACACACTTCCTTATCATCATCTATGTTTACATTCCATACCACACCCATGTGGCCTTCATGTCCAAGGTCAAGGTCGAATTACTTAGAAATTTACGTTAAAAGTTTTTTAAGTATTTGCGTTAAGTTTTTATTTGTCGGTCGAGGCGGCGGCCGGGGGTATACGTGAGCCCCTGCTCACTTTCTCTAGTTTTCTCAATAAAAGTATATGTTGTTACCACTCATCGGCGAGATTGTTCAAATGAGTGGTGATAACGTATACTTCCAAGATGATGTAAACAAAAGTAGGATTATTTTTTCTCAAATGAT
Source organism: Conchocele bisecta (assembly GCA_029237695.1). Lineage (NCBI taxonomy): Eukaryota > Metazoa > Mollusca > Bivalvia > Lucinida > Thyasiridae > Conchocele > Conchocele bisecta. The sequence continues at coordinate 66,509,821 of CM055270.1, read as the reverse complement.
TCATAGTACGAGGGTCATCCAATAGATAGTGAAAACAAATACGAAAGTTGATATATACTGCATATATCTGAAAGAAATTTGACATACTGGCTATATTGACACTTCGTCAATGACGTCACATTATATTACGTCATTACGTTATACATGTATGACATCAGCGTCATGTGACGTCATCATCACATACGTCAAGCGTCATGGATCGGTGATGACTGACAAAAAAAATATTTTGGTAAAAACATGGCGTTTTCAGTGTTAGAGAATACCTGTATAGAAATGCATAATACATTGATAATATGTTGCATCACTTATTGTATGTTTTGTATGCTATACCGACTAATTTATTGGATTACAATCGGATACGCTTGCATTTCTAATGAACCACTCTCTGAAAATTAAATGAGAAAGACGATCAGCTTTTATATAGATATTACTTGAAGTTGGTGGACGATATGTATGTGATCAGATACCTGATTGACTGAGTATTGACCCGAACGATGGATCAGCTCAAACATTTCATACTCGTAGATTAAGTATAAGACAAGGGTGGCTGCGCAGTGGTGTCCACGCTGTCTAAAATAGCTTGAAAATGTATACAAATGGCGTCATTAGTGACATCATTACTCTAGCACTCATATGTCACCCTCATCATTTTTGTCGCGCCCGCTTGCTGAAAGCGCGATATAGTCGGCACTTTGGCGTACGTACGTACGTACGTGTGTCCGGTTAAAGCTTTTGGTTATTAGTTTTTTGGTTAAGTTTTTTGGTTAAAGTATTTTATTATACTATATCTCTTTTTTAGTGTCCATACCTCACCACAAGGCGCGACATGCAGGCCGCGGCCATCTAGTTTGGATTTAAGTGTGTGTGACTTTAACGTATGTGACAATATCAATATGTATGTTTATCAAAATGATTAATATGACTTATATAGGCTTAATTATGCCGTGGCAACGTGAGGTTGATGTGTCGCCTCCATTTGCCTAGCAACCAGTATAGTAACATTTCCGAATACACGTATAAGCAAACCAATTATAACAGACAGAAGGTTACATTGTAGGTTTATGCATACATGGACCAGGATTGTTCATTCCAAATCCAAACAAATAATACGGAGCCGTTTTCACTATATATTGGATGACCCTCGTACATAGACTGAATATATGAATCATTAGCCGATACATATCTAATATACAGTGAATTGCATGTATTGTTACATGCAAGTAGTAATGTGTAAGTTGTGTAGTGTTTCATTGAAAAATGTGTATTATGAAAACAATGAGAACATTCATCAATTATATATATTATCCTTTACCAATTAATACATTGACCATATGAAGAGTCATCTACTCCTTTTGGGAGGTGGGTCAAGTGATTCTGGTGTGGCGAGGACCTGGCATCAAATCAGGATTATTCTGATTTCAGGGCTGAATATATATATTTTTTTATTGTAAATATTCAGTTCTGATATTTGTACATGTACTTGAACATGTACATGTACTTGTACAGGTAATATATGAGATTTAGTACTAAACCCATTGACCTGGCCTTAAATGACCGTAGATGTTGATTGGCCGTTAAACCTCAACAAACAAACAAACATGAATAGTCACTAGTAGATATGTGGTACTGTTTCATCAGAATCAAATTACATGTATGCAAAACAACTGTAGATGGTCATCATATCAACCGGACTGTCAATATTGTCGCTAAGACTTGTATTATAGTAAACACGTGTGGAATGAATCCCTCATTATCCAAATCTGAACTAGTTGTAGTATTTGCATGTGCACATTTTGAGAAAGGAAAGAAGTAATTCCACCAGCAGAATAGAAACAAATGAGGAGATAAATTTCTGTACGAATGAAGACAGTTTGTGGACGCACATTTTGCGTGAAAATCAGACGGCGCGTTATGTAAAAAATGGGTATACATTTTGAAAACCATATATCAAGTAGATAATATATGTGTTTCTTGAATATTATATACTGGCAAAAATGGTGAATATTATACGAATCACGATTTGCCTGGTTTGGCCCTCAGTTACGTTTATCTTTGGCTCTTTAGTTACCTGGGAGTTGAATTGGGTTATTGCCCATTATAAAAGTAGTAAAATTATTACTGATCCTACTGCTTTTGGGAGGGGCCAAGTGATTCTGGTGTGCTGAGGACCTGGCATCAGATCAGGATTATTCTGATTTCAAGGCTGAATATACATGTGTAGTTTTGTTATTGTAAATATTCAGTTCTGATTTTGCGATTTTCCCCTCATTTGTACATGTACTTGAACATGTACATGTACTGGTACAGGTAATATATTGGATTTAGTACTAAACCCATTGACCCGGCCTTAAATTACCTTAACTGTTGATAGGCCGTTAAACCCCAACAAACAAACAAACAAACAAAACATTTTATTCTGATATATAAATCACACTGATCGCTATTATCTACTACCGGTAGTAACAGATAGGCCCCAAAGTGGGGACATATATTTTGAATGACCCTGTACTAATATTGTATCCCGTCTCCAATGATTAACCCTTAGACCGCTGCTCACAACAATAGTCGTCTGCTGTTGTTATGCCACCGGTCTCGAAGAGCCAGGTGGCATATTGTTTTTGGACCGTCCGTCTGTCCGTCTGTCTATCCGTCCGTCCGTCACATTTTTCGGTAAACCACAGTTTCTCAAATATGCTGCAGGTGGCATCCGCGTTCGACAGACGCATTTCTTGTGTTTTATATCTTGCGTTATTTCTCAATAAAAACATGTGTTGACAGCACGTCAGAATCATTTCCAATGGAAATGATTCTGAAGTGCTGTCAAAGCATGTTGTAAATTATTCTAAAGTGCTGTCAACGCATGTTTTTGATGATAAGAATGGAAAATAGAAAATAACAGCAGACAACAACAAAAATAAGATAGCGGTCTAAGGGTTAAGCCAGCAGCTCATATTATTCCTATGTTTCAGACACCTGGGTTGTGATCAACGACAAGATCAATCTCCTTCGGAGGCTTGTGATTTATGGCGTGGTCGAATTGGACAACCGATACTTCCACTACATAATCGATGCCGAACATATCACCATCATTGGTGGAAGGTTGATTATAGGGTGGCCAGAACCGGAAAATCACTTCATTGGAACAGCCCTGATAAACCTACGGGGCAGTTTGTTCAGTGAAGAATTCAACTTTGTCAATGGGATCAGAGCTGGCGCGAAGGCTATTGGTGATTATTGTGCTGTTTATATAAAAAAGAGGCATTTACAATTTACACATATAATGTTTTGAACCTTCAGATCAGTGATTAAATATTCATGACCATTTTGTATGGAAAGGTTCAAAGAAAAATACTGTTTGTTTAAAAGATAATGGCTTTGTAGTTGTGATTGGATATGTGACTTTTGTGTATAAAATAGTGAATCTGCTCTTGTTAGTATACTACTTATTATATAGTATAACTTACTTTTGTTTTCCATTGAAACACAATGCAATGCAAGCTGTGAATATGTTTCGATATTGACATCTTGTGAGTCGGTGCCTGTCATATTCTTTATTAGTCGCTGGTTGTTTCATATACTTAATAAGTCCAGGTATAGTTGATCATTTTAATAACTTACACAACTCTTCAGGCATGAGCATAATTATTATAGTTTGTTTCACTATTCCAGACAGTGCCAGAACTACATTTCACCTCGCAAAATAGTTCCTTCCGAATCGCCACTAATTTGTTTATTTTAATTATAGTTTGTATATTTGTTTATGTACCGTATTTTGCCAAGTATTAGACGCACTTTTTTTACCCAGATTGTCATCCCACAAAGCTCCTGCGTCTTATGCACACGTTTGGATACAAGAGCATTTTTTTCCACCCCGAAATATCGACAAAAATGACAACAAAATCCTAAAATACAGATTTGTTTTGATATTTGTTGTTGTTGTTAGCCTTTGCGGTAATATCCGCTTGAAATTGGAAAAGTATCCTCAGATTCGTATTCTAAACAGTTCGCGCCTTACTCGTTTCGACCACAGGCATTCGGCGTGTTTCGGCTTTCATCGGTATAACTGCATATATATATATATAGATTTATACCGACGAAAGCCAAAACATGCCGAATGCCTTTGGTTTCGACGCTGTGTCACATTCGGTCGACATTTTCTCTGCCGAATCACAATCTGGCCTCTATCATTTTAATTATCTTTTGAAAACATTTACCTGGCCCATATCGGTCGGTGTCATTTTGCTATTCCACGCAAGTTATAAAACTCCATCATTAGTTTCGAAACCGTGTTTACACGATGCTGATTCGTCCAAAGTGGCAAGCCTAAGTCAGCTGGCCGACATCAAACACACCGCGTGTCAAGATTTACAACAAAGCCATATCAAATATCAATACACGCGGTTGCTGACGTCAGTTTCGTATTTGTCACTAAACTGGTACCTGTCTGATGCATCCCAGTGAAACAATACTACCGGGAACCATTCTATTTATGACACGACAAACGTGTTTATGTGAATTGGGTCTCTATCTCTGACAAATCCTGGCTTATTGCATTAGCGACCAGACCAGGCGGTGGATTCGCGTAGTCTGCCCATGGTTTACAATGTTCGCCAATCTCTAATTAAAAACATTTGAATTACGTCAGCGGACAATGCAAATTCGTCATAGCTATAGCTATATGCTGCTTTCAGGAAGATACGACTGATTTTGACATATTACACCGGCGAAATTTGTGTGTTGCTTTGTGGAAAAAAAATCGATAACACCCAGCCGTGTCAACTAACAGGTGTTTATCTTGTGTCATCATTCAGCACGAGGCCATAAGCTGTGTGACCTTTAGGCTATGTTTTGAAATTGCACTGATTGGTCAACACGCCTTTTGATGTGCCGCAGACGTCGCGAACGTGCGACTTTCATCCTCGCATCATGTCAGTAAACCATTTCATGCTGAGAATACGCTTATGTTTGCGGAAAATCCTAAATATTTTCCTTCTATGCACTCAGAAGTATATGCCGCGACCACCATTTAAACTGTTTCGTCGAGACGGTTCAAATGAGTGGTCACAACTTATACTTTCAGTGAGAAATAACAAAAATAAAAATTAAATATTTAATAAATTTAATATCTGTAAATGTGTATTCCGAAAGGAATGGGTTAAAAAAACACTCTCGATTATACGCAAATCTGTCGCCATATTTCGCCGATATTGATTTCGAAAATATTTTCCGTAAATGGTGTTGAAAAGAGATAATACATACTGCAATCAATAATTAACAATATAATACCACTTTCTGCAGCAATATGATCGCAAATATAAGACGATTTCTGACAATAGTCTGTTACACATTTAACACGATTTGTATATACAAATAGGCAAAAAAATCGGCAGCCAATGCACAACCGTGTACTAACCAAGCACGTGTTTTAATGAAGCGTGTACTACCGGGTTCACAGTGTAATTGAAGGTACAAGAAAACGGTGAAATACTGAGCGGGGAATCACGGACATAGCAAACTATGATAGGGAAAATACAGACAAAAACGTCCAAGGTACGAATAAAAAAAAACAGTACGGGGGAATAAATAACAACAACAACTTGACGAGTTTTTATTCTTTTTTGTTTCATTTTCTTGGAAAATTGGGTGCGTCTTATAATCTCATGTAGACATTTTCCCCCAAATTTTGGACTGAAAATAGGGGTGCGTATTATACACTCTTGTGACCTATACGGTATATATAATTATGTGTGATATACGTATATAATAAAAAGTTTATTTGATTTGTATGTGGATATATGTCACTCGTTCTGCCACGCAATGATATTGTGCTCCTAATGTCACGCAATATCGCACGCTGAAGAACTTGTGCATATATCCACATACAAATCAAATTGCCTCAGCGAGCCTCGGAATTAGTATGCGTTTCCTAGCCATGTGTGATAATAAACAAATGACACTAACCTGGTATTCTGGTATGTCTAAACACAGGTGTGTATGGAGGACTGGAGATAAACTGCAATGTGAGCAACATTACCTGGACGTATTTAAGTCAGACGGCTTTCCCAGGAGACACCACTGTAACACTCGACACAACCGTAGACTGGTTGCCAGGGCAGGAGATTGTAATTACGTCAACCAGTTACGACCCAGCACAGACAGAGACCATGATAATTGCTAGTGTTTCCAATGTCGGAGCTTCAACACAACTGGAACTCGTGTCGCCACTGCAGTATAAGCATATACGTAAGTTGCTATGAAATGAACCCTTCCCATCTATTTTTCTCATACTGCAGATACATTTCTCGAGTTTTGATTGATCAGCTTCACAGGTGAAATGTGCCCATACTGTCTGTAAAGCTTGTCATATCAAAATGGAAAGCGTTCGAAGCAAAGTAAAAAACAAAAATGTTTGGAAATCAGTCCCATTTGGCCACAATGTCTGTCTAGGAATGGTGTTTTGTTTTGCATGTATCCATATCTGGACACCCAAGATGAAGGAACATTATGTTCATTTTATATTCAAGGCTGCCAGTGCAGGGATTAGCTTCATAATATTGAAGCCCTTGTCATGTATTTATTATATCATTGTTGAGGTATCTACCCACCTACATAGATTTTTTCGTAAACTGACTTCAAATAAAAGTACGTTCTGTTCTATAGGTTTCGTCTTTTTGGTTATTCATTTGTATTGCAGCAACGGCAATGATTATATATTCAGGCCCGTACGCAGAGGGGGTGCGCCCCTCTTAACCCTGTAAACAACACATGCCTGTATAGTGATATTGACAAAAAGTGTTCATAATGGACTGGTCTGAAAATTATTTTGTGATTATTGGATTTGGTTGCAAAATTAACATATCAACATGATCAAACTCCATTCAAGTTACTTAGGGGTGAAAGGGTTAGTCTGCCGAGGCCTGTCCGTGGATGTGCACAAAAAAATGTTTAGCCCTTCGCGCCGTCGATAACGCACCCCCGTAAATTAATTCCTGTGGACGGGCCTGATATTTTGGCTTAGACACTAGAATTAAAATTTACTATATATGTGGCTGTGACTGGAAAAATGAGACTTATGTGTTTTTCGACCGTTGTAGATCCAGATCAGCCAGTGCATCCACACAGTCCGATCAGGATCTGCACTGTTCTCGATTCCATCAATGAAACATCTGTCATTCTTCTAATAAGAATTATAGATAGTTATCCGGCTACAGGAGTGTGCTATTTGATCAAGATCTACACAGGTCACAAATCACATAAGCCCCATTTCTCATGGTGACATTTGCGTCTGTGACTGAAAAATGGTGCTTAATGGTTTTGTGACCAGTGCAACTCCGGATCAAATAACACTTGTGTAGCCTTGTAACAATCTATATGAAATGGCGGACAGTGCAGATCCTGATCAGACTGTACAGATGCACAGGCTGATTTGGAGCTACACTGGTCACCAAAACCCTTAAGTCCCATTTCTCCAGTCACGGCCACATTTAATAAATATTATATTAACTCTTTGCATGCTGGGAAACTTGTGGGCTATAAATAGTTAAAAAATAGCGGACAAAAATCATCAGATTTCTTCTATTTCTCCTTGTAAATATGTCTTGGAATTTCATTAGAATTGAGTCCTGAGGACTCAATTCTAATGAAATTCCATGAGATATTTACAGAGAGAAATAAAAAATATACTCCTAATTTGTTTGGCGGATATTTTCACCGCTAGCATTCAAAGAGTTAAATCATCACTCGTGTAAGATCCTCTATTTACTATATATTATTTGTTTGTTATACAGATCATGCTGACCCTTCACTTGAGATCGTACTGGCCGCAGCTGTCGGTCTTCTGTCCAGGAATTGTCGAATCATCGGTGAAGAATATGACGATATGTACAAGGAGTCATTTGGTGGCCGAGTCATAGTTGGAATGGGTCAGGACCAGTTTTTGACCAAACATACGTTTACAGGTATTTACTTACGGAATAAAACCATGGGCTGTTGCGTTTACTGTAGTATGTGAAAACATGCTTTTTCATTAACTACAGTATTTACCACAGTCCTTTGATTGTATTACTTATATTTACATTACATGTTCTAATAGTTTAAAAAATGCAAATAGCCAAATTATATTAATATACTATAGTTGTATTTATACAATATTTAACCCTTACACCACTAAGTAACTGGAATAGATTTTGACATGTTAATTTCCGACCAATCCAACCGTCACAAAATGGTTTTCAGACCAGTCGATTTATGAAAAGGGGGTATTTTTTACTTACAAAAAGTGCAGATCCTGATGAGACGGTCCCAAGTATACATCTACAAGTTTTTTTTGTTTGTTTTCATTCAGAACATGTTTTATTCTCCGCGTAACAGTTCTGTGATGGGTCTGGAACAACCTCCACAAACGTTACATTTTCATCATTAACATGATTAATCCTTTGAACCCGAAAGCCCGCTATAGCGGGGTTTGCAAACAGTGCAGATCCAGATTTCGCTGATTTTGCTGATATTTACTTGGTAAATCAACATCATATGATATTACTGAATGACATCTGTGTAATCAGGCAGTGAAAATCATTTTATATTTGGCAGATGTTAACTGAAAAATAGAATACCATGCTAGTGTCTTAGATATGAGACACGCCATGTGATTTTGTACCGTCGGACATCTGCGTAAATTCATGAAATACGTTTACAAAATTTACAATATTTTCCGTAAATGGCGTCAAAAGTTGACAACATTTTCAGAGTACATGCATGTACTCTGAAAGTTTTATGAACTACAGTGTATTGACTTTATTTATCAAAAAAATTGTTAATTTTGTAAACAAATTTAATGAAAGTATGCAGATGTCCGAAGGTACAAAATCACATGGCGTGTCTGATATCAGGTTTATCATTTCTGTAACAAGTAACCAATGATTGGCTGTGGTTACAAAAATGGGCTTTATGGGATTTGCGACCGATGTAGATCCAGATCAGCCTATGCATCTGCACAGTCTAGCAGGATCTGCACTGTTCACCATTCCATCAGTGAAACACCCGTCATGCTTCTAACAAGCAATATATAGTAAATATATGTTTAGTGCCGTCGAATATAAAATATATTCGATTTAGCCTTAGCCAGCTTTATTAAAGTTGTGGCGAAACCAAATATATTTTATGTTTGACGGCACTAATTTTATATTTAATTTATACCGCATACTGGACTTAATTGTTAGAACGTGCTTGACGTCATGTTTTTGACGCCATTTCCTCGCCATACGTCACAAATCTAGCGATGTCATACAAAGCAAAATGGCGGCGTCCACGCTAGGTAGATTCGGCATTGTGTCTGATTAAATCTTCAATTTATTTATGAATAGCTTCAATATTGGCTGGCTTTAGACTCCACATTTGTCATAATAAGCATTAAAATGATGACGGACATGTCCGTGTTGGTTATGTCACATATACTGTAAAAATGGACAAAATTCAGCTGAATTGACAGCGATTTAAAATCCGCCGCTAACTTGAATTTGCTGTTGAGAATGACCAATCAGAGGCCGCGATTAAGGGTCAAAGATGAAATAATAAAGGCAAAATCGGCACTGCATGTATATTAGGCTACTTCAGGTATATTAGGTTTAATACTTCGAACAGAATATAAACAGCATTTATTCAACCCCCTTTATTATGCTACATGGAGCAATGGTTGCGGTATAAAGATCGTTATCAGGCTGCGGGAGCATGCCATTTGAATAGAAGCTACATTGGTCACAAATCCCATAAGCCCCATTTCTCCAGTCACGGCCACAACTATGAATATCTTCTGTCTCAAAATTGCCTCAGTAATTCCACTCTACTCCTTATCTGACAAATACAGTAGATCCTCTCTAAACCAGACACCCTGGCGACCTCGTTGTGTTCAATTTAGACAGGTTTCACTGTTATTTATTTCATTGTCATGTCTGTTCAGGATTTAAAATGACAAAAACTGTCATGGAGTGCTTAATGACAGTGGAACCTCTCTAAACCGGACACTGTGGGAACCTCCCAGGGTGTCCCGTTTAGAGAGGTTCCACTGTAATGCTGTTGCAGGGTATGCGCGGTTGTATGGAGTAGAGTTCCATCTCATGGGCCAGGAAGGCTGGACGAATAGCTATAACCCCAGGTTTTCTCTCGCTTACTACAACACCGGCAAATTCCGTAAAAACAAACCATCGTCCGTGAAGTCATGCAGCTTTAATTTTGCATTCAACACTGCGATGGGGGTATTCGGAAGTGAAGACTTGTTGATCTCCGACAATGTTATTTACAGGCCAGTTGGAAATGGTAAGTGAATGTTTGCCAGAACTTATTATCCCCTCGCCGATAGATAGGCAAGAGGGGATATAGCGTTAGACCATTTATGTGCATGTGTGTGTGCGTACTTACGTTAGTAAAATCTTTCATTTTTGTCGTGCTTACTTTATCAGAAGGATCGTCGTCGTCTGCGTCGTCTTCGTCCGAAATGTTAAAAAGTTTGTTCAAGCTTCATCATCATGGTATAACTTTAATACTTGATGGATTTATTCAATATTTGGACACTTGATACATGCGAACATTTGGAACACACTCATGCCACCATTAACATGACCTTGACCTTTTATACCTTCACATTTTTGCGGAAATATTTAGTCTTTTTTTTGCGTCAAACAGTTTTTACAAGTTTCCTCATCACGATATAACTTTAATATTACTTGACAGATTGCTTCAACATTTGGACACTTGATACATATGGGCATTTGGAAGACACTCATACCCCCATTAACATGACCATGACCTTTTGTAACATCACATTTTTGCGGAAACACTTAGCCATTTTTTGTGTCAAAAAGTTTGTACAAGTTTCTTCATCATCATATATATTTAATATTACATGATGGATTACTTCAATATTTAGTCTCTTGATACATGTAAGTATTCGGAACACACTCATGCTGCCATTAACATGACCTTGACTTTTTTCATGCCCATGATCTTGTTACGGTCAAATCCCTCGGCAGGTGCGACCACAGGTGGAAGACTCGGACCTAGGACCCAATAAATGGCTCATTTGAAAAACATTACCCCACCCACCCATTTCCTTACACTATACAGTACAGCCTTTCAAGGTAGGCAAGAGCTTGAGAAAATGCCCTAGCCAGGTCTAGTTTTGAGTTCGCTCGATCACCACACGTTACAAATTTTCTGCTGACTTACGCTGGCAAATAATAAATGCCTTAGGCCCCCAAATATATTCACTCTAAACATCTGTGTTTAGTATATTGTTAGTTACACACGTTTTAGCTACCAATGTTACAGGGAAGTTTCTCTTTCCGAAAGAATCCCACGAACACATCGCCACCTGATTGCTGTAGTTTTTACAATGCTCCAGTTTAGGTTTTCCTGTGACGTCATTATTGATCATTCTGCGAATACAACAAAGGAAATTCGAAAGTAAAGTTCATGAAAGGTTATTTCAAATTGTTGGGACACAGATCAAAATAAACGCACGTTTTAGATCATTCAAGGTTAGTGAATGACACGTATTAGTCACAAATTGTAACATCGGATTTACTGATGTTTACTTCAGTGATTCATGTCAATATGTTGAGACTGTAATGGGATTTTAGCCAGATATTACACTTACTTTATGCTTCCACAGCCCACAAAAATGTGTGACATTCTTTCGTACACACAATTATCGCCTTGGCTGTGGTAGCTAATTTGCACGTAACTAACAAAATGCTAAAAGCAGATGCTTGTTTTTTTTTTTTTTTTAAGTGAATATATTTGAAGACCTAAGACATTTATCGATTACCAGAGACATAAGTCAGCAGAAAAATCGAAATGTGTGGTGTTTGAGCGAGTCCGAAACTACAACATTTTCTCAAGCTCTTTCCTACCTTGAAAACGCTATAGTGTCTATTGTACGGAAATTGGTGGGTGGGTAACGATTACAAGTTTCAAGTTTCAAGTTTTATTACTCAAGGCCCATATGGGCATCTGATTTAAGAAGAAAATATAACATATTAAACAACCAAACATGGCATGATGAAAGACACACAAACAATGTGATTCTACATACATGAAGTCAAGGAAGATGATGTAACCTTATGACTATTAACATGATAATTAATGAACCCTGTTCTGACAAAACCAGTCTCGTATGAAGTGAGCAGTGAAGTAGTAGAGCGGCTAAGCACCAGAATCGTTCACTTCTTGAAGAAAGCAAGAAACTTTGCACAAGGGTTCTATGGTACCTAAAATGGACCTAAAAAATTTGCGCCCCCTGATGGCCGCCATATTAAATTTGAATATGGCCGCCAAAATTGCCATATTTTTGCCCATATCTCCTGTTCTATTGACCAAAATTCAAGTGTCTATACCCATATTGGATTTCAAGATGGCCGCCATATGTTTTACATTACTTCGTATCTCCCTTGCACTTAGAAAGAAAAATAAAGAATCTATACCCATGTTCTTGATACCTAGGAACATTTTTAATATGTGAAAATTGTCATGATAGGGCCGCCATATTGGAATTCAAGATGGCCGCCACATTATTAGACATGCATTTTTCCATGATAGACTGATGTCGCATACCATGTCACTGAGAAAGTTGTTATATTGATATATTGGAAATTAGTAGCATCTCAATTTCGTTCAGATGGCTGCGTTGCAGGTCCTTTTCAGTGTCAATGAGCATACCAAGATACCTGTCCACATAGCATTGTTCCCGTCTCATAGTGATAGCAGGTCCCGCCACATTTGCAAAGTGGGGTGCATTCCAGGTCTGCCTTGAAGCACTTGCAATTCCCCTTGCAAGACTTCGCGCAATTGCATGATATCAGTTCAATGCAAGCTGCCTCAGCGATATGCAAGGTGGTCCAATTCGGATATAACCGGCAGTTTGGGATGTCTCCCATCCCCAATGAGTAAGGTCTGGAATTACAGGTTGTAATTCTAGTGATTGTCCCCACACATGCCCTGATTGGTAGGATGATCTCTTAATATGTTGCTCTAAGGCAGCTCGTGTTGGAAGGATATTGTCAATGTTACGTGACATTTTTGAGAATAGTGTCATCCGTGCCATATTGACATGCTCATCACTGGTCCATCAGTACATAAGGACAACGAATCGTTCCAGTTTCATAATGACTTCCTCTGGTAAGTTTACTGTGCATGGCAATGACAGGGTAACAAAACTGTCTGTGATCTCTGGCCATGCAAGTCATGTCTTCCATGCGGATTTCTTCCCAGGGTTGGCGAAGTAGGACGTTACGTCGCAGCCGGTGAATGCATGAAAAAACAACAATCCTTTGGGCATCTGAGGACATAGTGCAGAGGCAATCTCATGGATCAGGATGTATCTGAAATCCTTGCCAGTTCCGAATGCTATCCAGAGGTGCTCAATATTTGGTAAACCCTGGAAATGAGCAACAGCCAGCACAACGACATCTGTATCAACTGTTCTTATCATCACCGACTTGAAACCGCAGCTCATGGCGTCTTTGACATGAAGAAACATCCGGGTATCTGCCTCTTCATGTGAACATGGTTGAAGTCCGTCTGTGTTCTGACCATCTCTAGAGCTAACGACAGAGTCCAATTATGGTGGATACAATGACCTTGTCTCCTGTGTCCTTGGAAACACACTCCTGCCCCAGGAACTGGAAGAGTTCATCCTTATTGTCATCATTTCGTAAGTTGTCCAGTTCCCTGGAAGCTTGGCGTGGCTGGACACTCGCTTGCGTGTTCCTGTCCCTCTGTTTGTCCTCTTCCAAAAACACACGTGGGGTGAATACGTCCTTTGCATATTCGGCGAAGGTTTTTGATTCCCTAATTGGAAGAAAATGCACAACAGCTGCACCATCCAGGACTGTTACTTCTACAGACGGGGTATTCGCGACAGCTGAATCTTTCTTAGTCTCGAGGCATCGAACTTGATCTGATTTATTTCCCTATTTCAGTTTTCCAGATGAAGACAGTGATGGAGGATATTTCTGGTTTTTGTGGTTGAAGAACTCCTGGATGTCACCTTCTCTGGTCTGGCTAGCAATGTAGAGTCGGGAAAACAATACACAGTCACTCTTCAGTTCCGTGATTTTCTGCTTATCCTTGGATGGATCCGCATGCTTTTGTTTGCGGAAAAGCGGAAGTGAATTCCGTGGAATCGTTGCACTGATTGGTGTCTCGTTTTTCTGAAGGCGTTCCTCGATGATGGTTCGGTACTTGCTCTCCTAGAGTGTGAATGTGCTCCAGACTTTCAACCATACTCTGCGGCATGACATCCTGCGAATCAATTGTTAACAAGTCCTTAGTGAGATCAAGGAATGGATTCCCCAACTCATCCATTACTGCAATGAGGGAACGCACATCATCGGCAAATGCTTTTTGTTGTGCTCTGTTCATGATGTTTTGGGTTGGTGTCCACATGTGAGTCAATACTGCTATCGTACTCCCCGATCATCATGGCTAGATGTGGTCCGGCTACCATCCAGCATCGTAGGGCACCTGAATCTTCTGTCAACCCGATGGCTCCACCATCACGCTTGACTTGAGCATTCATCTGCTCATGCTGATGATCCAGACCAATCGCGGAGTAGAGATTTCCAGTCTTATTTGATGTGAATGCACCACGCATGAAGTGTTCATGAACATCTGGGCACTGCTGAGCAAGGCTTGTAATGTCCCTTATGTGTACAGAGATCCAACTGGCATAGTGGACATGGTCCAAAGCAAAGAACCATGGGGCTAGTTGAGACAATGTCTGCACGTACAAGTCAAAGTCCGATGACCGAATGGCTCGTAAAAATGCCAACAATGTCAACTCCAGATCAAGCACTGTGCTCCAAAATCGAAACATAGGGTGAGCCTTGCTTCTCTGGAAACTCACGATCGGCTGATTCTTTATCCCTTTCGAAAGCTTGTCTTTGGAGAATATAGAGTGAGGAAGCTGTAACCTGATGTGCTCTCCTTGTCCTGGCTACGTGTGACGCATGAATGAAACTATCCGCTGTCCCTTTCGTAGCGACTTCTGCCTAGGCGATGGCATTAGTCCAACCAGTTCCATCTAGCAAATCACCAATCATTTTCAAGTCAGCCATTTCAATATGAAGGGGACCCAACATCATCACACATACTTGCTTTTTCCTGGATTTAACAACTGTGTTGCTTCTTGGTTGGTTTTCATACAATGTATTATCGTGCAAAAGGAGTGTGATACTTCACGAAACAACGGCATCAGGGCAATTGGCGGCGGCTTACTATGTTGCACCTGCACACTTGCATGGTATGCAGCCCAACACACAAAGTCACCAACAGCAAGGTCTCCCACTTCCATCAATGACATTTGTTTGTCAAGCCACTTGTACTCTTTTTTGCGGTCGTCTTCAAACTTGCTTCTCTCTGGTCGCATTGGTCCGTTGATCACTGGTGCTTTGATTTCCTTTGGCATTGATGGTGCAGGCACAATATTTGTGTATGCCAAAGGAAGAGGAGGGATTCACTTTTATGTCTCCGTGTCAACGGGCACTACCGGGTCAGGATCTGTTCCTTGATTGTCCTCAGTAGGGTGCTGATACAAGGTATGGGCAGTTCCATGAAAAGAGTCAGCTGCAGTTGTAGCACTAGGATTATGGTCAATGTTATCAACCTGTCCTGTTGTGAAAAGCCCACTTTTCAACTGAGGTGGGCAGACTACACCATCCTTTTCAAAGCGTCTGATGATGCTCCGTGCGATTGAGGATGATATCCTAAGTACCCGATCATACAATATCGATAGTCCATGCTGGACTGAATGTGTGACCATGGGAGAAAAGTTGTTTTCTGATAATTAAAGCAGCCCTTGCTAGTTGTAACTCTTCGGAATCCTCATCGGAGCATGATATTAGGATAGCATCACCGACCGCGGTGTCGTACGTCAGGAGAACATCCCTCCATTGCTTCACAGCTTTCAGATATGTACAATGCAATAAGAGACGCTCTTTCAGGCGGGTTGAATTGACTTTCTCTGTATTTTCTGGACTGAGTTCTACCAGGCGTTCCATATACACCGAGACAATGTCGGCAAGGCGGAAGACGGGCACAGTTGTCTCAATCAGCCTCCTTTCGTCTATGTAAGAGATCAGGTCCGCAAGTGGAATACTTTTATAGGAAGAATCTTGACTGTCAGTAGAGCTTTGAAGTCCCTGTTTTGTTGAGGGAAATTGGGGAGGATATTTTGAAATGTTCATTCCGAATCTACGGTCTCTCTATTTTTTCATTCCTTCAACTTCTTACTCGCACTTTGACATTCCCTTACCCTTACCTGTTATAGAGATCACACAGACAAGTCTTGTGATACTTTGCCTCCAATGCCACCATATCACCCAGTGTCAATTTAGCCAACAGTCTTGTGTCTTTAACTTCGGTGGCATACATTCAAACTGTCTGGTCCATCCCCATTGTTGTAACATCATGCAGTCCTGCAGTCCCAGCTTCTCTGTCACAGAAAAAAGAAAGGGGCACATCCTGTCCAGAGTTATGAGCACCTTGAATACTAGACCGTCTCAATTTAACTGAGCTGATGCCGCTGTTGTCACCGTCTGGTTCTGATGCACGTTTGTTTTGCCGATCCAACTTAAAGTCACTGAACAAATTCCGATAAGTCTTGTGCCACTTGATTGCTCAGGAACGACATTCAAAGGAACTTTGCCTAGTTCTTTGAACTTTGCAACACTTGTTGCAAACGACTGATAACTTGTCACTTTAGCTTCACTTTTCCCTCATCCTCTACCCTTCCAAGGCTGGGTAAGAGATTCGGACGATGCCTTTTGACAGAGAATGCACAGGTTCCAGTCCACTGGCGGCCGCTTGACTTCAGCAAACTCGCCAGGCTTTACTAGTATGAACTCTTTCGACATCATCTATCACAGAAACCTAAAAGAAAGTGAAATGACAATCACAGTACATCTACATGTTAGATGCATGGGTATAGGAATAGGTAACCGGTCACTTCGACACCTTGTCAACTCGACACCCACCAACTCGAGTTGGCTAGGTGTCGAAGTGACTGACATCCTAGGAATAGTGTCATGGGCGGCTTCACTTTTCCCATGTTCCAGTCTACTGGTGGCCTCTGGACATCAGCAAACTCGCCAGCTTTACTAGTCTAAACTTTTGCCATCTACCACATGATCCTGAAAGAAAGTGAAATGACATGTGTTAGAGCAACAGACAATTATGGAAAAATGTATGTCTAATAATGTGGCGGCCATCTTGAATTCCAATATGGCGACCCTATGATGACAATTTTCACATATTAAAAATGTTCCTAGGTATCAAGAACATGGGTATAGAGTGTTGATTTTCTTTCTAAGTGCTATAGCAAGGGAGATATGAAGTAATGTAAAACATATGGCGGCCATCTTGAAATTCAATATGGCGGCCCTCTGACATAAATTCTGACACTGCCAAAATGTTCACAGACATCGAAAACATAGGTATAGACACTTGAATGTTGGTGCTAGGTGCAATAGTACAGGAGATATAGGCAAAATATGGTAATTTTTGCGGCCATATTTGAATTCAACATGGCGGACACCAGAGGCGCGAATTTTTGGAGTGCATTTTTTAAAATGATCCTTAGCATAGACCCCTTGTGCAAAGTTTCATGCTTTCTTCAAGAAGTGAACGATTCTGGTGAAAAATCTACCTTAGCCGCTCTACTAAAGATCCCTACCATGACATGATAATTTAATGTAGACTAGTGTTCACCACTAACCTCTAAGACTGCTTCTATCAAATGAGCCATTTATCAGGTCCTAGGTCCGAGTCTTCCACCTGTCGGCGCGACACCGCTTCTATAGCAGAATTCTTGTCTATCATGTTGTCAATGATCCTCCAGCCTTTCGTATTTTCAAAGTGGCCTTGTTTTCTTTAGCTTCCAGCGGGGGAATTTCTAGTTTAATTATACAACTACGGTAGCTGTGAACTACTCTTTTACTAACTGGCTCGCATTTCATCTACATCTGAGACAAAGGACCTTCAACACTGGGGTAAATGTTTATAACTTCTGTTTCCTTTCGCATAACTGCTTCATATTTCACACATGCATTCCTGTCATTGTCATGTATCATGCTGTGACAAATCCAAGATCCTCGGGTGCCCGCTAAGCCTAAGGTTAAGTTCACATACTTATTGCATTAAGAACATTAATTTTCAGGTAAATTTCTTATAATTTCTGTTTCCTTTCATGTAGCTGCCTCATATTCACACCTGCATTCTCTGATGGCCCTTTATCATGCTGTGACAAATCCATGATCCTTGGGCCCCCTAGAAACCCAAGTTCAAGGTTACTTACTTAGTGTGTTCAAAACCTTAACGCTTGGGTAAATGTCTTATAATTTCTATATCCTTGCACGGATTTGCTTGAAACTTTACACACGCATTGCTATAATGGTCCTCTACTTCCCTGTGATGATCCACGATCGTCCCTCCCCGGCTAAACCCAGTGTCAAGGTCACATGATTGGTGCATTATTTATGTATCTTTACATGGATCTGCTTGATAGTTCACACATGCATTGCTCTGATGGTCTGCTTTTATGCTGTGACAAATCCAGGCTTCTCTGACCCTCTGTGTTTTCACATGTGCCATTGTTTTCTTTGGCTGCCATTTGAGGCATTCATGTGCCGATAGACCACATTTCTAGTTACTTTCGTTATGTATAGGGTCATATATGTTCTGAAAACCAATACAAATGTACCGCTAAATGCTCTTTTACCAACTATTTTGCTCCTATTTCATCCTAATATGAGACCCAGGTGCATGTACATGTATTACTAAACTTCGCACAACTAGGATGGTCGTAAAAGCAAATTTAGGATCGTCAGGAAATTTTAATTGATGGATTTACAGTTATTGAGCATAGGCTGCATTTAAATGTAAATCCAATAATTGTTTACAAGAAATTTACAGACTATCATAATTTTGCACATACAAACATTTTAGTCGTACAAAGTTGAGTGAAACGGGCCCTTGGGCCATTAGTACAGTGGAACCTCTATAAACCGGACACCAAGAAAACACATATGATCTGATGTTTGAGTTTCTTGGTAATTTATCTCAGGTGATAATGTCTGTTCATGATCACATAGCATACAAATTTGGCTCAGAATGATCAAATTCCTGCTTTACAGTGAAACCTCTCTAAGCCGGACAGCCTGGGGGTGTCCAGTTGAGAGAGGTTTCACTGTATGATTAACAAAGGTGGCTTTTATCTCCGGTTTAATTGTCTGTCCTTCCCCTTGTAGGGCTGGTGACAGAGTCGAAGAATACGTCTATCATCGGGAACCTGATGGTGTGGCCTGTGTGGACGGGTTCGTACAACGATCGTGAGGAACTCCCCAACAACAGGTGGGAGGCCGGGATTGAGGCGATGCTGTCCACCGCACTCGTACTGAAGTACAACCTGGTTGCAGGGGCAGAGAGGATCGGCTACCATGTTCCCGGTGAATTGTGCACGTCCACCGTTGGCTCTCGTTACTTGTTGAACCAAGCACATGGATGCGTTACAGGCTGGATGGCATTCCAGGATGATATGTATGAGAGATCCGCAGGTTGTAGACGCTACTCCAGCTTCCTTGCATGGAAAAATGCCTACTATGGTCTGTATGTGAACACAGTTCATAGTACTCAGGTTTACAATCTTACCGCTGTGGAAAATCCTCTCAGCATCTTCACCATGGTGATCGGACCATCTGCTGTGAGACATGAATACGCTCCGAAATACATCTCACTTTTACAGTCGACGCTTGTTGGAATCACGAGTTCGTTTGACTGTGAGAATGATGTATTACCGTCTAATACCAATATGGAACTGGCGTCGTCGTGTGCGCCGCCGCCCCTGCCGACCGGGGGAATGACGGGCGTACTGTGGCCCCAGTTTACAAGTTCGGGTAACGGCGCTCCTGTCTGGGCTTGTGCCGCCATTCAAGCAGAACCGACCATAATGGGCATTATGCGTATGGAGGGTAAGTTAATCCAACGTGCATGATCACGTGGTTACAACAACAACAACAATGGCTGAAAGTTTTGAAAACGAGCCCACTCCAAAGTAAGTATTATTTGATATTTTCTTACTAGGCAACGGATTTTTATGAAATATGGCGCAGCAAACGCATCTTCATGAGCTGCATTTGGCGGTCCCGGGAGTTCGGCACATACTTATGTCGTTTTTGCGAAGTAGACACGGAAATCGATTTCTCGCAAAAACTACAGAAGTTTGGGCCAAAGTACCGAGACCACCAAATGTAGCTTAACAAGACACTTTGATGCGCCATATTTCATTAAAATCCGGTACATAATAAGGACAAAATAAAAGAATATGTTCGTTGAATCGGAGGGCTTCTGGAAGTTTCAGTACTTGTTGTTGTTGTAACCACGTGATCATACACCTTGTAATCACTACTTGTATTTTATGCCCCCACCACCGAATGGTGAGAGGGACATATTGTGTTACCATGCAGGATCCGTACGTCCCGTCCTTTCACATAACTGCTTCATACGGGCGACGAAGTAGCCCGCTTTATGTTACGTGTATATGAAAACTTCCCATTCAGTGAAACTAGGTTGAACATATGATTGAAAGTGTAATATTTGTTTTACGACTGGTGGTATTTTACTAATACGGGCGACAAATAATTCTTCTAATGCTTCTAAAACAAAATGTAGATAACATCGGAAAGTATACTGAATATAGCTTACCAAATATTTGTGTTGTCGTTGAAGACTAAATTTGCTTTTATCACAACGCTGAAGAGAATCCCCCAAGGGCGATAATACACAAATGCATGAACAGCTTCGGAATTATTCGTACTTCCATATACAGCTTCGGAATTATCCGTACTTCCATACACAGATAAATAATAAGTTTCTATTTTTATAAACAGTATATATTAACTAACCGACATCGTTTTTCAAATAAAATTTATCTTTTTTGGGAGGGTTATTTAATAATAATATTGATATTATCGTTGTATCTGGGCTACCGGTATTTTAGTTTCTAGCCCGATTTATGCTACATCAGAAAACATACTGAATATAGCAGGCGAACTATTCTAGTTATTAAATTCAAAAATAGTCTGTGGTGTTGTCCTTAACAAGAGACGCTTGAACATATGAGTTTCATTATGCCGTATTTATTTTAACACATCTTTCTCTCTCCACACCCATGTGTCTCTGTATGTCTGTCTCTGTCTCCCTCTGTCTGTCTGCCTGTCTCTCTTTCTCACTCTATGTCTGTCTGACTGTCTCTCTCTGTCCTCTCTCTGTGTCCCCTCTCTCTCTCTCTCTCTGTCCTCTCTCTCTCTCTGTCCTCTCTCTCTCTCTCTCTCTCTCCTCTCTCTCTCTCTCTCCTCTCTCTCTCTCTCTCTCTCTCCTCTCTCTCTCTCTCTCTCTCTCTCTCTCTCTCTCTCTCCTCTCTCTCTCTCTCTCTCTCTCTCTCTCTCCCTCCCTCTCTCTCTCTCTCTCTCCCTCCCTCCCTCCCACCCCCCCTCCCTCCCTCCCTCTCTCTCTCTCTCTCTATCTCTCTCCCTCTCTCTCTCTCTATCTCTCTCTATCTCTCTCTCCCTCCCTCCCTCTCTCTCTATCTCTCTCTCTCTCCCTCCCTCCCTCTCTCTCTATCTCTCTCTATCTCTCTCTATCTCTATCTCTCTCTATCTCTCTATCTATCTCTCTCTCTATCTCTCTCTCTCTCCTCTCTCTCTCTCTCTCTCTCCTCTCTCTCTCTCTCTCTCTCTCTCTCTCTCTCTCTCTCTCAGCTGAAGTGAAGCTGTATGTAAAAATAATTAATACGAAAAATAGTCAAAATGTGCTCAAAGACCACCAGGGATCGAGAAAATAATAGCTTCACTGGAAGGACGCACCTGGAGAATTTCTATAGCCGCCACGCTGCACTTAACTTCGCTGATGTGAGTTTAAAAATACAAGACATAATCAAGTGATCCAGGATAATTGGGGAACACGACTACCAGAACAAAGTATATACATTACAAGTGTGCGTCTAGTGTTATTTTTGCTTAAAATGATTGTAAATGTACTAATACAGTTTATATAATGCCTAGGCTATTAAAGTACTATAAATGAAAAGGATATATATATATATTGTATCACTGCTTCAAATAAGAAAAGTGCGCCAATGACACCATTTAATTATAATAGAGAACCTGTAACACCGTGGTAGTTGCGGGAAGTAGCTCTGCAATACTACAATATACTACGGTACCGTTTATAGCATACCAACATCATGGTAAAGCTATCAATTGGTAAATTTACTTTCATACTCTAACGTCGCCCATCATAGGTAGTACCTATTTCATATTATTCCACACATGCATTCCGCTGATGGTTCTCCATCATGCTGTGATAAATCCAGGATCCTTGGTTAAGGTCACCTACTTAGTGCATTCAAAACCTTAATGCTCAGGTAAATGTATTATCATTTATGTTTCCTTGCACAGATCTGCTTGATATTTCACACATACATTGCTCTAATGGTCCTCTACTGGCCTGTGACAATTATATTCATCATCCCGCCCCTGCTTAACCCAGGGTCAAGGCCACACACTTGATCATCAGTTAGATTAAAATATTACCTGATAAATAGAATACCGGCCTACTGTCTGTTGATATAAAGTTCTTTAGCCTGGGCTCGGAATAGGTTGGAATTCTTCCGCTCGGAATTCCTACGCGTTTTTTAGCCTTGCCTGATGAGCTTGATATGTGGCTGTGACTGGAGACATGGGGCTTGTAGAATTTTTGACAAGTGTAACTTCAGTCTTCTGATCAAATATCACCCTCCTGTAGCCTAATAATAATCCATATTGCTCATTGGAAGCATGGCAAGTGGTTCATTAACAGAATGGCGAACAGTGCAGATCCATATCAGACTGTGCGGATGCACAGGCTGATCTGGACCTGTACTGGTCGCAAACCCATAAGCCCCATTTCTCCAGTCACAACCACATATCAAAAGACACTATAGACTGGTATTCTATTTGTTGTGTGGCTGTGACTGGAGGGCTTATGGGATAATTAGCAATTAGTTGAGCATCTGGGTTTTGGTCTTTATTTTTACTCTCTCAAGGCAGAGTTATGAATCTTGAATCAATCAATTTGGTCATTATGAAATTTCGAATTTTGTATCGTGCAAAAGTATTTGAACAAAAAAAATCTTGAAACTACATGTATACGAAAATGTTAGTTATGTGTACAGTTGTGCACCTGGCATTTATCTGTGCTTGTAAGGACAGACAAAGTTGTGACCCTGGATGAAACGTACAAGTGGGGACAGAGCTCCAGATAAGCTGCATATTTGCTTAAATCCCGATTTAAAATTGCCAAAAACTCAATTGAAATCAGAAGTAGCGAGTATCAAAAAGCAATAAAAATGTAGCATAATTTTCTTATTTTCCATGAAGACAATTCTAATCAAATGCCAATATATGTTTTCATTTCGAAGCAAACTATTTAATAATTGCTGTCTGCAGATGTGTAGTGTGATTTTATTTTACCCAATTAAAATTTGAAATACCCAATTGCTTCATAATTGATGAAGTGACGATACTCAATTACTAATTCCTTATCTGGAGCCCTGGGGGATATCTATGTCATATGGATACACTTGTTATAATAGGTCTTATTCCGGCAGCTGGGAGCTTAAACTTGTCTTGAATAAAAAATGTTATTGGCAATTTCGCTTGTCCAAACCATCCATATTAGGAATCTGACTGATGACAAGCTGTCATCCTGGAACCTTTTGTGACACCTGCATACATACACCGTCTCATCATGATGAACATTTGAAGTTATTTCACAATATCTCCATCCATTAGACATGATTACAAAGTTACAGCCTGGACAAGAATGCAGTCTTCGCGAAAGTCGTCGGACCGTCGGACATGTCCGTTAAAATTGCCGCCAGTCCGACAGTAAACCGGAAGTCGTCGGATTTTATGTTTGTTTACTTTTCTATTCTAAGTTTCAATGTAATCACCTTCCTTTGGTATGCGCTTCTGGTGCTAGCTCTTAAAAAAAAGCTCTTAAATATCACACAAAATCAATTTTATTTTTATAAATGTTTTTTTTTCAGTCTGGTAAATTTTTGTCTGGTCTGGTAAAAATGCAAGTTTATCAAACCGAATCAGGAATGTCCTGTAAAATTTCGCGGAGACTGAGAATGTTCTCATTTTTTACCTTTGACCTGTAAGTGTGGCCTTGTCCTTTGAGCTACGGACCTGGGTCTTGTGAGCGACATGCAGACTTATTACTATATGTTGTTAAACTGTTTGTAAATCATGCATTGTTTGTATATGACTATGTATGGAAATAAAAAAAATTAAACTTGACGTGCACACTCATCATGATGACCATTTGTGACAAGTTATTTTTAAATGCCTCCATCAATGACAACGTTACAGGGGTAAGAACATGTGCGATTTTAAAGGCACATGCCCACGCAGTAGGCACAAAATGTTCTTTATAGGAATTAAATAAGTGTATAATTATGTCACTATTCCACCAGTTCTAAAAATTACGAGTGCCCGCTATACAAATATAATCATTTATTAATTATCAATTTACTGTTAGCGACGCGTGGCGGTAACAGTCTATTTTGATAATGTGCGGGGACGACGACTTTCACATCACGGCTTGTGGTGCGCATGCACGGTATACTACGCGCGCCAGTAGGCTTCCCAATATGTAAACAAGAATATCAACATGTCGAAACGTCCAGGACGGAAATTGTATGAAACGGCGTCGGCCAAAAAAAAGGCGAAATGTCTGAGGGACAGGCAGTACAGAGAGAGAGTGGTTAATATTGGCGACCAGATCACCAAATGGAAAGAGTTACGTGGAGATTTAGATTTGGACTCGAACAGAGATTTTTCTTCTCAACTTCCGATACTTCACTGCGCATGTCAAAGATGTGATATGATTGACCATGTCACGTGACAGGTATTGGTAAAAATAGCACGTGGTCGGAAAATACCCTTTCTGGTCGCGGCATATAAAATGCGATTTAACACCAATTAACACGCGCTGTTTTTGAAAATAACTCGTTAGTGGGTAGACAAATGGCTCATATAAGGCATGACAGAAAATGAAAAGTAGTAGTACAGTGTAACCTGCTGCGTGGGCATGTACCTTTAAGGAAAAATATTTACAAAATTGAATAATGATTTCAAAAGGTAACAAAATTGAATTCCGCATTTGCTATGAAAATATTGTCACCTTTCGGTATCATTTAAAGAAAATATCACTGTTTCTGTAAATATATTTCATGAAAAATTGCACATGTTCTTAGATATAAAATCACATGACATGTCTCATATGCTATTCTGACATTTCATGGTGGGAACATAAAATCTATGCTATTCAAAACTGGTTAAGCCCAAACCCAGTTTTTGTCAGCTGAACTATCGCTGCGGTCAGGCACATGCACAATTTGTTTTCTTATGGACAGATACCAAGGTGTGGGATAACATGTTTCCAAACGGCTTGACGTTATGTTCTTTAGATATGTGTACATTAGATTTACTCTAATATTTTTCTAATGGAATGACACATTTTTATGAAATATACCGCAGCAAATGCGGTACACGTTGCCCTGTATTGTATAGGCGGCTTTAATCTCATAATTCTGTCGTTTTGACGAAAAATCGGTTACCGTAAAAGTAAATAAAAAACTAGAGCATGTGAATGTAAGAAATAAATGGTACTTGATTCTTTGTGAAAGTTATAAGTTATTGTAAATAACTTTCAGAGCACCCATAAAACACATATGCCATGTATTTGGTGCGCTACATATCATTAAAATCCGTCCGTTTGTTAGGAAGATTTTAAAGAAAATCTACTGTAAAAATGACGTCACAGATTACGTCGCGTCAGAAAATCGGGTTCAGAAACCATGTGATGCCACACCGTGGATACCACCATCTAATCAATCAATGTTTGGTTACAGATGTTGTGTTTGCCAACTTTGGAGCGACATGTCGGGGAGATGTGGCCATAAGTACGAGTAAGCTGAACGATTATGGCTACCACCCAGTGTACACAAGTCGGTTGAAGTTTCCCAATACCGACAGCAAGAACCGCGTTTTCATCCATCGTCCAAATCTAGCGTAAGTTACAAACCGAGTTTGGGTGTCTCGATCATGTTGATGTTCACAATCTGACAGTGAGGAATGGGTTGTGGACTAGCGTTTAGAACACCTGACTTCCAATCCGGAGGTTGTGGGTTCAAACATCGCCCCAGGCGTGAAAAATACTAACGTAGTATTTCCATCCCACTGGTCTGTCGGATGAGCTTTTAAACTGTGGTCCTGTCCCTATATGACTTTAACTTTTGATGGGACGCTAAACACCATTCATTATCCCCTCAACGAGAGGCAAGAGGGGATATAGTGTTAGTCCATGTACGTACGTATGTGCGTACGTACACTCACTGTAGCGCTTTTCTGCTCCTTACCTATTTGTATATATTTGTACTGTAATCGTATAGTATTTGTATATTTAATGAGCATATCGTATGATCATATAATATTGGTATGTTTGTACCGTATCATTGTATAGTATAGTTTGTTTACATTATACAAACGTATTATACGAATATTATACAAACATACGATATCCGTTCATGGATATGGTATGAATATACTGTGGGGTCATCGTGCGGTTAAAATATACCGATGCACAGGTTCATTTCGCATGTAAACATCCGGTTTTCATTTCGATTATCTGCCACAATTTTAAGTTTTTCAAAATGGATAAATTTTAAGTTTTACGATACAGAATCAATTTAAAACTGAGGATTGTGAAGTACGGTATCACAGTGCATCTTATACATGTGTGTTCAATACAGTAATTCATCAGTAATTCATAATTGTACTCCGCAACACCGCCAGGGACACAAAACAATGATCCCCCACACACACCAGCCATCTACATTTGGCGTTCTAAAAGTTCCGGTCTATATCCCACAGTGGGAACAATGTGTATCACCACCACCACCAGTTTTTGTCTATGACTACACTACACCCCCGACCACCACTTAATTCTGTCTGTAGCGCAGGATGACTTGCATGACTTCAGCTACAGGCAGACTACTAGTCATGCCGGTGGCCGACTGATCAAGTTCTAAACTAGTCATGGTGCGATGGCCGACTGATCAAGGGCTAAACTATTCCTGGTGCGATGGTCGACTGATCAAGTTCTAAACTAGTCCTGGTGCGATGGCCGACTGATCAAGTGGTAAACTAGTCATGGTGCGATGGTCTACTGATCAAATCGCATACCATAATAACTAGATGGCCATGGCCTGCATGTCGTGCCCGCCGAGGCATTTAATAGTACAAACAATTTTTTTATTGCAACAAGGCTTTAGCCCGTTGACGTAAAAACATGCCGCACCTGCCGAGGCTTTGATAGTATACCCAAAAACTTTAACTCAAAAAAACACTTTAACCAAAAACTTTATCCTGAACTGAATGCACACCAATGTGCCGACTATATCGCTTTGTCTGCAAGCTGGCCCAACACAAACTTTAAGGGAAATTTCAAAGTAATTTGACCGTGACATTGGGCACATATAAATAATAATGAAAATGTGGGTGACAAATACACAGTATGTGAAGTTTCGAGTGAATTGGTGAAGCGGTTTCAGAGATATAGTGTTCTTAAAGGTACATGCCCACTCAGTAGGCACAAAATGTTCTTTATATCAGAGACATCATCTGAGACATTTTCAGGCAAAATAAACATTAATTCACCATTACTACATATATTTATTGGCATTATTATACATTTTATATCGGACGTAAATTTCCACACTGCTCTCAGGGGCGATTTCCTTAAAATGTTACCAGACATTACTATTTATTTTTTGATGTGCAATGATCATACTTTATAATCTGTCGAAAACAGATATCACCGCGTGTCACTATCAGTGAAATAAACATTACTAAATGATGATATCCATATAACGGGCACTCGTGATGTTTAGAACTGGTGGAATAGTGACAAAATTATACACTTATTTAATTCCTACAAATAACGGAGTGGGTATGTACCTTTAATTAGCATAAATAATTTGAATATGAAAATAGCTTGATACCACCGCTAGTCATTATCAGTAAAATAAATTTTACTAAATGATTATATATGGATAGCGGGCACACATAATTTTTAGAACTGGTGGAATAATGACACAATTATACACTTATTTAATTCCTATAAAGAACAGTTTGTGCCTACTGAGTGGGCATGTACCTTTAAAAACTTTAACCTTCAATTAAAAAAACTTTAACCGGACGCACGAAGTGACGTGCATATGGATGTACGTACGTATGTAGGCCAATGTGACAACTATATCGCATTGTCCACATGCAGGCATGTCAAAAATTTCAAAGTAATTTGACCTTGATATTGGGCACAGGTTTCAGGGGTTGAGCATAGAATTAATATATTGATGATGATAAACACACATGTGAAGCTTCGTGTGAATTGGCGAAGCTGTTTCTGAGATATAGTGTTCTTAAAAACTTTAACCTAAGGTAAATAAAAACCAGATGGCCGTGGCCCACATGTCGTGCCCGCCGAGGCATTTGATGGTCTCAGAGTATATTTATTTGAAGTTTGAATTAAGGTATGTAAAAGCTTTAATGCATATTTGAAAGTCATTTGACCTTGTTCTTGGGCATGTGGGTCGCATGCGTGGGCTATAGTATGAAAATATGGATGATAATAAATAATTATCTGAAGTTTGAAGCAAATCTGAGTAAGTGTTGTGGAGATATAAGGTATGCAAAAACTTTAACACAAATTTCAAAGTGATTTGACCTTGACCTTGGGGCACAGGGGCCGCATGAGTAGGACACAGAATGAATATATGGATGATGACTAATAAGCATTTGATGTTTCAAGTCAATGTGACTTAGGATATGGTATTTAAAAACATACACCGATTTCGGACGGACTGATGCACGGACGTCATTGTGATCACTAAGTCTCGTTTCCCGCAAGCAGGTTTGGCAAAAAAACTACGGATGGACGTCAATGCGCAGACTATATCGCACTGTCCGCAAGCGGTCGCGACAAAAATTGTCCAACCCCTTTTTAAAGATGCATGCCCACTCAGTAGGCTAAAAATGCTCTTTATGGGAATTAAATAAGTGTATAATTGTCACTATTCCACTAGTTATAAACGTTACGAGTGCCCGCTATACAGATATAATCATTTGGTAATATTTGTTTTACTGATAGTGACATGCGGTGGTATCGGTATTTTCATGTGCAAATGGGGCATGATATTTTATAATTATTTATACTAATTAAATGCATCAACTGAAAAAAAAATTGACAGATTATAAAGTATGATCATTGCACATCAAAAAATAAATACAGAGAATAAATAGTAATGTCCGTTAACATTTTAAGGAAACACGGTTATCGTCCCTGATATCAATGTGGAAATTTTCTTCTGATATAAAATGTATAATAATGCCAAACAATACGTGGGTAATGGTAAATGATTGTTTATCTGGCCAGAAAATGTCTCCGATGATGTCTCTGACATAAAGAACATTTTGTGCCTACTGAGTGGGCATGTACCTTTAACACTAGCTCCGCACTGTCCCGTGAGACCTATGCATGTGTTAAGTTTCATAAAAATATTGCAAAGGGTGTTCGCGTTATGCTCCGGACAAATCAGTGCGCGAAAAAACAAAGGGAGATAACTAAACTAGAAAATGTGTTCATAGAACACGGATACCCCACATATCGCTTTGATAGTAAACAAGGCAAAATTCCAGTGTCCAAAAGGGAGAGATAATCCATGACATGGGGTTCGAATCAAAAATCAAAATAAACTTTCCGCATCTACTCATCATAAGGAAGCTACATATCAAATTTCAGTGCTGTAGCTATTACAAAAGTTTTACGAGTTACAAGGCAAAATTTTCAAGTTCTAAGTCAAAAAGGGGGAGATAATCCATGACTCGGGGGTCGAATCAAAATAAACTTTGCAAATCTACTCATCATAAGGAAGCTACATACCAAGTTTCAGGTGTGTAGCTATTAGGGTTTAAACGTTTTACGACCAAGCCAAAATTGGAAAATTCTAACTTGAAAAGGGGGAGATAATCCATAACCATGGGGTCGAATCAAACATACATGTACCAAGTTTCAGGTCTGTAGCTATTACGGTTTAAAAGTTTTACGAGTTTCTAGGTTGGTGACGGACGGAAGAACGGACAAGGGTAACACTAAATGCCCCCTCCACTATCGTGGTGGGACATAAAAATTAGTGAGGCAAAAGTTGTCATATACAAGTAACTTACCTTAATTCATCAGTTACACATTAGACGATGAATGAACTTTAATTCTGGTGTAGAATATTAAAGTTATTCATTATGTTCAATAGTGCTGCTTTGACATGACGTGAAATTAAAACATGCATGACATGATCTGGAAGAATAACCACAGACCAAGCACGCCTATTCAGAATCACGTCTGTCGGTTCTTATCCAGCTCAGATTTCTGTCACCTGTACACAAAATCCAGAATCCAACATTGTCACAAATTTAATCCACTATGTTGGTGTATGTTAGAACAAAATGTCACTTAGTACATTATCCAATGCGTGTTGTAATCTCTTGTTTCTCTAAATAAATGCTTCTAACAACCCCTGTAGCTGCTATCGTGATAAAAAATGTTAAAGGTTCTGTCAGCGCCTCACATATTGATCTTAATATCCACCATTTTGATTCCAAGTACCAGAATAATGATGTTTCCATGCGCCGTCGTAGTGTTATCTGTCAAATTCCGTTGTTTATTTGATCAAATTGATGGACAAATTTGTGTCCGCTAATGTCGCCAAGAGCATACATAATCTGTGACGTTGACTGTAATAATTTGGCATAACTTCTAGCTTGTGAATTTTTGGTTGAATGAAGTGATCACTATTGTGAATAAGTGTGTATTTGTGCCCGGTTTGCTCAGTAGGTAGAGCGATGGTGTGGTAAACCAGAGATCCCCGGTTCGATTCCGGGCTGGTGCGCATCTTTCTCACCCTGTGACATTTAGCGCCCAACGTAGTTGCGGGAAGTAACTCTGCAGAATACTCCCGTATCGTCCGTACCGAGAGTTATGGTGCACTCCGTAGGTTTCCCCTGCAAAGTACCAAATCACATCTGATTTGCACTTAACTGTTAATTGCGACATATTTTCTGTATTTTTCAATTGAAAGAAATGTCAGTATTATACTTACATTCATTTCTGTGTAATAAGTGCAGAAAAATATGTCACAATTAACAGCTAAAGCGCAAATGAGATCCGATTCGGTACTCTGCAGGAAAAACCTATGGAGCACCTTAACTCTGGATACTGACGAAAATTGAGTATTCTGCAGTTACTTGCCGCAACTACTCCCAACGTGGAGTCGTGACTGATGAAGAAATGTTCCACAAATATGGAATTCAGGGTGGACATATTTCTGCCCAGTGACAATTGTTGCCCAACGAAGGACCGACCGTGACTGATAAATACTCGCAAAATTGTATCCAAACATATGGAATTCGGAGACAAAATTAAACATGAAATTCGAGGACGAATTTCAATTTGGCGGAGAAGAATGTCACAGTACGCAACTGACTATGGGGATGAAGTGTGTATGATCTGTGTGTGCCTTGTTAGCTTGCTCGGTAGAGCCATGGGCATGGTACGGTAAACATGAGGTCCCTGGTTCGATTCCTGGCCGGTATGCATCTTTCTCACTCTGTGAGTAAACCGTTTTATTTTAAAGAAATGGCTATCACCGGAATAAATATTATCTTCACAAAATTTGATTCTGGCCAATAGAAATCAACAGCCAGAGCAGAACGTTTGCAGTAATCATGGTAATAGAAATCTAATTCCAAAATAAATTTTTATTATTTTTTTTATGATCAGGTTTCGAAAATTAAAATATGCTTTTCTTTTAAAATTATTATCAATATGTTCACCATGTTATTATGGTTAATATGCAATTCACAGTCTCCTTGCAGCTTGAAATTGAAAGACATTATGAACATTTGTTTTGATCTCAGGAATTGTCATGTCGACTATAGGATCGCGTCGAAATAATGTTAACAGAATAGGAAAACGTAATTTGATACCGACGAAAAAGGAAACAAAACGCTAAATTGATGCTTAGTTTTGCCATATTATACCGTAGACCACACATTATAATTTTATTTTATATGAAAATAAATATATTGTGAGCATGGTGGTGTCTATTAATTTGTTCTTGATATTTGGAACGGCAGTGACGACATATTTTTTTTGAATTGTCAAGGTCAAGGTTTCACTGTTTGTCTCGCAATAACCCTCCGATTTATATTTGCGCACCCAAAAAAACAGATCACCAATACCGCTGACTTTCTAGTCACTTTGAATTAAATAGATGGGATAAAATTTTGGATTGGAACACGGATACGTTTGTGCTGTTGTTTTATTTATTGACGCCGGTTTATTGTTGCTAGTAGTGTCATGTAACAACACCGGGTGAGAAATTAAACTCTAGCTAGTTTTTCATTATTTAATTGGATTTTGTTTCTCGTTTTGTGGATATATATATCGACGTCATTTACAGAAAATATCACAGTTTCTTTAAATATATTTCATGAAACACTGAGATAGATTAGTAATATTACGCATTTCTGAATATTATGAAAAAAAAACTGCATAGGCGGACCAAATATTAGGGCAAATATTACACAGCAACACCGTTAATATACGGTAGTATGGTACATTTATACCGTACACAAATCTGGTATGTGTGTACGATACAAACGTACCAGAATTATACACATGTATAAAAATTGTATAAACGTACGATTTGAATGGTATATCTATACAATATTGGTTGGTATGTACGGTACAAACATACCGTACGTTTATACTATATGCATATCGTATAGAAAACATATCGTATTTGTATAGTATACGTATAGTATTGGTATAGTACGTACAGTTGACCTGCAGAAAAGCGCTACTGTATGTGCATGCGTTAGTAACACCTTTCATTTTTCAATAACTTATGAACCGCTTCACTGATAATATTTGGTCACAATGTGTGTATAGGGATGGTGCTTTGTTTTGCATACAACCCACTTCTGACCGTCAAAGGTCAAGGTCACTGAGGATTTATGTTTACCTTGTTTGTCAGTCAGCAATGTTATTGTTTTTATTTTTGTTATTATCAAGGCTGCCAGCGAGGGGATTAGCTTAGTGATAATGATGCCCTTGTTTCATTTTCCATTGATAGGAAGATCAACCCGGCGGACTGTGTGGACATGGACTGTGACGCCCATAAGAAGGCCCTATTTTGGGACACAGATGGCAGCACCCTGGGCGAGGCTGGTACCCTGATCTCCGAGTCAGAGTGGCAGTGGAATGGAGACCGGCACCGCGGGCTCAGCGACTACAGAATACCCAAGACGATGATCACTACCGCTGATGGCTGTACGAATTGTGATATTGCCACTAGTGGACATGGTGAGTGTGAATTCAGGCCAAATAAAGTTACTTTACTAAGTATCATTTAAATTTCGGGGAAAAACTGGCCGGTGGGAGGCTGATTTTTTTTCAAAGCAAAATTTTGTAATTAGTGTTGAAAAAATGTAATTAATGATTTTTCTTCAAATATTATATAAATAAACAATTAATTTGGCAATACATGTATTTCTTAGGGGCGGGTAGGGATGATATTCAGTATATTAACCCGTTCAACACCACAGGCCTGTATAGTGGTATTGGCAAAACGTGTAGATCCAGATGAGCCGGCTAGTGACTGCACTTTTTGCAAGTATTTTTCATACATTTAGAACAAAAACACCCCTTTTTCCAATTGTCACAAAATGATTTTCAGATAAATCCATTTAGGACTTATCTGAAAATCATTTTGTGACAATTGGATTGGTCGTAAAATTAGCATATCACAGTCCATTTCAATTTAATCCAAGCTCATTGTCTTGGGTTTCTATCACATGCAGTTCAGCGTGTGGGGAATGGTGCAGTATCCATTGTACTTGATTGTTAGCAGAATAAATATTTTGTATACCGTATTATGGAATGGATATGGAAGTTTCTTTGAGTCAATTCCCATCCTTATATATAAGATAACAAACTAACGGGAACCTGCTCGAAGGCATTTGTATGTTTCACCCATTGCTATTTCCAGTTACTAAACTGCACATGTGCTATGAAACCTTCTGAATAAACCCTTTCACTTTCACTTTCTGAACACGTACTCCAGGTTTATGATTAAAAAATGTATTGGTCGAGTCTGTGATTTCAAGTACTCATGTGTGGCTGTGACTCGAGAAATTGGGCTTATGGGTTTTGCGACCAGTGTAGATCCAGATCAACCTGTGCATTCGCACAGTCTGATCAGGATCTGCACAGTTCGCTTTTCCATTAATGAAACACCCCGTCGTGCTACTAACAAGCATTATAGATCTTTAACAGACTGGTATTTCATCAGGAGCTACACTGGTCACACAGCCCATAATCCCCATTTCTCCCATCACAGCCACATCGGAAAATCTGCCCAAAATGATTTGCAAGCATTGGCACAGTAGTGGGCGGTACAAACATTGCTCTTTTCTGATTAAACGCAGGACAGTGTAGCTACTGATCAGACGTTACGGAATCACGGTCTACAATGGTTAAATTTATGCTGCTTTATCTTTTTCCAACAAGATCATTTGCATGGGTCTTTGAATAACTCATTATCAAACAAAATATATGATAAGTCTAAGCACAATACCATTCATAATATGTGTCTGTGATTACAAATAAAACTTTCTGTACATTTACTCAAAGCAGGAACAAGATTTTCTGTGCATGTATGTGCGTACATACTTACATGCAAATATAACCCCTTTGCTTACTGAATAAATCCTAAACCACTTTTAATAATATTTGACCACATTGTAGGTATTGATTGTGGCCTAGGGGTTAGAACACCTGACTTCAAATCTGGAGGTTGTGGGTTCAAACCTCGCCTTAGGCATGAACAATATTTACACCCCACTGGTCTGTCGGATGATACTTTAAACCGTGGGGCCCATCTCTATATGACCTTAGCTGTTGCTGGGACGTTAAATCCATTCACTTTCACTTTTGTTTTACCACAATGTATGTCGGGGGATGATGATTTGTTTAACATACATACTACGTCTGAACACCCAAGGTCAAGCTCACTGAGGACTTGTGGTTACCTTGTAAGGTGATGCATTAATGTTTTGTTTTGGTTACTCAATAACTGCTTAACCCCTTCACCGATTTCAATAATATTAATTTTAGTCACAATATGTGTCCAGGGA
Organism: Conchocele bisecta; assembly: GCA_029237695.1. Lineage (NCBI taxonomy): Eukaryota > Metazoa > Mollusca > Bivalvia > Lucinida > Thyasiridae > Conchocele > Conchocele bisecta. Next base: position 66,474,410 of record CM055270.1, on the reverse strand, counting down.
TGATACATCGTTTCAAATACATCACACGTCTTAACACCCATTGCCAAGGTCACTGTGGACTGTTCATTTTATTATTAGCTCGTAATAGAACTTAGCCTTGTGATAACGATGCCATTTTATGTTTCAGGTATCATAAGGAACGACGAATGCTCCGTGTTCGAAACCCTCGTACCCGGCATCACATCGTGGGAATGTCATGGGCTCGACCACGAAATGTTGATCATTGAGAGCCTGGACGCAGACTACCTGACGCGCCGTATCTCACCAGTCGCTATACTCAGTGACGGCTATCTTGACCTGATCAACAGTCCCCCGGATCATCATTACTGTAGCGGCTACACTTGCCACACCCGACTCTCTACATTCATGGCCATCGTCGCAACAGGTAACCTAGTCCTGTCAATGTTTGCTTCAGTGTTTGCCAATATTTAGGGTTAGCATAGCAGTAGTGGTGTCATCACAATAGCCGTGTATTTGGACACAATCTGTTTTGGGAAACCCCTATTTAATAGGGGTTTCCCAAAGCAAATGTGTCCGAATATTTATGGTTATTACAGTAGTTTGTACTATCTGGATGATCACTACCATAGTGGCTACACCTGCCACACCCGACTACGTTCATGGCCATCGTTGCCACTGGTAACCTAGTCCTGTCACTGTTTGCTTCTGTGTTTGGGATGTGTTGTGACCTAGGGGTTAGAACAATATGACTTCCAATCTGGTGGTTGTGGGTTCACACCTCGCCTTAGTCATAAAGAATACTTTCATAGTATTTCTATCCCACAGATCTTCAGAGCTCCAGATAAGGTGCATATTGGCGTATTTTACGCACTTATTTTATCCGAATATGCATTGATTATCAAAGTGGGAGTACAAAATACTCACAGCAATGTGAAAATAGGCATTGATTTTCAAATTCAGTAGTGAAAATACAGTACCCATAATAGAGTTAAAAATGTACTTAGTTGAACTGCAAAAAGCTTTTTTATTTATTTTATTTTTATCATTTGCTCCCTATTTAATAAGGAAGAAAAGCAGTAATACATTGGTAAAAGTAAAATACGCATTGAATTTGAAATCTGGGGTTTAATACTCTTTAGATACAAAACGTATCTGGAGCTCTGGATCTTTCGGATGAGACTTGAAATTATTTGATTCTCATCTAGTAGTTACCGACTCTACATTCATGGCCATTGTCGCCACTGGTAACATAGTCCTCTCAATGTTGGCTTCTGTGTTTGCCAATATTTAGGGTTAGTATGGAAGTAGTGGTGTCATCACAATAGCCATGTATTTGGTTTGGGAAACCACTATTTAATAGGTAGTATTTACACCTTGTACATTTAGAAAATATTATAGAACCCATTTCCATATTATGCCGTAATTTTCAACCATCCCAATTTCATTATTAAACATTTTGGCTCCACATATACCAACACACAATGGCGTGGGTCCTATTAGGCCACATAGACACGGGCCTACACATCATTTTGAAATATGAATTAAAAATTTAAGTGTGGTTGGGGGACGTGGGGTACATACAATTGATTTAGTGGGGCGAGAGATATGAATATTATATACCTATTTATTTATTTTTAATTGTGATGTGTCCCAAAACTTGTTTCCTAAAAAATAATTATTTCTCCCCAAAACGGGGGTGTCCCAATATAAAGGGTGTCCCAATACATAGGGTAAATTCGGTACATAACCGTCCGACTTTTAGCTGTTTTATTGTGCTGCCTATGTTTGCCACAGTAGTACCTAGCCTATTGCTGAATCATGAAAATGTATTTCAACGTTTTTTTAGGCTCAGCCAAATTTGAGGTCCTGGAATCAATACTCGGAGAAATCAATATATATTCAGTTTTGAATGCTGTCAAATGTAGCTCAGTGGTTACGCATTACCCTTAGACCGCTACACACAACAATTGTCCTCTGCTGCTGCTTTTATATCTTGCCTTATTACTTAATAAAAACATGCTTTGACAGCACTTCAGAATCATTTCCAATGGATTCTAAAGTGCTGTCAAAGCATGTTGTAAATTGTTCTAAAGTGCTGTCAAAGCATATTTTTGATGATAAAAATGGAAAATAGAAAATAAACAGCAGACGACAAAAATTAAGATAGTGGTGTAAGGGTTGAGGTTAATTCTTTCATATGAAAGAATTAACCTTAACCCTTACACCGCTATCATAATTTTTTGTCCAACCAACGTGGGTTAGAGTCCTGATACATCTGATAAGCATATATTCCGTTCCCTCGAAATCATGAAGTTCGACTGATTGAAGCTAAGCTGTGCACATTCTCGGCTAATCACTGCATGATGTGGAGTACAAATTTCGAAAATACTAGGAAACATAGGCCAGGATATTCTTCATTGCAGCCCAAATTTATGTTTATTTTCTATTGTCCATTTCAGAGAAGACGTATAAACTCCACTTTACCGGCACATTACCGGACAACGTCCGTTTCTTCCTGTTGAATGTTGATGATGATGCAGCTGTACTTGTCTCGATGTATCACAGTCACTCCAATCGCCTTGACGTGTATATAAACGATGGCAGCACATACATTGCCCCAACTAACAGCTTCTATGATACAGAGGGAAACTTCTGGTTTAATGAAGGTTCTGCAAGCTCATTCATGCCAGACTTCACCAACAGCAGTGGCACAAACTTCCTCGAAAGAGACACTCGATACCTGCATTTTCTTGTCAAAGGACCATTACCATTGGTGATACAGAATGCACCGGTTATATTTGTATCATTTGACTTTCCTACGATTACTGTAGATGAATTTTATGGAGCTGATATCATAGACCACATAGCCGCCTTACTGGATATCGCCGCAGAGAAAGTACGAATTGCGGAAATCACAGATAACCTATTATCCGGGGCCAAGAGACGACGTAGGGCGACAGACGGCGTAACCGTGAAGTTTGAAATTGGAAACCCGCCGGCAGTCAGTAAGTCATATTGTTACTGGATAATTAGGGTTCATGACATCTGTAGCCAGTATATAGCTCCTGATCTTAGAGAAATAGAGTTCACTCCATTTTTTGTCACCAGCCTTGTACCTGAGCTACTTGATTAACCGTGGCATACTGCTTAATTTACTGTTACATAATTCTTTATTGTGACATACTTCTTGAATTACTGTAACATGCTGCTTGACTTAGTGAAGTATATTCCTTGATTCACCGTGACTTACTGCTTGGTTTACCCTGGCATACTGGTTGGTTTGCCATGACATACTGGTTGGTTTACCCTGGCATACTGGTTGGTTTACCATGGCATACTGGTTGGTTTACCATGGCATACTGGTTGGTTTACCATTGCATACTGGTTGGTTTAGCCTGACATACTGGTTGGTTTACCATGGCATACTGGTTGGTTTAGCCTGACATACTGGTTGGTTTGCCATGACATACTGGTTGGTTTACCCTGACATACTGGTTGGTTTACCCTGACATACTGGTTGGTTTACCCTGACATACTGGTTGGTTTACTCAGACATACTGGTTGGTTTACCCTGACATACTGGTTGGTTTACTCTAGACATACTGGTTGGTTTACCCTGACATACTGCTTGGTTTACCCTGACATACTGGTTGGTTTCCCGTGACATACTGGTTGTTTGCCGTGACATACTGGTTGGTTTACCCTGACATACTGCTTGGTTTACCCTGACATACTGGTTCGTTTAACGTGACATACTGGTTCGTTTACCGCGACATACTGGTTCGTTTACCCTGGCATACTGGTTGGTTTGCCATGACATACTGGTTGGCGTTTCATGCCTCTTAGATCTTGAACAAATTTCAGGGGAGCATGCTCCCGGATCCCCCTAGCAACAATGATAATTTCTCTGTAAAAAAAAAACAATCCACAAATGTTCGTTATGCGATTCACTAAAATCACTCATACCCGCTGTGACAATAAAAGTCACGGGTCGATAGTTTCAATAATCCCCTAGCCAAATATTTCTTCTGGCTACTATAATTGTCAATGCAAAACACATGTTAGTCACATGGTGTTATTTATATAGCCAATCGCTGGTAAGTAAAGGCGGTACTTGGTGTTAAGCTGAGGCATAATTGACAGTTTACTGTCGCCGCCAAAGACGTCGACGTCGACAGATCTGTTAGCAATTGATCATGAAGTGTGTACTGTCGGCACTCGCTTTGTTTTTTCGAAGCCACGTGCGGGTCAGTCGATCAATAGCACATTTGCCAAGTTCCCTTCTTGAGCGTTCCCGGTAGAGTTAACTCCCTCCTCTCCACCAGACAAACACATGCAAACATGCGTCGTTTCTGGGTCGGGCTAGCAATAAATATAAGCTGGCTCGCCCGGTGGCGAACAAATTTCGTAGTTTTCTACAAACTTTGTCAGCTTATGATGCTATGTGGGATTCCAATAGCATCCAATTGTTAGCTACGATTGTGGGTATACCCACTTGAGGCGCCACCTAACGAACCAAGTCGTGGCCTACATAACAAATGCGGAAGGCCCATGATTGCAACTTTCTTTTTCGCCGAAAAGTGTGAAAGAATTACATACAAAATTGATATATTCTGATGAAATCCTTTGATGCTGAATACAAATACTGTTTATTACATTACTAACTCTAGTGTCAGAAAACATGAAAAAGTCTGTAAATATCGTGGACAATTTTGGCGATTTCGTACCTACATAGTTTCGTCCTTTTGCAACTTTTTCCAATCGATATTACCGTAACCCGATTTTTATGATATATCAGTTTGGTATTAACTAAATATACAGAATGTATGCACATCCATGTGTGTTATTTTAAGTGAATTTAAACAGATTACTTTGCTATTCGTCTAAAATATTGACATAAATGCTGTTTAATTACATGTACACAGTTACAGAGTATACAATAGTATACAGCAGGAGAGAAAATAGTGTTTCGCGTGCCAACATACAGTCAAATTACATGGATTGTGCAGGGTGAGTTGTAAATTGGTAACGGCGAGTAGCTTTTTGCTTCTGCTAGTCCTGCAGGGCGAGTGGATTTTTCCAATTTTTTACACCCCTGATACTTCATAATCTGTCGAAAATATTTTTTCAGGCGACACATTTAATTTGTATGAAAATTAAAAATATCATACCTCATTTGCATATGAAAATAGCATGATACCACCGCCAGTCACTAAAATAAATATTAGTAAATGCAGGGGTGTAAAATTCCACTCGCCCGCTCGCATTGGCGAGTGGTTATAGTCCTCGGGCGAGTTGAAATTACCGTCCGCTAGTCCGACAGGGCGAGTAACTTTTTCCTCTATCTAAATCTTTAAAACAGATTTAAACGCATCTTCTTCACGCACACTGTTTACAAATTAAAATCGTGATATTTCTGACGCATGAATTCATCCCGTATGAACGTTTTGAAGACAAAGTAATTGCTATTTGACGGATACCCTGTAACTATAGACTGTGATCCAACTCGGGTTGAAAATCATATCGAATGCAAAGCAATTTATCGCTTACCCGACTGTGTTAAAATTTTACATCAGCACCGGATGTATGTTCAGCAGAGTTGGGGCTCGCAGAGTAGCTAAAGGATTAACAACAATAACTGAACCACGGCGAAAACTCGCTGTAATTTTAAATTACCTCGCTGGCCTACTCTGCGGGCACTTCGGCGAGCAATGTTGTTCAGAAACAAAGCGCTCATAGCGCCCGGTGCTCGTACCCATACCATTTCGTACCCGGTTTGGTCATTTCGTATGCAGTCTGTGGTCTAATTTGTATCCGTAGCAAGTCATTTCCTACACAGTTTGGTAATTTCATACCAAGTTATTGTTTTAATAAATAAACAAAACTAAAATATTGACATTGTGATACATGTATTATAAAAATTAATTACACTACAATAGTCTAAATACTTAATAAATCAGAAATCAGTTTATTTCAAATCATAATATGATCATGAATATCTTCTACATATTTACTCACTGTGTTTTGTCTTGGATAATCCCTGGACACAGTAAATAGGGGTTTTCCAAAATAAACACTGTATAAACATATATGGTTTAATATTAGGGTGGTATTGAATCAGTGAAATGGACATGTTACAATTCTACACAGTCAAGTTACAAGGATTGTACTGGGCGAGTGGTAAATTGGTAAGGGTAAGTAGATTTTTGCTTTACTGGTCCTGACATTGACATACTGGTTGGTTTACCATCGCATACTGGTTGGTTTACCGTGACATACTGGTTGGTTTACCCTGACATACTGGTTGGTTTACCATCGCATACTGGTTGGTTTACCATCACATACTGGTTGGTTTACCCTGGCATACTGGTTGGCTTACCGTGACATACTGGTTGGTTTACCCTGACATACTGGTTGGTTTACCCTGACATACTGATTGAAATAAAGGAATATGTCAGGGTAAATCCAGCAATATGTCAGTTGATAAATCATGCAGTATGTATACTGGTTGGTTTACCGTGACATACTGGTTCGTTCACTAGCATCCGACGCGGTTGTGGAGACTCCGCTGACGGAGGGTGATCTGCAACAAGTGGCGGTGATCATCATTGAAGAGTGCCAGGCACGCAATATCTCCTCCACCCTCAACGTGTCCGACGTCGGCTGTGAAACACTGACCGTCAACTCGGTCACCTACAACCTACCCGTGCCCACTGATCTCGACATCACCAGAATTCCTGTGGCCAGCCACGAAATGGAACTCTTCTCCATTCAGCCTGTCATCTGGGTACTTGATAGTAATGTGAGTGTACTCATTCATTAAATTTGTTTGAACTTTATATATTATTATACCCCCCGCAACGAGTTGTATGCTGGAGTCAGGTTGACCGTCCGTCCTCCGTCCGTCCATCCATCCGTCCGTCCGTCCGTCCGTCCGTGTGCGTCTGTAAACTTAACATCAGAGAAATATTGTTATAACTTCTATTTCCTTCATCTAAAATGTTTAATATTTCACACATGCATTCCTGTAAGGCTCTACTACCATGCTGTGCCAAATCCACGACCGTCCAACGCCCGCTGATCCCAAGGTCAAGGTCAAATACTTGGTCTCTTTACAAAACTTAACATCAGAGAAATAAGTTATAATAACTTTTCATTGAAAATTCTTAATATTTCACTTGTGCATTCCTCTAAGGTTGTACTATCATGCTGTGACAAACCTACGACCGTCCAACCCCCGCTGATCCCAAGGTCAAGGTCACATACTTAGTCTCTTTACAAAACTTAACATCAGAGAAATATGTTATAACTTCTATTTCTTTCATCGAAAATTCTTAATATTTCATGCATGCATTCCTCTAAGGCTCTACTATCATGCTGTGACAAATCCCCGCTGATCTCGAGGTCAAGGTCACATACTTAGTCTCTTTACAAAACTTAACATGAGAGAAATTGGTTATAACTTCTATTTCCTTGGTCGGATCTGCTTCACATTTCACACACGCATTGCTCCAATGGACCTCTACCACCGTGTGACAAATTCACGTTCCTGTCCAGAGTCAAGGTCACAAGCCCACACCCTTGGAATTTTGTTTACATATTTAGGGGTACCTGTGCCCACGCGGGGGATATTCCGTAAGCTTCGCTTACTGACCAATCTAGTTTATTATAATTTTCACCTGTCACACATGGCTTGTCCAACGAACTACATCCTATCCATTTCATGCTCGGTATTCACAACCATCAGTCCCAGTAACGGACAGCTCTGATTTATCCAGAGGTAATTATTATATGCCGTTTTTATGCCCCCTATGCGATAGCAAGGGGGCATATTGTGTTGCTCTTTGGTTTCCGTACGTCCGTCCGTACATCCATACGTGTGCATTTACGTCGAAAATTCAAAAAGTGTGTAAGTGTCCAGGAGGCCATTTCACTAAACTTTGTACAACTAAAATATTCGTAAGTGCAAATGTAGGATCGTCTGGAAATTTCAATTGATGGATTACATTTATTGAGCATAGGCTGCATATGCAGCCTATGCTCAATAAATGTAAATCCAATAATTGTTTACAAGAAAGCATTGTTAATGTGAAATTTACAGACTACCATAATTTTGCACTTACAAATATTTTAGTTGTACAAGTTTAGTGAAATGGCCCCCAGTATGCCACGGGGGCATATCCATGTTTACAAACATAATGTCTAGTTTTCTACTCTGAAAAGCTTGTCTCGAGATCCACTTCTACACTTTTATTTTGATTAATTTCATACTCTCTGTACTTCATAAATCTCCACTGCCGCTGTGCATAGCATCGCTGGGCATATTCCTCTTCATTCAATGCCACGTTATTTTCTAATGAAAACTATTTTATACATGAATATCAGTTATCATAAAACATTACCTAATAAATAGAATACCAGTCTACTGTCTGTTGATATAAACTTTATCGGGCTCGGCTATACAATGGGTAGGAATTCCGAGGCGAGCCTCCGAATTCCTACACATTTCCTAGCCTCGCTATCAACTGGGTTAACTAAATTCTTTGATAAAAGCTATTTTTATATTAATTTGCTTCAAACATTAACATGGTCAACTAACGTTACCAGTTTGCACCTACATGCACACATCATTAGATGTGAACACATCCACTAAGGATTTCTAACACAGGCTGTCATTGTAAATGTTATTTGCAAAAAGTGCAGATCCTGATGAGACGGCTCGTCATGAGCTGACTCATCTGGATCTACACTCTTTGCCAATACCACTATACAGGCTCGTGGTGTTGAAAGTGTTACCGGTAGTTGTGTATATTTATAACTAACCAGTTTATTGACCATGTGAACAGGGCCAGGTGATCACAGAGCTGGGACACCCAGACTTCCCCTGGCAGATCACTGCCAGTATATCGAGCGGTAGCGGCCACAACGATGCTGTCCTCACTGGCGCCACCACCGTCGCGGTGAACAACGGCATCTTCACATTCACTAACCTCTCCATATCCCACATGGGAGACAACTACACGATCGACTTCAAGGTCACATACCCCGTGAATATAACGATGGAAGTTCAGTCGGAGCCATTCAGTGTAGGAGAACGGGAGATTGACGCACGGGTGCTGGCGGTGCCGGCCAGACATTCGGAGAAGGATTTGCCGTTCCAGGTGACTTTGGAGATGTATCATGTAGAGACTGGTGACGCCATCATGGACATAGGCTGGCGCGTAAGTTGTGTTCACTACTCTATGTCAGAGCTCCAGATACGGTGCGTATTGGCGTATTTTAGTTCTTATGTTAGCAGAATACGCATTGTTATCGAAAGTGGGAGTACCAAATACTCCCAGCAATGTGAAAATGCGCATCGTTTTTCAAATTCAGTACCCGGTAGTGAAAATACTGAAATGCAGCTGAAATAAGGAGCCCTGTAATGTTACTTGTGAACAGCGTAGGCCCTGACCAGATGGCGAAGATATCATGCGGCAGTAAAAAACAGGAATGATGCTGGTCACAAAATAAGATCCAATTTTGTCAGCCGGAGAGCCAGTAATCATAAATTACAGTGCACATAACTAGACTGGATACACTTACAGTAGTATGAAAATTTGGGAAAAAAATTTCTTGCTAATTTCTCTATTTCTGTTCGAACGTATCTGTTGTTACCACTCATATGAACCGTCTCGACGAGACGGTTCAAATGAGTGGTAACAATATACTGTTATGGAGAAATAAACAAAATTATCAGATTTTTTCGATAAAAAGTATTGTATTCATAGACTTCAATGGGTTAATGGTACAAATTGGCTAAAAAGTCTTCCATGTCTGGAAAACTCTCCTTCATTACAGTGATTACTAATGCTTGTTTTGTAGCCGAGGGGAGATTATTAGGTGAATATTCTCCCACATGTCATTGTGGTGACTATTCTGAGAGGGAAAACATTACAAATGGAGATTATGGACTGTGACCAGTGTAGCTCCTGATCAAATAGCACAATCCTGTAACCTGTTAGAAACATGACAGATGTTTCATAGTTGGAATGGCGAAACAGTGCAGATCCTGATCAGACTGTGTGGATGCACAGGCTGATCTGGACCTACACTGGTCACAAATCCCTTAAACCTAGTTTCTCCAGTCACAGCCACATTTGTAGTTTAGTAAGGGAGAGGAGTGTAATTGGCAAAATTTTTGTGAGGGAAAATGTTCTACGATATAATTTCTATATTTCTGTTCAAAAGTATATGTTGTTACGACTCGTATGAACCGTCTCGACGAGACGGTTTAAATGAGTCATAACAACATATACTTTTATGGAGAAAATAAGACCATAAACAATTACTTTGGTTCTCGGATCAGACAAATCCCTGCACGTTGAGCATTTTATCGTCATCATGGAGAAATAAAATCATACTGTCAATTCGCCACATGATGAATTAAAAACACTAGTACCATGCAAAAATATGTTAAATCCAATCACGTTGGACGAAAATCTGATGATTTTGACATGTCTAATAAGGTTATAGTAACTTAGTAACTTTAGAGAACATATAAGCATCTGGCGACTTGAACACAAAATCAGAGACGAACATCTCAAAAAATATATTTGAAATCTGCTCTCCCGCGTCACAAACCCAGTTTCTGAGAACCAAAGTACTATTTGTTATGGCCTAATACGATTTTTTCAATAAAAGGTATCGTATCCACGTTCGGGGAGGAAACATGTTCTGTGATATCAGGTATATTTATGTCTACAGGACCATACATGGACGGCCACAGCTGCTTTGCTGCGCGAGTCTGAGTACGCGTCACTAGCCGGCACCTTGGTGGCTCCATTCAACACAACCAGCGGCCAGGTTACATTTGACAACCTCGTTTTGACGGGAACTGGATTCTACCACATCCAGTTTGTCATCAGGTCAACTCCTTCCGAATTCACATTCTCAGTGGTACAAAATATTAAGGTAAATGAAGGTACAGTCAACATTTGTTTACTCAAAGTCCAGGGACTGGGTAAAATACTTCAGTTAACAAATTATATAGGAAAACATGTACTTGGGACCAATAAGTTTACTTTGAGTTATCAGTAGTTTGACCTAACCCTTTCACCTCTAAGTAACTGGAATGGAGTTTGATATGTTAATGTTGCAACCAATCCAACCGTGAAGACCGATAAGGACATGTTTCAAAATGGCCTGGGTCAATAGAAAAACGTAGCTACAAGATACAAGATACAATATTTTATTTCCAACTATGGGTCCACAAGAGACAAATAATTTCATACTTTGATTATAATGATTTGAAAACAAATCGACAAACAAGTACAACCTGAAACTGTGCTACCTGAGTGAAACAACTCAGTGGAACCTCTCTAAACCGAACACCAAGACAACATCTGTGATAATTTTTGATGGGTTTCTTGGCCATTTATCTCAGATGTTAATGTATGTTCATGATTGCAAGGTACGCATATACATATCTTAATGGTCATATGCCTGATTTACAGCGGAACATCTCTAAACCGGACACCCTGGGGACCTCCCAGGGTGTCTGGTTTAGAGAGGTTTCACTGTAACTAGATTTCTTTTATCTCTACTGATATTTGTGGAAAAGAACTTGACTGTCTGTGCCTTAACCAGAGAAACACTGAGACAAGCATACTGAACAGCCAAAACACTGAGGTAAAAACTTCTTAAATCTGTCACCGAATATAATTTACATGTATAGGCATTTTAGTATGCCTTCCTAGGAAAAAAATATTGCAGTCAGCCCTGTGTCCAATAGTTGCCTGAACAAATTTACAAATACTCTAGGCATCCGGCGTGTTTCGACTTTCATCGGTATAACTATATATATGAACAAGGCTTATAGATTTGGCCGTACACGACCTCGTATCACAACAAATTCCTCGATTTTATTAATGCTAATGTAAATATTTTGGCAGAATGTCCACATGTTCATTTGAGAATTATTATCTTGCTGAAATAGCATAATTAGAACATTATTATGCAAAGAATATCAAATTAAAACTGGTTTTCCTAGGTCGGACATGACCTCGTATCATAACAAATGAAATACTGTGTTTACGGCTCTAACGTCAATATGTAGTGGCAAGTTAATTATGTTTATTTGAGAATTATTGTTATCCTGCAGAAATACATGTAATACATAGAAAATTACAATTTTAAACATTTTAAACAATACGTGCTTGTATCCGACCAGAAGTTGTATACCTTATAATAAATACCAAAGCAAATGGTGTTTAATCTCAAGGGAAGTAATCATTTTATGTATTCAGTATTACCAGCGCCGTTCAATTATAGTAGTACCGACGAAAGCCGAAACACGCCGAATACCTGTGCAAATACTGTGGAGGAAATACATGAATTATTTTTACATGATAAATGGCACTTGATAGCAGATTGCTTTACAGCTTGTTCTTATGTAAACTAATTTATATTACAATGTCGAATGAGTAATTTGACGGTATCTTCTGAACATATTGGTCCAGTTTTCTTCATTATCGCGATCGTCATTGGAAAGCTATTGAATTGTAGGTCCAATCGATTCATCAACTTGCCATGCCCAAAGAACACCCCACAATGGTGGAAATTGAATTTGACGCTGACTTTGAGCAGCTACTTCCGACGACGGAGAGACAAAGCGCATTTGTAGATGCATGGACTCAGCATTACGCCTTCACCTACCCATCCACGGTTGTGCAGGATGTCACAATCAGGAAAGGTAACGACGGCCATGCCATTATTTTTCTCTGTTAAGCATCCACCCAGATGTTCTACCTACCTGCGTATCCGGTAAAAACAATCAAAACCTTGAAGAAGAAAAAAAGGTAAACTTATGTTAAAAACATCCTCAACCCTTTGCAGGGTTGATGTTAACATAAATTTAAATTCCAAAAAATAGGAAGAAAATACATTAATTAAACTTATTATTAAGTGTAAATGCATGACCAGATTTAAACCTTGGACAAATCCACAATCAATTTTCCAATTACTTCATGAGTAAAACGTTTTAAATAGCATACACAGTGTGTTTGTTTTTTAGCTCACCTGAGCGAAGCTCATGTGAGCTATTGTTACCGCAATGTCTCCGTCCGTCGTCCATCCGTGAACATTTTCAAACGTCTTTTCCTCGGTAACCATTGGGCTTATAGTGACCAAACTTAATGGTCATGGTCCTTAGGTAGGGGGATTACAAAATTGTTAAAATCACGTCGTTACGTAATCCAAGATGGCCGCCGTCTAAAAAATAGCACAAATTATTCAAAAAATTGGTTCTCAAGAACCGCCTACCGGATTTAGACAAAACTTGGTAGGAATGATCGATGTACAATGCTCTTTCAAATTTGTTAAAATTGTGACCCCGGGGTCAAAATTGGGTGTGGCCCGTGGGGTCAAATTGGGGTCAAATTTTATTTTTGACCGAATATGGTCATGTCATTTATCAAATCGAAGGTATCAACGAGGCTATCACTCTGGTACATTTTTTGTCGAAATCGGATGGTTATGTCATCCAAGATGGCCGCCAAAAGGTCAAAAGGTTTTTCTTTTATTAGAGATTTCAAAATTCTTCTTTACACGAACCGCTTGGCCCATGATGGCCAAACTTCACAGTTATGGTTCATGGGTGAAGCCTTTTCAGATTTGTTAAAACGGAGGCGTCGCTAATCCAAGATGGCCTCTGTCTAAAAATAGCACAAATTCTTAAAAAAAATCTTCTTCTCATGAACCGCTGGCCGGATTTCGACGAAACTTGGTAGGAATGATCGATGTAGAATGCTCTTTCAAAGGTGTTAAAATGGTGACCCCGGGGTCAAAAGTGGGTGTGGCCCGTGGGGTCAAATTTTATTTTTGACCGAATATGCTCACGTCATATATCAACTTGAAGGTATCGATGAGGCGATTGCTCTGGTGCAATATTTGTCGAAATCGGATGATTATGTCATCGAAGATGGCAGACGAAAGGTCAAAAGGTCGTCATTTTATGAGAGATTTTAAACATCGTCGTCTCATGAACCGATCGGCCAATGGTCAGCAAACTCTACCTGTATGGTCCTTAGGTGAAGCCTTTCCAAACTTGGCCTGAAATCCAACATGGCTGCCGTCTAAAAATAGCACAAATTCTTAAAAAGTATTTTTCTTATGAACCGCCACCAGGATTTCGACGAAACTTGGTAAGAATGATCGATGTACAATGCTGTTTCAAAATTGTTAAAATCATGACCCCGGGGTCAAAAATGGGCGAATTGGGGTCAAATTTGTGTTCATGGAGTCAGGTGAGCGAATTAGGGCCATCATGGCCCTCTTGTTTAAAGAACCACTCTCAAAACACGGTGAGTACCCGCATGCGGACGCTTAACAGAGAACCAATGTGATATGGCCTTATGATTAATCTCCACACCATATTCTTACTGCATCATTATAACATATGAGACACGCCATGTGATTTTGAACATATGAGATTTTTCGCATTTGCTATGAACGTTTCATCCGCTTTCGATGTCATTTACAGAAAATATCATAAATTTTGTAAATATTGGGCATAAGATATTGCACATGTCTTAAGCACACAATCACATGGTGTGTCTCATATGAGCCTGTACTCAGTGTTTGTGCTCAACATCTGTAGCCGATTTCATCAAAATTGCAAAGTATACTTATCTAGCAAAGTATACTTTGAGGGAGTAATCATTTATTTTTGCAAAAATTCTTTATTTCATATAGAACTAGCCACTGCATATATTTGATTATTAAAAGTATGCAGACATATTGACATATTATACTGAATTTATTACGTTATTACAGCCAAAATGGCTGTGATAATTTAATAAATTCAGTATAATAAAAATTAATAAATTTATTCTTAAATTGAAAATGTCTCCCTCAAAGTATACTTTGCTAGATAAGTATACTTTGTGAAATGTTGGTGAAATAGGCTACAGGATGTGTTACTCATGGAGGCGAATCAACCCGAATGTAGGTGCACATTTTGATATGTGAACTCTGAACAGCCAAAGAAGTCCAATTTCGCCTCGACTTGGGAATTGTTATACCCTCGCCGATAGGCAAGAGGTTACACAGCGTTAGTCCATTCAGTAGGCTTCAGAATATAGCAAACTAATTTGTATATGAGAAAAATAATAATGTCATTGATACCAACATTAAATTTGTATCTATTTTTTGCCTTTAACATGCACCGTGACTCTCATCACATCCCAAGTTGTAATATAGGTAGACACATTTGTTTCATTCATTCATTAGATATGACATTAAATATTACTGGACATGTTATTGGCATTATTATTCCCTCGCCGATAGGTAAGAGCGGATATTGCGTTAGCCCATGTACATACGTATGTGTGTACGTTAGTAACACTTTTCATTTTTCAATAACACAAACACGCTTCACAGATTTTGATAATACTGGCCACAATGTGTGTCTATGGATGGTGCTTTGTTTTGCATTCAACCCACGTTCAACCGTCAATGTCAAGGTCACTGAGAACTTATGTTCACCTTGTTTGTAAGACCAATGTGTTAACGTTTTTTTTTGTTTATTCAATAACTTAATGAACCGCTTCACCAATTTTGGTAATATAATTATCACTATGCTAATCTCCTCGCTAGCAGACTATGAATACTTACCACTTTAATTAACTTTGCCACAGTTTCTCAAACCTACGACCGTCTGCCGGCAGGCCACATTTTCTTTTTTTCATTTATTCAATAACTTGTTTTATTATCAAGGCTGCTATCGAGGAGATTAGCATAGTGATACTCTTGTTGAAATGAAGCGCATAGAAGGTGGACAATTGTGTAGAATCTGTGAAAGCTGGTTGTTTCCAGATTATTCCAGCCAGTTCCCCAAACACTTCAGAAGACGTCTGAAGAAAAAGTCAGAAATTGGCGTGATAAAGAAAAACTGACTGGAAAGATCAGGCTAAGAAAAGGGGGTCTTACCTTGTTTACAGCAATACCGGGGGCCGTTTCACTAAACTTTGTACACATAAATTGCTCGTAAGGATATCAGTGTGGAAATTTATGTCTATATAAAATGTATACTAATGCCAATCAATAGGTGGGGTAATGGTGAATGAATGTTTATTTTGCCAGAAAATGTCTCAGATGATGTGTCTGATATAAAGAACAGTTTGTGTTATGTGTCTAGGCCATCCTCATTTAGAATCAGATTGATGCCACGCTGGCATCTTTGAGCAATTTGAGATATTTGCATAAATCCAAGATGGCCATCAAATTTCTATAGTATCCCATATATTTGCACTTGCATGTTATATTTACGAATTTTCAAACTTTGTACAGCGGTTATTGGGCACAATTAATTATTTGGGAACTTTTATGATGTAAATGACATATTGACTCATTTGCATAAATCCAAGATGGCCACCAAATTTCAATAGTATTCCATATACATGTATTTACATTTATATGGCATATTTACTAATTTTCATACTTTGTAACGCGGTTACTGGGTACAAGTAATCATTTGGGTACTTGTATGATGTAAATGACAGATGGACTCATTTGCATAAATCCAAGATGGCCGCCAAATATATTTATTTCGCAATATATGTACATGTATATATATATATATATATAAGAAAACGTAATACGGTGATGGCAACTTATTCATCAAGGCATCTGCGTCGAGATGTCCAACACAACCATAGCTATCAGATCCCCAAATGATAGTAAGACTTACTGGAACAACATAAATGAGAAAACAATAGCTCCACAGAAACAAAATTAATACCAACACGATTTCTATGAAATTTACGCGAACCACATCAGACCACCACCATGACTACAGCGGAATGTTTATAATCCAGCGACAGGCGATGCCTACCAGCTGGGTATTGCAATCCCTCATTCATATGCTGGTGGTGTATCGTCTTGTATCTTAGTTTTGTAACAGTTCCATTCTGTGTGGCCTTATTTCTATATATTGCAATTTTAGTTCACAATATCTTCATGAGGACCTTACAGGGCTGCATATAGTCGTATATTAGTTGAGTGTTGTTCAAAGAGCCTTTCAACCTTCATTACACAGGCAATAGTTTGTTTGATATGAACGATCGTCTTGTGTCTCCTTCATTCAACTTCTATGTCGACAACCGACTCCACCGAACTATTGAGAACATTACAGCAGTTTGTTGCACGACATGCCCAAAATATAGTGCATGCAAACTTCGATTTGCTACACCAACATTTCATAGTTTTGCAAGGGGTGTCTGTTGCACACTAGCACTTGATGAGCGCAACATATCTACAGGCGCAACATCTACATTGCTGGGTACAACAGTAGGTGAAGGGGATTTGGCTTGATCATCTTTTATAGTCGAGTAGGCACTCCTATGTGTTCCAGTGAACCTAGACATTCTGTTTCCTATAAACTTTTATTGTTGTTTCGTCTTAGTATGGTTCCCTAGAACAAATTTAGCTTTGTTGCCCAAATGGGCCAGTCGCCATTTTCAAACTTTTAATACAAAACTAATTGTCATATAATTATGTATAATACCATTTGTTATTTGTTTCAGGGTGTCTAGAATCGTTTTACGATCCAAGATGGCGCCCAAAATCCTATTTTTGTCGCTATTTTAACAACAAAACTGAATTAAATACTTGAAATAAGCGAGAATGCATAGTCACACAACATTGTAGACACTTGAGATATGATTTGAGAATAATTCTTCTAAATTCACGACACTGCTGTTCTGATGCTCATAATAGGGGTACGTGTAATGAAAGTATGCATGTCAGTTGCTGAAATATAGGTACAGTGCCTGGCTACGAACGGTATAAAAATTTGTTATTTGCGAGTTGTTGTACACCATCAAGGTAATTTACTTAACAAATAACACAATTAAGAGATCCATGATAATCGATAAACACAATTACCAAACACTACAAGTGCGGTTTCAATGAACCTGTATATTGGTTTCAACGACTGCGCCAGTACTTTCTCAGTCCACGATACAACCGAATTCCAGAGACATCCAGCAGGCATCATTGACGCTGGCAGCAGTCAGTCTTGTATCGGTCGTGTTATGATCCCTCGTCTTATATCCAAGCAGACTAAACCTGCGAGGAATACTCTATTAATTCCTCTTTTACACTATACTGGTCCTAAAAAGAGCACCCACTGATGTGGCCACTATCAAAACTAGCGGGAATAGCTACACTGAGGTAGCTGCCTGCCAGGCCAGTCTAACAGCTGTCACCGAAAAAGATGTCGCGTGGCTTAGCTGTCTCAGTCTGGGTCCAGACTAGCAAACTAGTCAGAGGTAGCGGTGTACTCAAAGGTGCGAGCTCCTACATGTTTGGTCCTATGATTGATGCCCCAACTTGCGTACATGCAACAGTCACTGGTGGATATGGGGATGAAACGCGTTCATCTGAGCATGGACATGCAGCTATTTTCTGCAACCAAGCAAATATGCTGGTATCAGCCAATGCAGTTCCAGAATGTAGTCCTTCATCCCGGAGGAATGCATAGTATACAGTCATTCAAGAGCTGTATTGCAACATTAATGAAGGGCTCAGCTTTTGAAACGTATATTGCTGCCGCATGCCGTGGCCTGACAGTTATATAACGGTAAGTCCTGGGTGAAACCCATGAGGGCATTCCGGAACCCAACAGCGGCTCTATTGAGGCGGTTTCTATCTACAGGCTCAAAGCCATTGGAGCCGATAGATCAGTATCTTGAAACTGCTCGCCTCCACCTGGCTGGTCCTCACTGGGCAGATAGCTTCCTTCTCCCGACACTCATTGTCCACCAATTTCAGTGTACAGTGAGAGAAGAAAATATCTATTTCATGGAACGCATGCTGACATACATTTTCCTCGCTGGACAAACACAATATGCACGATATCTTACCCAATACCTTCTGGAGATGCGTTCACTTGATACTGAAACGGAGTTTCAGCTGACCAATTTGGAGAACGGACCGCTATCAAGATAGGAAAAGGGTGAGTGGATCGACGACTTCCCCATTACCCTACATGTGTCTGTGACAATAGTTACTGTATATAGTATGCTAACTCATGAGATCAGTCCACACAGACACAGCACAAGGAGGAGATGAAGCATCGCCGTATATTGGATGCAGATGACGGGGCTTTTGTTGGAGCAGAGGTGGAGAAATATCCTCATCCACTGAAAGTCCACTATCCTATTTTGTACAATCCTGTCACAGGCCAAATTGCCATTGCTGAAGTGAATGTGGCTGATTCTGTCGATATTGGACGAGCATTGGACAGCAAATACATCAGCAGTCTCCCATGCGGATTATATGACCTTATCAGACAAGAGCCAAATAATAGTGCCAGTCATCGACATTGAAACCATGGTTCTACGTCTTCTGTTGATTGTTCAACGGAGGCAGCTGGAACTTGGGCCATTGTTCCACTGTAAAATTTGTGCTGTACCACCATTGCTTATCGACGAGTAGGGTTGCCCCCACAAAGGCAATACATCGACGCTAACAAACCATCTCGGTGTTGTTGAGATGTCACCCACAGCTGCTGAGATAGTCATCGTGTATGTTCAGCAGCTATTATATCGTATAGTGTGGCCTCATGGCGGTAGACCTTCAGATCTGATTCCATAAGGTGTCGTTGACAAGTATCAAGAAATATCTTCCAAAAAATCATTAGAGAATGCGGCGAGCTGGTGAATAACTTATCAACTACGATGTCTCTATCACCAGTCCTCTGCCCAAAAGAGATTTAATTTTGAAGAACAAGAATAACAAGAAGGGACTGGTGAGTGTTGTGTCCAAGTTCTCCATAGGAGAGTAGATAACCGTGGAGAATCTGGACGACGGTGTGTTTAGCCACGATGTGGCAGACATCACCATGATATATTATGTCCTTGAAGATGCAAACTATGGCAAGAACGTTATCCGCATGCTTAGCGATAACACAGGTGTGTTTGTCCTACTAATTTATTGGGTTTATCGAGAGAAGCTACAATGCATGGTGCAGATGGAGAGATGGGACGGAACAGTGTTAGATATTAAGGCCACTTGTACTGTGCTAGGTCCCAAATGTTTGGAATTACTGGGCATGCACGTCATCAGTGAGTGCGGCACTCCATCATACCCATATGGCAAAGGCAATGCTAAAGCACTGAATACGTTGCTTAGTGGTGCAGACTTTTCAGGCAACGGTTTTCTTCATAGCGGTTTGGTTTGCAACCGAGAACTTCAATAGAAGCTGCCCGCACCAAACCTTTTGCCAGAAAGAAGAAAAGTCCTAAAATGAAGGTGCTGCCTCCAAACATCCGACTATCTGCGCATGCACACGCGACGTGTCCATCTTCAGGTAATGTTGTGGAAAGCGGCAAACCAACAAGACCCATCAAATGAGTGGAATGACATCACCAACTTGGGAGATGCGTGGCGGGGTTCCAGTTCCTGTCACTCATTAAGGTGTAATAAATTAGATATTTCATGCACATCATATTGCAACTGTTCTGGCGAGATGGTTGCTGCATTGCGCATACTAATAGGAAAGCTGAAACTGGAGGCAGGTGATACGACAGGGGATGTTGAGGAAGTTGTTGAGGCAGATGATGTCGAAGATGATTTTGAGGACTGTATTCGGGAGGATGGTGACATTTGTAATGGGCGCTCTTTGGTGTACCTGACATTGAGTATCTGATTGATGAATGGGAGTAAATCAAAATGTTTTCAAAGAATATGTGTACGTATATGCATGTACATGCATTAAGCGTAATGGCATACATTAATATGTATTATGCATATTAATATATACCATTGCGCTGACGTTTTCTTTATCTTATCTGATTAATATTGCAAATATAATCTAAGTATTATCATATGAGTAAGGATGTGTTTATAGGCTGGAACCATCGACAAAAATCATATCATTCCAGAATAATTGATAAAGTGCCATATATTCTTAACCGGTTCATGTTCTATCAAATATAATGGTATTCTCAGGTTGCTTGTATCACTCTGCATTAGTCTTTACATAATTACTTCATAGAGTAATTGTAGTTGCAAATAAATATGATTTTCATGGTTCATAAAAAATGTTTGCAATAAACCGTTGTCATTGTAATTACATTTGTTACTAGAAACTCTCATCATTTTGCATAAAAATGTAAAATTAACAATATCAGTGCAGAAAACAGCTCTACGTACACGAAAACCTATATAAAGACGTATTGTACATCATTGTATGACAAGTAGGTAAACAGTTAGATTTTCAAAATGGCGACTGGCGGCCATCTTGGATTTATGCAAATTGCGAGATTTCCCTAAGGTTGCCGCTTGGGCAACAAAGCTAAATTTGCTGTATATATATGTCGGAGAATGAATCAAGAAAAAAAGTCTAAAGGAAACACAATGTCTAGGTTCACAAAATGACTACTCGACTATTAACCAACCATACTGAACTGGATCAAGCTGGACAGGCTGTTATCCCAATGTCTCTTTCCATAACGTTTCAGTGGTTGAAGGGAGATAACTAGGTTTTGGAGTGGATGCCGTTCCAGTCCCAATTCTTAGAGCCCAAACTTTCAAACGTGCTTCATACATTGTGACATGGTTCGGTTGTTCATTGCATGCTACAATGAATGCACTTGCTTATTCGATGACCTGTGGCATTCCGACATCTATGTCACCCAGCAGGGAGAGTGAGTATCCAGTCCGTAGTGTCTTCAATACCTTGCCTTTGCAGATACCAAAAGAATCCTGATAGTGCGTGAGCAGCTATACGTCCTGGTAGTATGGCTTTATGCTTAGCTACCGTTGCCCGGATGTCTACAGCAGCTCTGTCATGCACTGGAGGTTTCATCAGGAATGCAGATGTCAGTTTCTGCTGGGAGTAGTGGTACAGTAGTAACACAAACACGTCTGTGTCATCACACACGACCGATACGCCAGTGTTATCCTTGGCAGCCATAATCGATTGCTTAACAACAATGGTATCGGCTTTCTGTGAAGACTGTGAATGTCTGTCTTGTTTGTGCCGTTATCCTCTGTGCGTCTACCAAGGCTGTCATCATTGTGTCGGGATCCGCAGGTGGCATATCTATGAGTGGCTGGTAAGCAGCTTTCGTCGCTGGTGTCAGTGTGATCTCGTTCCCGTGATATCCGAGTGTTGTAGCCTTTGAACTCAGCACATTTATCCTCGGAATGTACATCTTTAAAAACCTGAACTCATTTGCCCTCTTCCGCGATACAGCAGCTTGTGCAAGCATTTCAGTGGTAGAACTGTCTTCTTTGCAACTGCTCCTGGCATTTCTGGATTCTTTCCGCCTTTATATCGTTCAATGTTGACATTGTGAGCTATTTCATCCGCCATTTCAGACTAGGATATGCGAGGAAAATTCCCATTTGATGCTTCCCTATCTTCATACACGGTCGCCGGTTGTGTTACTAGAAGCGCAAGTGAATGGGTAGACAGTTCGCCATTTTTAGAGGCAATATCAGCATCAAAGTTGACAACTACCACCTGTACCAAGCCTTCATTTGCATCATGAATGCCGGCCAGTCCGTGGATTTTGTTTTTCCCTACTGCAGCTGACCTTTTGAAGCGCCGTATCACGTCGTAAGCGTACGATACTTGGAACTTATTCACTTGTTTCACAAGTGACTTGGAATCTCTCACCAGAATCCAGAGAGTAGTCTGCAAATTAGTCGACTGATTACGCAACAAACTGATAACTACAGTGCAGACTGCGTTTTTGTTCCACCGTAGACAACACTTGCAAACTCAACGCGAACGCAACGCGAACGCAACGCGAACGCAACGGTTTGCTGTAGCGTTGTATACGTTCTTTAAACGTATAATACGTTTCGTACACGTGTAATACACATTGTCAAACCGTTTAGTTTAAAAGCGTTGTATACGTTGTTTAAACGTATAATACGGTTCGTACACGTGTAATACACATTGTCAAAAACCGTTTAGTTTAAAAGCGTTGTATACGTTGTTTAAACGTATAATACGGTTCGTACACGTGTAATACACATTGTCAAACCGTTTAGTTTAAAAGCGTTGTATACGTTTGTTTAAACGTATAATACGGTTCGTACACGTGTAATACACATTGTCAAACCGTTTTAAAGCGTGTAATACGTTTAGCTTCAAGGCGTATAACACGCTTTGGCGTATACATATGTAGCGAGGTGAAAGCGTCGAAACGTGTACAACGCTTTACCTGGAAGCGTGTAGCTATATGAAAGCGTTGAAACGTGTACAACGGTTACACGTTTTAACGCGAATAACTGTTCGGCCCCGATCGCTTCGAGGCGGCCTTGTTTCGTCCCTTTTAAAATATCGCGAATAC
The DNA here is from genome assembly GCA_029237695.1 of Conchocele bisecta. NCBI lineage: Eukaryota > Metazoa > Mollusca > Bivalvia > Lucinida > Thyasiridae > Conchocele > Conchocele bisecta. Next base: position 66,451,098 of record CM055270.1, on the reverse strand, counting down.
ATGTACCTGTTCGGCCTGGATCGTTTACAGGCGGATCGTTTCGCACCTACATGTACCACCATTCCGCACATGCGAATTATTGTAAGGCAGACTCATTTCGCACCTGATATGGAAAATGAATTATACGGGTGTAAACAACAATACATTGCAGCTCCATTATAACGCGATGGTCGGGGTACGTTGTATAGTGCTCGCGATAGACAGACGCTTATTACAATGTATAATGCGCGCGATCAACAGGCGCTTAAAAGGATTAATTGTTAATAAATAATGGTCACGTGTCCTGCCTATTCATGCGGACGATTAGCTGTTGATACGTACATAATCCCACCGAAATTCCGCATGAACTCTGAATTTTGTGTCAACTTTTCAACACCATTTACGGAAAATATTTTCGAAATCAATATCGGCGAAACATGGCGACAGATCTGCGTATAATCCAGTGTTTTTTTTTGTAATCCATTCCTTTCGGAATACACATTTACGGGTATGAAAGTATTAAATAATTTATTTTTATTTTTGTTATTTCTCAATGAAAGTATACGTTGTGACCACTCATTTGAACAGTCTCGACGAGACGGTTTAAATGGTGCTCGCGGCATATACTTCTGAGTGCATAGAAGGAAAATATTTTCCCGCAAACATAATCGTATCCTCAGCATGAAATGGGTTACTGCATGATTGCCCAAAACGTGTAATGCATGATTGCGACGTCTGCGGAACATCAAAGGGCGTGTTGACCAATCAGTAACATTTCAAAACATAGCCTAAAGGAGTGGTCACGACGCATTTCTCGTGCTGAACGATGTCATACAATAAGCACCTGTTAGTTGCCAGGGCTTAGTGTTATCGATTTGTTTGCACAAAGCGACACACAAATCTCGTCTGTGTAATATCACAGGTTGAAGTAACGGACCGAGGTCTATAAATACATTAAATATGCCTAAAATCTTCAATTAATGAAGAAAAAAATAATATATTTTTTATTTTACACCCTCCATATAAAAATTAATTTTGTTTCTTCATTCATTGATGCTTTTAGGCATATTTAATGTATTTGTAGACCTCAGAAATGGCGAATCTATGAACTCTCGTATCTTTACGCTGAAGCCAGTCTATTTCAGTCACTAATCCGCTATACACCTCTCCCACGCGTGTGTTAAGAAAAATCGATATATTGAGAAACTGAATACACAGCGAGCTGTACACTGGTTTAACAGGGATATGGCCCGCGGATATGTGTCATAAATTACTTGGTCAAAACCGGTAAATTTACAAGGTTTATAGCGAAATAGCAGCCGACTGGCAATTTTTCTCGGACCGATTTTTAAGACTAGTTTTCAAATCTCAATCGGTCTGAGAATTCAAAAATCGGTCTAGAACCGGAAAACTGAAAATTTTAGAAGCCCTGCAGTCTAGAAGTATATATACATGTACACACACGAACAACGATCTGAGCATGCTGCGCATTCTACGCGATACACGGTTGGCATACCAAAACGTGTAATGCGTTACCCGTGGAAACGTGTTATACGTATAACACGGTTTCATCTGTACGGTGCTGTGTACATGTAGAAGCGTGTAACCGTTGTTCGTCAAAGAAAACGTTAAATCGTTTTAAACGGTTTACCTTAGCGTTGTATACGTTTACAACCGTTGTATACACCGTACCTTGTACACGGATTACACGCTTTTGAAACTCAATGCGTTGTTTACAACCATTGTATACGTTTACAACCGTTGTACACGGATTACACACTTTTGAAACTCAATGCGTTGAACACGGTTTGCTCGACATTCGCACATGCGCAAGAGTGGGGAAACGCAACGCATGGCCGAAAACGTATTACACGTAGACGACACACGGTTTGAAACGCAACTAACGGAAACTCCACGGATACGCAACGCACAACACTTTGTACACGTATAAACCCGGAACATTTTGACAGAAACAACTGTATATTACCAATAATTAATGCAGGCAGAGTGGTACACAGCTTTGGAGATATGGCTGCGAGCAAGTTATGGAACGTGTTGCTCACAGACTCTTCCGCTATATGTTTGTCTATCCAGGCATTGTGGTTCTTTTCCAAGGATAGATCTTTTGTTTCCTTGGTAACTCGTTTACTGATTTTCGAAATCCCCAAATCGATTTCATCGTCTTCATCGGGTACTATGGTTAGAAGAGTAACAGCCTTACTCTTGAACATCACCATGCTCGCCAGACCTGGAAATGCCAGAGTTAATATGTGATCACCGAAACGAGCAGACAATTGGGACAACAATAGGTGTTTAGACAGAATACGACCACCTTGTCTATGTATGCTTCAAACAGCTCTACTGAGTTCCAAACGTGACTCAAATCAGACTTGATAACTTCAACTAGAGATTCAAACGACGGGTCAATTGGACGTGCCTCTTTTGTGTTTGCCCAACAGCACTCACATGAATTTCAGTTTACAGTCCTTGTAGTAGTGTTAATCGGCGGCATGCAGGTCCACGCGAAGACGCACTTGTAATGCCCATTCATCTCGGGGCCCGCGCTCCTCATATTTAACTAGTATTGCATCTCTAAATGATTGGTCACTTTGTCCTTTCTCTACTTGCCGAACTAGGTAAGCCAGTCTCCATCGCTTTGGATGTTTGTGGTCTTATTTTTTAAATTGCATTGATTGCCACAGAACACACACTGCTGCTTAAAGACGAATGGACGTTCCACTGATCGTCTTAGATTTGGTTTGGATAAATGGATGTTGTCAGTGTGGCTTTCGATTTACGCTTCATGTGGTGCGATGACGTATGAGTTGACACACAAGTACGGCGATACTGTACTGTACAGGCGTCATCCTTCTCCAGCAATTGCTCAAGACCCACGTGAACACCATAATCATACTATTTTCTGCAACAAATTATTGTGTTCACCCTATTGGGTGCGGCTGTGGATAACAACTCTTTTGTGTTTGTACATTGAAACGTATTCTCAAACACACAACCTTCCATTATGCTCATTACAGTTGTATCTGCCTTGTTAGATCTAATATATATAATAGATTCTAAAACGCAAAGGATTAATATATACAAACGTGTTGCACTCTAGTGGCGGGAAGCTACTGCAACGTGCAACGACGTCTGTAACTGGACAATGTGCATCTAACAACGATATGCTCTTTTCTCAGAACATTTTGTCGATACGCAACTGTAACGTTGCATTAACAATTATTGCCAATTTCAGAAAATCTACACAGCTGTAGATATCGAAAAATACAAGCAACCATCATATTTCTGGAACTGTTCAAGAATTGTATAATGGTGAAGGACGGAGTCCAAAAGCAGAATACTGTATGCTTATATGTATTTGCGCACCCCCCAAACAAAAATCGCAATCTTATTCTGCAAGCTTGCGACTAGCTTGCGGCAAGCTAACAATGCAAGCTTGCGGTTAGGTTACCGCAAGCTTGCTGCAAGCACGCAGTTGAAACGCGCGGCAAGCTAGTCGCAAGCTTGCCGCAAGCTAGTCGCAAGCTTGCCGCAAGCTAGTCGCAAGCTAGCCGCAAGCTAGTCGCAAGCTTGCCGCAAGCTAGTCGCAAGCTTGCCGCAAGCTTGCCGCAAGCTAGTCGCAAGCTTGCCGCAAGCTAGTCGCAAGCTTGCCGCAAGCTTGCCGCAAGCTAGTCGCAAGCTTGCCGCAAGCTAGTCGCAAGCTTGCCGCAAGCTTGTCTGCAAGCTAGTCGCAAGCTTGCCTTATATGGCATGAATCGGGGTTATATGGAATGAATCGGGATTGCTTGATTTTATTGTACGGGTTAGACTATCCCGTATTTAACCTGTTCATAATGAGGGAAATTCCCAAAATCAGAACTGAATATTTACACAAAAATATATATTCAGCCCTGAAATTGGAATATCCTGACCTGGTGCCAGGTCCATTCCACATCAGTCATTTAAGAATAGGGGTAGAACATCCATTAGATAATGAGGTAATGTACAAATCTGTTACTGGGAAGATGGAATAATTAATAACTAAAACAATACAATATTACATATGATGTATTAATGTCTTCAGATGTAATATATTTAAGTCATCGGTGTATACTTAACAAATGGAGAGCTAGATTGTTGTTTTTCAGAGAAAAACATATGCCCACACAAACACTGCATGTTATCGGGCCTTGTAAAATTAGAATTTAAGGCAACAACCGCATATATGTAGCTACATTGTACCTTGTTTTTCTGCGCAAAGTAACAAAATAAACCAGATGTCCGTGGCCCGCATGTCGAGCCCGCCGAGGCATTTGATGGTCTCAGAGTGTATTTATTTGAAGTTTGATGCCCAATAAGCATACAAAGTTTCAAACAAATCTGACTTACGGTTACAGAGATAGTAGGTATGTGAAAACTTTAACGCAAATTTTGACAGAAACTTTAACGCAAACTTCAAGTCATTTGACCTTGACATAGGGTCCGCATGAGTGGGATACAGCATGAATATATGGATCATGACTAATAAGCATATGAAGTTTCAAGTCAATGTGACTTAGGACTGCAGAGATATAAGGTATTTAAAAACTTTAACACAGATTTTGGACGGACGGACGCCCGGACGTCATTGTGATCACTATGTCTCACTTTCCGCAAGCGGGCTTGACACAAAGTGACCAATGGCAATAACTCGGCCAATACTACACGAATCCGCATAAAAAACCCAGGTGCACAACTGCACATAGTGACAAACATTCCTGTAAAATTTCGCAACTCTTAACTAACATGCACGACGCAAATTTGTGGTGGACAAAATAGCCAATTTTCTCTAAGTCAAGGGTCATAACTCCATCCTTACTGAATGATTCCGCAAACAAAATCACACGTGCACAACTATACATGCTGATTAACATTCCTATATAGTTTCATGCTTCAGTTACCGGCAACACAAGTTAAAAAAAATCAGCAATTTTCACTAAGTCAAGGGCCATAACTCCACCCATACTCTATGAATCCACATCAAACTCGCATGATGCAGAACTCCACATGTTGATAAACATTCCTATAATGTTTCATGACTGTAGCTCAAATAGTTTTTCAGTTATGTGCGGCACAAGTTGAAAATCGCCACTCTTCACCGAGTCAAGAGCCATAACTCTGAATTCTGGATGAAACCGCAGCTAAAACCCCAGGTGCGCAGCTTGAAATGATAACAAATACATGTATTCCTAAAAGGTTTCATGACTGTAGCTCAAATAGTTTTTCAGTTATGCGGGACACGAGTTGAAAATCGCCACTTTTCAATAAGTCAAAGACCATAACTCTGCGACACAAGTTGAAAATCGTCACGTTTCTCTAAGTCAAGGACCATAACTCTGCTAATACTGGATTCTTGGATTTCCTCCTGCCTTGTGGTTAGCTACGGACAGTTGCGTTGGTGTCAAGTACACTGGAAATTCTGTCAATAGCTGAACATTCTTCACTCCACCGCTCTGAAATATTGACATACACATACAGGTCATACAAATATATACAGTCACATCTGTGAACAAAGACCAGCCATGGGAAGAGAAAAATCTGGCCTTTGTTCACATGTCGTATTTGTTCGTACATGTAGGTTCATTTAAGTAGTAATTGAATAATTTCGAAAACAAAAGCGTGGCTATAACTCGGATTTACTGTGTTGTACATTTGTTTATTAGTTTTCACATCCGTTCAACAGCAAGGTCACATTACGCAGCAGACAATATGATATATTGCATCAGGGATTTTGCAATACATTTTATCTTTAATAGCGGTATTACAATGAAAGTGACGTACCAGCAACAGCTAAGGTCATATAGAAATGGGATCACAGTCCGACATACCAGTGGGATGGAAAAACTATGGAAGTATTTTTTTATGCCCTAGGCGAGGTTTGAACACACAACCTCCAGATTAGAAGTTAAGGCGTTCTAACCCCTAGGCCACAACCCATCCCTCTGAATGCACCGAATCATTGTGGATTTTGTAATAGAAGTACTCACGGTCACCCGCTCTCTATTTTTGTGACCCACTGGCACTGTCAGCAAAATGTTCACGTTCCTGAAATATATTATAGTACTTAAGTGTTAATGTTTTACCCAAATTTAAGCAAAAGCTAGACATTATGTTTGTAAAGCTGGATATGCCTCCGTGGCATACTGGACTGTAACTGGAGAAACTCTTACAAACTTTTTGACGCAACAAAATGGCTAATAAATAAAGGATAGTCCACTTGTCTATTTATATATATGATAATGTCATTATTCTGTTTTGACGCTACTTTGTGGAAGACTGTTTTATATAAAATATGCAGCTGTTTCTAGTCAATAATGTACAAAAGGTTCTTTTGACTACAGTATGTCTAGTAATTTTACGCCTATTTATATGTAATATTGCAATTCTGGAATGCGTGCAAACATTCTTAAACCTGTAAATAGTTCTACAGACATACTCCGTTATTATACCATGGGCATAAGTATGTAGTATGTTGAACATGTTGAAGGGTAATGTTTTCCTTTATTTAATTGGTCAGCATACATAAAATTATATAATGTTGAAACTCACGATCACTGAATCTTCCATCTCATGACTCCAACATTCTTGCGCCTGGCCAGCCGGTACATATTGTGAGGACTCCTGAACATGTTGAAACAATTATAATTTGGTACAGGTGAGTTATCAAATATTTACAAATGCCAATTAATCAATTTAATAAAAGTTTTTGTATACATTCACCAGTATGCACATATTTCTATCAATTATTAACATTATTAGCTCAATGGTCATTTCAGTGAGATCAAGAAATCATTGAATTTGACAACATATATTTAGCTGCACGTTTTCCGCTTTATTGGCAACAGGTATCGCACTATATCGCAACACCACATTACACAGTAAAAATGTGCGTAATAGCATTTACAGTTCGCACACTAAAATATAGAAACTAGATGGCAACAGCCAGCATATCACGCCCGCCGAGGTATTTATAGTTTAAACAGTATATACATGTAGTTTATTTCATTTGGATAAACACATGTCATATATACACATAGTATTGGAGGATTGAGGAGAAAACAAATATGCTTGTATAATACCTCTTTTCTAGGTATTTGATGGTCCAGTACATATGAATATGTATCTGGTTAGAGCAATCGGATTGGGGGAGATACGCATGTATTGGGTACGCAATTAAAAAGCAGACTTTAACACAAATTTCAGAGTAATTTGACCTTGGGCATGGGGTCTGCATGGGTGGGCTATAGTATGAAAATATGGATGGTGATAAAGAACTTGTATCAAAGTAATTTGACATTGACCTTGGGCATGTTAGTCACATGGCTGGGCTATTGGATGAAAATATGGATGATGACGAGGTATGTGAAGTTTCAAGTCAATCAAGACTTATCGGGTTGGTGATATTCATTCAGATTTTACAAAAAAACTCATAACGCACATTTCTAACCAATTTGACATTGAACTTGGGCATGGGATCTGCATTGGTGGGCTATATATAGAATTAAAATAAGGATGATGATAATAAGGTATGTGAAGTTTCAAGTTTGTCAGACTTAGGGTTGTGGAGATATTTGGTACATGAAATACTTACACAAATGCTGGACGCACGTCAAAAGCACGGCAGCACGATTTACCCAAATCTACCCAAATCTTCATTAAAAATAACATTTATGATTATACTATATACGTTTTCAAAAATATATCATTAGTATATCATACAATAAGCACATTTTTGACCGAAAAAAGGGAAGAATAAAGCACATATTTCCGCGGGAAACCGATTAATATACATACAGCATTATTATAAAGGGAGACTACCGTGATCGAGACTCATTAATTATGTCTCAGTTGTCTAAACGCTAAGTTGTCATCGATCATGATTTCATATGGCACATATACTAGTCCAACTGTCTAACCGGTCACCTCCATAGTATTGCAATATTTATTTCGCCGAGTAATTATATGCCAACATCTTTTTGAAATAGTTAAAAACAAAGTATAATGCATTGAATGAATGTTTTTATTAGCATAAAATGACTTCTGGACATATATAGTTTAGTTATTGCAATTTAATTTACGGATATACATTTCAAAACTCACACAGGAAGCTATATATAAAACATACGGTATACAGTCAGTATGTACAAGATGGAAAACAGTGTAGACCCTGATCAGACTGTGATTGCAAATTTCCCTAGAGGTATAGCCTCAACAAGTGATTATGTACAAGATGGCTACACGTCATGGCGGGCAAAAACGGCCAGTGATATGGTCGACAACTTCACACTGTCTCCTTGTATGTCAACATTATAGAGGTTCTACAGTTTTTTATTTGTATTTCAATTAAAAATCATCATTCCCATTAGCATGTTTATCCATTATAAAGTGGATTATCTTCCTTGGCTTCCTAGTATTAAGTTTATCGCGGTACTCTCCCTTTATTTCATATACAAATATTTTCATTTTACATCACATTAAAATGGGCCCTGGTATGAGCAAATTAATGACATACATCACGTAAGTACAGTCCAAACATCGTTATTATGATGTGTGTAGCTTTATTTATTAACACATATAGTAATTATATGAAGATTTTGGGTAGATTTGGGTAGATTTGGGTAAATCGTAGCACCCTCAAAAGCAAGCCGTGATGAAAACATGCAGGGTGTTGACATTCATACTTTGCTATATTGTTATTGAGAGACAGTTTCTACAGTATGACACAAAAATATTACAATAAACTTACCTTATAAAGTGTGTATTATCAAAATTCTTCGGACACTCCCCACAAAGTAGAAAAGTAAACAAAGAATGCTTCGAACGAAGACATTTGGAAAGACCACTCAGTCATTAACTCGTATGCAATGCAGTGTAATGAAATGTAATTAAGAGTTATGTACTCATCAAGCTCTATGCATAACTAACATGTATTAACTTCAATATTGGAAATCCAATATCACAGTTGTTTAATGGATCCAGTCGGTTATTGGTTAATTTTTTCATAATTATTTGGAAATCCTTACCTTATTTGATTTAAACGACAACAATAAGTCTCAATCATTTCTAGAAGTTTAGTTTATGTGTTTATGAAATCTCTTACTGTTGTTTTGATTATAATTTACATAAGAAATGACTTTTTAGATAAAAATAATTATGATCCTTTGTTTAAAAAAAATAAAAAAAAGCGGTTGTTGTTGTTGTTGTTGTATGTCTGTAATTCAGGCGCTTATTTTTGGCCTCCATCTCTCTACAGACGCAACCCATATGTGCATGCATACTCGTCTATTTGTCTGTCAGCCTGTATGTCAGTCTTTTGGCCAGTCTGTGTATTGTATGTTAATTATGCTTGTTTTTTATGTGTAAGTGTATTAAAATTGTGTCTGTAATGTGCTAGAAACAAAAAATTGTCCTCTGCTTATTTGGAATTGTATTCTTGTTTCTTCCTAAAATCATGTTTTGGCAGCACATTAAAATTGTCTAAAACTGAGCAGATTCTACTGTGCTGCTGAAACATGATTTTATATTTAGAAAAATGAAGAAAAAAATCAGCAGATGACAACAATCTAATTGGCGAGTTCTATCATATGTAATGTTTGAGAATTATAGTAGTTGCACAAAACTATTTGTAAATTACCCGAAACCAACAAAATCCACCCAACTATCAATATGACACTAAAATAATGACCATCTGTGCAAACACCTGTGGTTTGCAGAACTTATATTGAATATTAAAATGTGTTCTGTAAATAATATATTATCCAGGAAAAAAACTGTGATGCAATATGAAAGGTTATTTGAGAGTTCAAATACTGTTAGCTGTGGAATCAGTTCATCTGTACAAGTGTTTCATAAGTGGATGTGACTGGAGAAGTGGGGCTTATGGATTTTCTGACCAGTGTTTATCCAGATCAGAGTCTCATCAGAATCTGCACTGTTCGCCATTCCATCAATGAAACACCCGTCATGCTTCTAACAAGCAATGTACATTGTTATCGACTACAGGAGTGTGCTATTGGATGAGGAGCTACACTAGCCAGAAGTGCCAGAAGCTTCATTTCTACAGTTACAGCCACATAATTATGAGAAATCATCAAAATGCTTTGATTACAAATACAATCTACACTTGTTTACTCAAAATTCAAGGGACTGAGGAAACAGTATGACTTAGCGAAAATTTGAGTTTACTAGAGTTATACTATACATGTGTATAGGAAAACATGTAATTGTGACCAATAATTTGAATTCGAGTTATCAGTATTTTGATTACAATTATGTTTCCCAATTATACTAGAGTGGCCGTTAAATCTTGATACCGTATACAATGTAGTACAGTATGAGCAAGTGTGTCGTGCTAATTTCCATGTTCCACCATCATAATATCTTGCATACATTGTACATGTACATCGTATTACATACTGGGTACATATGTGCAATTGCTGGCTGCAGCGTACGCCAAACGCAATCTATGTTGTATGATAACACAATGTCACAATTCTGTGTTGCCATGGATACTTGTTTGTGTATGATCTTTGTCATTTGTTCTTGTCATAACCATATTTTTCGCAGCATTCTCGACGATGCGTGTCTGTCTGTACGACCAACCGTCTTTTTACGTTTACGTTAAAAAGTTTGTAATAGTTACTCCATCATGTAATATCTTCAATATTACTTGAAGAATTGTTTCAATATTTAGGTACATGCTCCACCTGAATGTGTGCAACACACTCACCCACCCCCATTGACATGACCTTGACCTTCGGAATGTCGCTGTAACACTCTATAATACATGCTATTTTTTTTGCATCAAAATGTTTTCCCATCATCATTATATCTTCAGCTAGTTTACATGATTAGGCTAATGGTCAAAGACACCCAAGTAAAATAATAAAGCATTGTAGTACTTGTGAAAATGAACAAATATAACCATTTACTATCAGTGGACCATAGAAAATGACCAAAGTCCAACACAGTACTATTAATGTACAAGGTACCCGTCATAATGCACAAAGTCCATCAATGTACTATCGGCGTACCAGTAAAGAAGTCCAACACTTTACTATTAATGTACTAGTGACACAGAACGAAGTCCAACAATGTCACTATCAGTGTATCAGTGAAAAGGAACAAAGTATGATACTGTACTATTAGTGTACCCATGGTTAACAAAGAATCATCACTGTACCAATGGTGTACTCGTGGTGTACGGTGACCAGATCGGCTAGAAAGTACACCATTAGTATAGTGTCTAATGTGGAACTAATCGATGTACTGTATCAATGTACCAAATAGTATACTGTTGGTACTTTATTGGTTCCATGTTAGTATAGTGATAGATATTATGTTTGTCTGTGTGGAAATGTGGTGTATCAAGACTATTATGTAACAGTGGGTGGTTTGGGGTTGGGAGCACATGTCCCTGGTTTGGCCCTCGGGTACATTTTTGGCTTTCTTGCTACCTGAGACTTGACTACGGTTTATACCCATTAATAAACAAGTAGTAAGATTAGTGCTGATCCTTATATTACTTTCAAGTGAAGTCTGGGATTTTACCCTGTTAACCCGGCATACAATTATATTGGCTGTTGATAGGCTGTTAAACACCATCAATTAAATAAATAGAATGAAACTACGAAATAAAATTTCTTAAATTATTTCCCGATAAGCTTACAGTATACATTTAAGTACATCTACATATTTATGATCGCACTTCACATGCGAGCTTGGGAATTATATGTTTGAAAAAAAACAACAGTTCATGAACATGCAGTCTTAATTCACAGGCATCGCAAGCCTATAGTATAGTTGTCACACAATTCTCACTGCAAGCTTTCGAGCCAACTGCAACCTTCTCCTGCAAGCTTGCGAGCTTGCAAGCTTGTCGCAATTTTTACACCGCAAGCTTGCGAGCCAACTGCAAGCTTGCGAGCTTGCAAGCTTGTCGCAATCTTCACAACGCAAGCTTGCGAGCCAACTGCAAGCTTCTCCTGCAAGCTTGTGAGCTTGCAAGCTTGTCGCGATCTTCATCCCGCAAGCTTGCGAGCCAACTGCAAGCTTCTCCTGCAAGCTTGCGATCTTGCAAGCTTGCCGCAATCTTCACACCGCAAGCTTGCAAGCTAATTATAAGCTTGCGGTCTATCGGAAACATGTGTTGCAAGCTTGCGCAAGCTAACAGTTAGCTTGCGATCAGCTTGTTAGCTTGCGGCAACCTTGTCGCAAGCTTGCCGCAAGCTAACCGCAAGCTAGTATTTTGGTTTGGGGGCCATCTCATGCAAAAAAGGCAATATATAGTACATGTTCGCAATCTGAGAACAATTATGCGGCCAAATTTTGAGATTCGGCAGCCATCTTGGATTTCCTGAAAATACGAAATGATCTATTTACAATAAAATGTAGTAAAAAAACACATAACTAGCAGTTTTAAATATATGAATAAATGAAATATTTTTGATATATGGTGGCCATCTTGAATTTATGCAAATATCTCAAATTGCTCAAGGATACCAGTGTGGCATCACTCGGATGATAAATGTGGATGGTCTGGATATATAAAATCGCCAATAAAAAAACTATGTTATTCAAAACAAGGTTCAGCCCAAAATCTCATTCTGACGGCCGGACTAATGTCTTTACACTGTCTGACACTGGAAAACAGGGGAAAATTCCAAAATAATTTCCATGCAGGGTGAAATTAGGAAAACACAAAATCAGGGAAAGATCATGGAATTTTTCTTTTTGGAGGTTGTTATTAGAATTTTAAATTTATAGTAAGTTTCTTACATATTGTATGACATTTATGTATCATGGCCGTAACTCCAAATTTCAGGGAGCATCATCGTGGCATTCATGATTGATGGCTCGTCAACTGATGTAAACGGAACGATCTACCGGATGTGTGATGCCATAACCAACGAAACTGCCTTCATATTTGATGATGCTACACTGATCCCTGCTCCATACATGTCTGTGGATGGAGACAAGTATTACGGAGTTGTCTGTGGACCAATAGTATGTATGGTCGTATTGACCCTTTCATACATCGTATGCTGCCTGAACGGCTCCATAGTATTTTTTGAAGGATTACAATCATCAGAATAAAAATTATTATCTGAAACAATTCTGACAAACATTGTAGGTTCCGATGAGACAGCTTGTCCCGTTTACAGTTGAGGGGTTAAGGGCATAGTATGTTTGTTGTCTACTCTTTCTTCCATTTTACGTTTCAACACATATGTTGCTTTGACAGGTGAAATGAGACACACCATTCAATTTTATACCTGCATTGTATTTACAGAAATAATTTTTCATCTTTCGACTTCATTTACGGAGAATGCCATAAATGTTCTTAGGTACAAAATCGCACGACATATCTCAAATAGGGCCCATGGGTGTTGCGACAAGTGTAGATCCAGATCAACCAGTGCATCCACACAATCTGATCAGGATCTGTACTGTTCACCATTCCATTGATGAAACATCTGCCGCCATGCTTTTAACAAGCAATATAGATTGTTATCCGGCTACAGGAGTGTGCTTTTGGATCAGGAGCTACACTGGTCACAAATCTCATAATGCCAATTTCTCAGTCACAGTCACATATATGAACAGCATATCTAACAAAGGAATAAAATCATGGACTGTTGTGTTTACTGTGGTATTACAATAAATATGGTCTGTTTAAAGTGTGTGGAGTCGAAAGTACTCCTCGCAAACTTTAAACAGACCAAATCTATTGTTCACCACAGTAAACGTAACAGCCCATGGTTTTATTACTTATATTTAAACTGCATGCATTTTCTGATAGATTCAAAAATGTAAATAAGCAAATATGGCGTTTAAATTAAGAATAATCTTGTTTTACGTCATTTTGTCGCAACTGCCGGAGCAGCAACGTTCAATAGCGCGACGTTCTTGGCAACGACGATGAACGTCGTGTATTTTAATGACGTCAGGCAAACTTTAGTGAATCAACGTCGCGCGACGTCGCGTGGGGCTAAAGTAATGTACTGGGATATAAACACAATACGTTGAATGGGTGTTTCCCATTATGAATGTAAGGACAGTGTAAATATATTGTGTTCTGTTACTCTCAAGGGAAGTGATTTATCCAGTATTTCCACACCAGACACAATACTAAGAATAAATACTTAATATGTGTTACATCAACTTGTTTAGGAAGATAATTGTAGACAATGATAACGTTGGCAAACTTTCTAGGTGGATCTGTCATCATTTATTACATGTTTGTCCGTGTTGTACGTTTTTCTAATATTTCTGATACTGGAGGACGTTTCACTAAACTTCGTACGACTAAAATGTTCGTAAGTGCAAACTTATGATAGTCTGTAAATTTCACATTGACCATGTTTTCTTGTAAACGATTATTGGATTTACATTTATTGAGCATAGGCTGCATATGCAGCCTATGCTCAATAAAAGTAAATCCATCAATGGAAATTTCCAGACGATCCTAAATTTGCACTTACAAACATGTTAGTCGTACAAAGTTTAGTGAAACGGGCCCCAGGTGGCCCTACAGATCACCTGTCCATAGTATTACTATTGCTGAATGGATCTACAACCCGTATAGCTAGTGTCTCTTGATAGCAAGGTTATCATGCTGAGCTCAGAAATGGTAATAAGAACTTCACGTCCAGAAAATATCACTGACCAACTTCCTGTCATAGAGCATGAAAAATCAAATGAACACCATGGTTCCACTAATCACATGTTTGTGTCATGTTACCTGCAGATAATCGCCGACACGGGCCTGCGAGATGACATGGTGATAGGCCTGGCTGTCGTAGCTGCCGTCCTTGCTGCCGCCATCGTCGGCCTGCTGGTGTGGAGGTGGTGGAGGAAAACCCGGCCCACTAAAGGTATAAATTGTCCACTCTAGCCAGGCCCGCTAAAGGTAAATGGTCCATCTAGCAAGGTCCGCTAAAGGTTAATGATCCACTCTAGCCAGCCTTGCTAAAGGTAAATTATTCATCTAGCCAGGCCCACTGACGGTAAATGTTCCACCCTCACCAGGCCCGCTGACGGTAAATGATCCACCCTCGCCAGGCCTGCTGAAGGTAAATGGTCCACTGTAGCCAGGCCCACAAAAGGTAAATGGTCCACTCTACCTCAGCCCGCTAAAGGTAAATGCTCCACTCTAATCAGGCCCGCTATAGGTACATGGTACACTCTAACACGGCTGGGTAAATGGTACACTACACAGCCGGCTATAGGTAAAACACGGTCAGCTAAAGGTA
The DNA here is from genome assembly GCA_029237695.1 of Conchocele bisecta. Lineage (NCBI taxonomy): Eukaryota > Metazoa > Mollusca > Bivalvia > Lucinida > Thyasiridae > Conchocele > Conchocele bisecta. The sequence continues at coordinate 66,435,829 of CM055270.1, read as the reverse complement.
ATTGGTCCACTCTAACTAGGCCCGCTGAAGGTGAATCATCTTCTCTGACCATGACCCCTATGGTCCACTCTAGCCAGGCTTGCTAAAGGTAAATTGTTCACTCTAATCAGTCCTGCTAATGGTAAATGGTCCATCTAGCAAGGCCCGCTAAAGGTTAATGATCCACTCTAACCAATGAAGCCCGCTAAAAGTAAATGGTCCATTCTAACTCGACGGCTAAATGTAAATGGTCCTCCCTAACCAGGCTCGCTAAAGGTTAATGGTCCACTTTAACTAGGCCCGCTAAAGGTAACTGGTCCTCTCTAGCCAGGCCCGATAAAGGAATATGGACCACTCTAACCAGGCCTGCTAAAGGTAAATGGTCTACTCTAGCCAACCTTGCTAAAAGTACATGGTCCACTCTAAGCTGGCCAGCTAAAGGTAAATGGTCCTCTCTAACCGGGTCCGCTAAGGGTGCATGGTCTACTGAGTCTTCTCTAACCAACCTTGCTAACACAGTCGGCTAAAGGTAAATGGTCCTCTCCAACCCAGCCTGCTAAAGGTAATTGGTCCACTCTAACTAGGTCCGCTGAAGGTAAATCGTCTACTCTGACCACGCCCCCTAAGGGTAAATGATCCACTCTAACTAGGCCCACTAAAGGTAAATGGTCCATCTAGCAAGGCCCACTAAAGGTTACTGGTCCACTGTAGCCAGGCATGCTAAAGGTAAATTGTTCACTCGCTGAACACTAAATGTAAATGGTCCATTCTAACCAGGCCAGCTAAAGGTAAATGGTCCACGCTAACTCGGCCCGCTAAAGGTATATGGTCCACTCTAACCAGGCCAGCTAAAGTTAAATGGTCCACTCTAACCAGGCCAGCTAAAGGTAAATGGTCCACTCTAATCAGGCCTGCTGAACACTAAAAAGGTAAATGGTCCACTCTTAACTCGGCCCGCTAGAGGTATATGACCCTTAAAGGTAAATGGTCCACTCTAATCAGGCCTGCTGAACACTAAATATAAATGTACTGATCTAGCCATGCCGGCTAAAAGTAAATTGTCCACTCTAAACGGGTCCGCTAAAGGTAAAATCATCTACTCTAACCAACCTTGCTAAAGGTACATGGTTCTCTCTAAACCAGGCCTCTTGAACATAAATGGTCCACTCTAACCAGGCCAGTTAAAGGTAAATGATACACTCGAACCCGGCTTGCTACAGGTAAATGGTAACCTGATAAGTAGATGACTCTTGATATATCAACGTTATCAGGTTCGACTAGGAAGAGGTAAGAATTTCAAGGCCTGAATTCCACTTCTTGCTTAACATAATAAACTTGATCTAGCAAAAATCACTTGTCTCATATTCTCTATATAAAATCATGCAAACACAGAAATAAATTGCTAAAAATATACCGGTACATCAAATGATTGTGTGTTTTAAATTTACTGATGGTTTGCTATCAATATTGGCCTGTGGACTTTAAATATGATGCTTATTTTTCAGGTTCTGTTGGATCGACCACAAGCTTTGGTGAGTTAAAATAATAATTTTTATTGAAATTTTTGGCCAGTCTGCATGTAGTGGTCTGCTCACTTCTGTAGCCTGATTAGAATATATGCTGCTTGTTAGAACCATAGCTATAATATGGCATTTCACTTACTGATTGGCTAACAGTGCAGACCCTGAGCAGATTGTGCGGATGCACAGACTGGTATGGGTTTATAATGGGCACAAAAAGCCATAAGCCCCATTTCTCCAGTTGCAGTCACATATTGTAACGACCCTTTGTTGCGTCTGTCTTCAAGAATACGCGATAAACCATAATATTGCCTGTTCACGCGGGGGGTTGGTAGCAGGCCCTTGTGAATCAGGATATGGAAGCGGGAATAACTATAGCTACTTGGCAATGAAAGAACGACAGTGGCGAATTCAGTATTAATACCTGATATTTTGATAACACATAAAACACAATATAATTATTATTATATTATGCAACACGTTTAACTATATGAGGGTGACAATTCATGGTAACAATAATGGTATCAACAGTTAGTATATATCCGTAGTACATGTATGCGAGTCGAGACTAACTTACATATGCGACTGTGGGAGCAACTAGACACAAGCAACTATTTCTAAAGCGTACATGCTGGGACCTAGGCGGGAATCGTGGGGCTATCATACATTATGCTACTGAGTGGGGGAGTCACACAGCGGGAACCACGAAAGTTGGGTGGGGAGTCACCCAGCGGGAGTCGCGAAGCTGGCGTTGGGACTAATGCTGGGTGGGGGAGTCACACTGCGGGAATCACGAAGCTGTGTTGGGTGGGGGAGTCGCACAGCTGGAATCACGAAGCTTGGATGGGGAGATCATACTGAGTGGGGAAGTCACACAGCGGGAATCACGACACTGGGGTTGGGACTAATGCTGGGTGGGGGAGTAACACAACGGGAATCACGAAGCTTGGATGGGGAGATAATACTGGGTGGGGGAGTCACACAGCGGAATCACGAACCTGGGGTTGGAATAATGTTGAGTGGGGAAGTCACACAGCGGGAATCACGAAGCTGGAGTGAGAAACTGGGTGGGGGGAGTCACACAGCGGGAATCATGAAGCTAGGATGGGGACTAATTGTGCTGGGTGGGGGAGTCACACAGCGGGATCACGAACCTGGGGTTGGAATAATGTTGAGTGGGGAAGTCACACAGCGGGAATCACGAAGCTGGAGTGGGAAACTGGGTGGGGGGAGTCACACAGCGGGAATCATGAAGCTAGGATGGGGACTAATTGTGCTGGGTGGGGGAGTCACACAGCGGGATCACAAACCTGGAGTTGGAATAATGTTGGGTGGGGAAGTCACACAGCGGGAATCACGACACTGGGTTGGGACTAATGCTGGGTGGGGGAGTAACACAACGGGAATCACGAAGCTTGGTGGGGTGGGATAATACTGGGTGGGGGAGTCACACAGCGGGATACGAACCTGGGGTTGGTAATGTTTGAGTGGGGAAGTCACACAGCGGGAATCACGAAGCTGGAGTGGGAAACTGGGTGGGGGAGTCACACAGCGGGAATCATGAAGCTAGGATGGGACTAATTGTGCTGGGTGGGGGAGTCACACAGCGGGATCACAAACCTGGGGTTGGAATAATGTTGGGTGGGGAAGTCACACAGCGGGAATCATGAAGCTGGAGTGGGAAACTGGGTGGGGGGAGTCACACAGCGGAATCATGAAGCTAGGTTGGGGACTAATTGTGCTGGGTGGGGGAGTCACACAGTGGGAATCACGAAGCTTGGGTGGGGAGATAATACTGGGTGGGGAAGTCACACAGCGGGAATCACGAAGCTAGGGTTGGGACTAATGTTGGGTGGGGGAGTCGCACAGCGGAAATCACGAAGCTGGGGTGTGAAATAAGCTGGGTGGGGGAGTCACGACAGCGGGAATCACGAAGCTAGGATGGGGACTAATCATGCTGGGTGGGGGACGCACACAGCGGGAATCGAAAAGCTATGGTGGGGAATCACACAACAGGAGGACACGAAGCAGGGTCGGGAATCGCACAGCAGGGGTTGGAGGGAAGGGAGGCATAGGGTGGGGAGTCACACAGCTGGGTGTCAGGAAGCTGGGGTTGGGACTAATGTTGGGTGGGGAAGTTATACAGCGGGGATCACGAAGCTATGGTGGGGAGTTACACATCAGGAGGGTGTGGGGCATGAAGCAGGGGTCAGGAAGGGGGCACGACGCTGCGGTGTGGAGTCACACAGTTGGGGTGGGGAATTACACAGCAGGTGGGCACGGAGCAGGGATGGGGAGTCACACAGCCGGGGGTCAGGAAGCTGGAGTGGGATATCACACAGCAGGTTGGCACGGAGCAGGGGTGGGGAATCACACAGCCGGGGGGTCACGAAGCTGGGTTGGGAATCATGACACTAGGTGAATGGGGTGGGGCACACAACAGCTAGGACACATTACAATGGAGTGGGAATCACCTAACAGGGGTGGGAGGGGGCACGAAGCTAGGGTGGGGAGTCGAGAATCGTATCGCAATGGGGAAAAATGGGTGGGGTAATGGGACATTGGCATTATCATGGTTCCAGCCAATATTAATAATCAATAATGCCAGAATCACGTTCAAATCATCACATCTGACGACTAACGGACCATTGGTAACATCGTCGTTGGGTAATGGTTAAGGGGGAGGATGTTTGGGCCTTGGGAGTTCTGAGACGCGAGTTGCGTCTCGAGTTTCTCGGGACAAAGTCGCCAACTAACAGATTTCACTCCTATTTATAGGTTTTGTCAGGCCAAGTTGGACAAGTTCCGTGACTTTCAGTTAGGTTTTGGACAAGTTCCGGTACTCTCCGTAAGGTTTTGGACAAGTTCCGTGACATTTACGGAACTTGTCCAACCTGCCGCACAGTGATTGGCTGGATTGAGAGGACGGAAAGTTCCGATCAGGCACGAGTCAAAACAAGCACAGCCAGTAAACATGGCGGCTGCATTCAACACACACAGGAAATGCCAACAAACTATTGTGAATTATAACGAACTAAACAAGTTCCTGGTGTGTGAAAATGACAATCATAAACTATTGACAATTTTGAACATTCAGGCATGTGTATAGCGATGCTCCGCTGGCTGGGTCACTTCAATATAAACAGATACATACATGTATATGTGGCATCAACTATTGGTAGCAAATGCAATGTGCAATGAAGGTGTCTTTAATTATAGATGTGTCTGGACAAATGGGACTTATGGGAGTTTGACCAGTGATACGCTCCAGATCAAATAGCACACCCTTGTAGCCTGATCTGGATCTACACTGGTCGCAAACCCATAAGCCATATTTCTTCATTCATAGCCACAATTGATGTTGATATCACTTTGTTCTTTCAGACATATTTGGATCTCGAGTACAGACTCCCAAACCGAAGGTCCCTGAAGGTAAGATTACAGATCCAGGATCGTTGAATGTATGGATTTTGTCTGTAACTCTCATTTTATCCATGGATTTAGGCTACTAACTGTATAGCCTGTATTTTGCTGTGTGTTTTATCTCGCGAGTTTTTGTCACATTTGTCAAATTCCATGTACATGTATTACCCAAATGCAACAAAAAGGTAAACATGTTATTTATTCACCATTTACGTAATTTGGCAACACATTTTATTATGAGGATAAATAGCAATTTATTATCTATCCAAATAACCCGGAATCGATACATCAAAGTCACGCGGCACACTGCAGTCACATTTATAATCACCTATCCATAACCTGTCTACTTCATTGTTGCGTTTTTATCACGCCCGCTTGCAGTCGGCGTGATATCGTCGCCGCATTTGGCGTGCGTTCGACATTTGCGCTAAAGTTTTTTAAGTCCCCAATATCTCCACAACCATAAGTCTGATTGACTTGAAAGTTCACAAAGTTCACATACCTCTTTATCATCATCCATGTTTTCATTCTATAGTCCACCCAATAATTGTAAGTTGGCTTCCGTGAAAACTGTCCGGTTTAGATAGGTTCCACTGTAAATCAAGATTGTGATTATGCTGTGACACAATTTAGTGCTTTGCAATCACGAACACTAGAGCGACATTCCAGTGAAAACCAACCAATTCAATACTGAGATTTGTCCAAGTGTCCGGTTTAAAGGGGTTTCACTGTAGTATGTTTGCATTCACTGCACATGCACACTTTCGTAAGTCATTGATTTAAATACAGTGGAACCTCTAAACTGGAGACCCTGGGAGGTCCCCAGGGTATCTGATTTAGAGAGGTTCCACTGTAATTAAGCACTCGATGGCCCCTTTTTGTCACTTCCTATTATGAACAGACGGGGCAATTACATAAATTGACTTGAAACCCATCTAAATTAGACAGAATGAATCATCTGCCATCATTCTAACAAGCAATATAAATAGTTATCAGGCTACATGAGTGTGCTATTGTCCCAGGAGCTACACTGATCACATATCCCATAAACCCCATTTCTCCACAGCCACATTCACAATGTCCTAAAATCTTATTTGACTGTGACTAAACAAATATTGTTACATGACTGCCGTTGTTTGACACCGCTCACAGTCGTGTTCAAATGTACAGCGCATGCTGTTTGACCATTGTCCATAGCTGTAGACAATGCTCATTTCGAGGCCCAACCAACCTACATAATGCATGTGTCTCATGACGATACTAGAAAGTGCCATTACGTCACCAGGCCAGTTCACAACGGTCGTACTGAAATTTTGAAATTCATGTGGAGGATGGTCACCGGAATCACGCGACCAGTACTGCGGCACCGTAATATGTACGTGTAAATCAGCTGTTTGAATGGAACGGGTTATCAAAGTACCAAAAGTACTGCATATATATGCACAAACAGCATGATATTTCCGACGGAAATGTAACAATAATGTTCGACCATGTCCAGCCGTTGGTAAATATTTGCCGTGGTACTCAGGAACAGTTTGAACCCGCGGCCTACTAATGTAACAATAACTTTCAACCATGTATGTCCAGCCATGGGTAAAATGTTTGCCATGGCACAAGGGAACTGTTTCCCCACGGCTGGACATGGTCGAACAATATTGTTCTGCATGGCCAGTCTAGCTGCTGATATACTGGCACACTCACACAGTCTTTTGGGGGCATTTACTGTTTGTTAGAAGCTGACTGAGCGTCAAACATCACGGCCTAACTAGATTGATCGTAAAAGCCATATGCCACATTTCTCCTATCATTGACATATTTATGAGAATGCATGTGCTTGCAGGTAAAGTTCGTCCGAAGATGCGAACAGTTCAAGTCCAAGGTAATGATCATTTTCTGTATAAGTATATGCAGGGGTGTCGGAATACGTGTTGCAAGTCCGGTGACAAAAATATGATTTTTTTATTGCAATATTTAGAATTCATGTACATGTCCTGTTCGGGCACACACATGGGGTCTTAGGTGATTGGAGGTGTGGTTTAAGACAAAATAAAACAATGCAACTTATTCCGTAACCAGATAAGACTATTGTTTCTTAGGTTGTCATTCTTTTGTTTGAAAACAATGGATGTACCACCGAAGGGGTGTATCGTGGGTGTGTCCGTTCATCAGTCTGTCCGTCCGTCGGTAAGACACAACCTTAATAGTTTTGATTTTATGTTAACGTTTTGGCTTGTCAGTCCAGACGGTAGCCTGGGTTATCTGCTGTTAGCTCCTGCTCACCTGGGGGCCCGTTTCACTGAACTTCGTACCACTAAAATATTTGTAAGTGCAAATTTAGGATCGTCCGTAAATTTCAATTGATGGATTTACAGTTATTGAGCATAGGCTGCATATGCTCAATAAATGAGCTATCATAATTTTAGTCGTACGAAGTTTAGTGAAACGGCCCTCTGCTCTATCTAGTGTATTGACTGCTGTCTGGCACTTGTCTCGTAATATCTATTTGCTCCATATCCTGGCATCATATTATTGCTATCAAATTGCACTAGCCCTATATTGCCTGTTTTTCCTTACAGATTTTGTGTTGGTGGGCTGTTAAGCGCCATTCTATTTTCCTTACAGAGATTTGCAACACGAAGTACCGCGGGTCTGGCATGTTGGACAGTGCGAGCATCGTGTACCCTGACTCTGGCCGGCTCCACAGCTCGCGCTCCAACGCCTCTCTATCCTCCATGTGGTCCACATGGACCACAGACAGCATGCCGCCGCCATATAAGGAGTAAACAACTGGGGCCTGTTTCACTAAGCTTTGTACGACTACAATGTTTGTAAGTGCAAATTTTTGATATTCCTATGCAGCCTATGCTCAATAAATGTAAATTCATCAATTGAAATTTCCAGACTATCTTATATTTGCACTTACAAACATTTGAGTTGTACAAAAGTTAGTGAAACGGCCCCCTGCTTATAATAACATACAGGGTGGTTCAAAAGTGGTACATGTTTTGAACCTCCCTGTACTTACTGAAAATTACTCAAATCTCACATTTTGATTGGCTGAGACTGAGCTCTGCAAATTGCTTGATTTGGAGTTCAGATGTAGGTAAATACAAAGTCTCTAGCAGTATGGACGGTACGGGAGACTATGTGGAGTTACCAGCCTGCAACTACCGTACCTAAATCTGAGCTCCAAATCCAGCAATTTGCTTGGCTGGGGTTGTGCAGAGTTATGTCCCCGCAACTAAGATTTGGGATGCAAACTGAGGAAGTTTATAGATGTGGACACAGCATGTTTGTAGACACGTTACCAATGCACAAGCAATATATATACAGGAGAGTAATTATGTTACATGCAATTGCGGAACTTGTAGATTCGGTTGCTTAGATTTACATATATTTTGCAGATACAGATATATTTTTTGTATATATTTAAATAATGATTGGCTCAATATTGGCTTGTTGTTTGTATGTAATGATGTATGTTTTCCCCATGCTTGTTCAATTCATAGAAAAAAAAACACACACACAAAAAAAGTGATGTTCAACTTTGAAATGCCTTTAAATCAATTTTGTTTGGGAACAATTGTAGTTAAGAAGACAATATATCAGTAAATAATTATACATACATGCTGACATTGCATAACTCCCAAGAAAATATATTTTATCTACACCAGGTAAAACAAACATTTTTGAAGGATCTACTCACTAACTTCGAGTGGGTGGCAGGTGGGAGCATGCGATGGGTAATTTAACGATCGGGATTCATCTTTACCGGAATTCCGACTGGAGACCTGGTTTGGCCCTCACTTACGTCTTTGGCATTTTATATGTGACAGTTGAATCTGGTTATACCCCTTATGTGAGTATTATGATTATTCGTAATCCCATTTTAGAGAAAGGGGCCAAGTGACTTTGGTGTGGTACGGTTCTGGCACCAGGTCTGACAGGTTATTCTAATTTCAGGGCTGAATATATTTTTTCTTGATGTAAATATTCCGTTCTAATTTTGGGATTTTCCCCCCAATGCAGCAGGTTAAAACAGGATCGAACCCGTTTGCCCGGCCTTACATGACCTTATGTGTTGATAGACCGTTAAGCACCAACAAACAAACAAACTCGCTTCTCATTCATCAGTCATAATAGCGAACCACATTTCAACACACACTACCATGCTACAAAAATATAGGTTTAATAATATTTCTGATACATGTATTTATTGATTTTTTCTATTTTCCATTTCATCCTATATATCGAAAAAGACACATGATTGAGATGCGATGGACTATAGTATGCTATAAAGTTTGCAAGCGAAGTAATTGGCACTGACATGATGGCTATGATGTTTCAAAATACATGTAAATTGAACACCTCTCGTAACATAATTGTTAAGGAATGTCACTTTGTTAAACATTAACCACACATTTGTTTCATGAACTTGGAATACAGAGATAATAATTGTGGCTGTGACTGGCGAAATGGGGCTTATGGGTTTTGTGACCAGTGTCGATCCAGATCAGCCTGTGCAGTTGCATAGTCTGATCTGGATCTGCGCTGTTCGCCATTCCACCAATGAACACCTGCCATGCTTCTAACAAGCAATATAGCTGATTATCAATCTACAGGAGTGAGCTATTTGATCAGGAACTACACTAGGCACAAAAGCCAGAAGCCCCTTTTCTCCAGTCATGGCCACATAATAATGAAGTGATATTATAATACTGAAACTGAATTACTGTACACTTCGTTTTAAAGTCACTCTTTTTGTTAAATTTCCGACCACATGGTCTTTATCAAAATAGTGTGAAACTGTGTTGGCAGTCCTATGTCACATTTGGTCTGTTTAAAGTGCGTGGAGTTTGAAGGACTCCTCGCAAACGTTACGTCACATGAGGCTAATGTAATGTACTGGGATATAAACATAAGGGTAGTGTAAATATATCCATATAAATGTAGACATGATAGTGGTGTAAACTACTGCTGCTCGACCGAAAATTGAGTGGTGTAATTCATTGTTGTATTTGTTGTATTTCAGGGTGTGTCACATATCTACACCCAGAGCTCCAGATAAGTTTTGTGTCTGAAGGGTATTATACGCACAGATTTCAAATTCAATGCATATTTTACTTTTACAACTGTATTATTGATTTTCTTCCTTATTAAATCGGGAATAAATGATAAAATGTAAAACAAATTTAAAAATTCACTTATTTGAGCTGCAAAAAGCAAACACTGTTTGCTTTCTGCAGTTCAACTAAGTAAATTTTCATCAACTTTATTACTGTATTTTCACTGCTCAATTTGAAAATCAATGCATATTTTCACATTGCTATGAGTATTTTGTACTCTCACTTTTGATAATCAATGCGTATTCTGCTAAAATAAGTGCATAAAATACGCACCTTATCTGGAGCTCTGTGTACACCTACTTATTGTACACATTGTTAAAGATTGTTACGGTTGATGGTGGTGTGTTATTGTTGCTTTATATTTATTTGTAATGCAAATTAATCTCTGGGAATAGTCAAACATTTATTTTATACAGTACTGATTGTCGATATTTTACCAAATGTGCCAAATTTTGCTGCATTTGTATACGAGGCGGTCTAGTTCAGCATTGTTCTTAGCCCACCACCAGAAAAATATGTTAAGAACATTCTGTTCAAAATGTGCCCAACTGATTATAAAATTTACATTTCACCATATATGTGGCTGTGACTGGAGAAATGAGGCTTATGGGTTGTGCGACCAGTGTAGATCCAGAACAGCCTGTGCTTCCGCACAGTCTGGTCAGGATCTGCACTGTTCGCCTTTTCACCAATGAAACACCCGTCATGCTTCCTACAAGCAATATAAATCGTTATCAGGCTACAAGAGTATGCTATTTGATCATGGGCTACACTGGCCACAAATGCCATTAGCCCCATTTTCTCCAGTCACGGCAACATAATTGATCAACATTATTCTAAGGGCAAAACCATGTGGTGTGTGTGTTCAGAATACATTCAATCTAGAATATCCTAGATGCGGTCGGTACCTGATTTTGCATATTCTTGCTTGCAAACTTGATTTTAGGGTTGTGAAAAACGTCAAATAAATGAATCCAGAATCTACATGTTACTGTTGGCAAACGCAGACACACACACACGATTTGGGACACATTCTCTTGCTGTTGCAAGTGGGTAGTTGCTTGGGAGCATGCGATGGGTTAATGTAATGATGGGTTTCATCCTTAACAGAATCCCGATATCTCTGGTTTGGCCCTCCGGTGCATTTTTGGCTTCCTTGTTACTTGAATCTGGTTATACACATTATAAAAGTAGTAAGAGTAGTATTAATCAATTTCTTCTAGTGACTGGCAGGTGGAAGCATGGGATGGGTAATTTAATGATCGGGATTCATCCTTACCGGAATCCCGACAGGAGACCTGGTTTGGCGTACGTCGTTGGCATTATTGTATGTGACAGTTGTATCTGGTTATACCCCTATTTTAGGGGAAGGGGCCAAGTGACTTTGGTGTGGTATGCACCTGGCACCAGGTCGAGTTCTTCTAGTTTCAGGGCTGAATATATTTATTCTCGATGTAAATATTCTGTTCTGATTTTGGGATTTTCCCCCAATGCAGCAAGTTATATACGGGATCGAACACGTTGGCCGGCCCTTAAATGTCCTTAGCTGTTGATAGGCCATTAAACACCAATAAACAAACAACACATATAACTTCTAGGGAGTGGGGCGTGTGAGTCTGGTGTGGTAAGTGTGGGTGGTTGATCAGGCGAATCCGACAACGTAAATTAGCGATAGGGGTTCAACCTTATAGGAATCACGATTTGCCTGGTTTGGCTCTCAGGTACGTTTTTACCTTTGGCTCTTTTGTTACCTGGGAGTTAAATTGGGTTATTGCCCATTATAAACGTAGTAAGATCATTACTGATCCTACTGGTTTTGGGAGGGGGCAAAGTGAATCGGGTGTGGCGAGGACCTGACATCAGATCAGGATCATTCTGATGTCGGGGCTGAATATATAGATTTCTATTGTAAATATTCATTTCTGATTTTGAGATTTTCCCCCCATTTGTACAGGTAATATATGGGATTTATTACTAAACCCATTGACCCGGCCTTAAATGACATTAGGCTGTTGATAGGCCATTAAACAAACAAAACATACCTAACTGGTGTGGTTAGGACCTAGTTTTTCTGTAAATATTCAGTGTTGATTATGGTATTTTGTTTCGGAAATACCCCCCCCCCCCCCCCCCCCCCCAATCAACAGGTGAATTATGGAATTTGACTATGTTAACCTGTAGCTATTTACAGGCCGTTAAACACCATTACATAAAAATCTCTCCAGCAAGAGTCAACAGCAACTGTGTGAGTGGGCTGGGGCTGTTCGCACCAGGGGCCCGTTTCACTAAACTTCGTACAAATAAAATGTTCTTAAGTGTAAATTTAGGATCGTCTGGAAATTTCAATTTATGGATTTACATTTATTGAGCATAGCCTATGCTCAATAAATGTAAATGCAATGTTTACAAGAAAACATTCTTAATGCGAAATTTACCATTTACAGACTATCATAATTTTGCACTTACGAACATTTTAGTCGTACAAAGTTTAGTGAAACGGCCCCCATATGTGTAGGACTAACAAGTGCACAAAATGGCAATCATGTATATATACCCATCTAGTATATGCGTCGTTAAAGTTTGCTATGGTTGATGGCTATGCCATGTTATTCAGGGAATTGTATAATATGTATGTATACATTTGTTTCATTTTATCATTTGAATGTGATTTATTTTCTAAGCTATGATCAGACACAGCAGGCGTATCTCCCATCTGAACCATGTACAAGTATATGCTGGTAAGGCAGAGTCATGGGGGCCGTTTCACTAAACTTTGTACGACTTTTCGTAAGTGCTAATTTAGAATCGCCAGGAAATTTCCATTAATTGATTTACATTTATTGAGCATAGTCTACATATGCAGCCTATGCTTAATAAATGTAAATCCAATAATTTTTTACAAGAATACATTGTTAATGTGAAATTTACAGATTATCATAGTTTTGCGGTTGCAAACTTTTTAGTCGTACAAAGTTTAGTGAAACTGGCCCCAGTTGATCAAAATCTCTGTTTGCTTAACCCTTTCAACCCTCAGTAACAGTAATGGGCTGTGTTAATTTTCCAATCCAATCATCATCAAATGATTTTCAGACTAGTCAATTTATAAAAAGGTTGTTTTTTTGTGTAAAACAAATGTGAAAATTACTTCCAAACAGTGCAGATCCTTATCAGTGCAGATCCTTGCTACAAGCCAGCTCAGTTCGATCTACACTGTTTGCTGTAAATCCCGGTAAATTCAAAGTTGTTAATTATATATAAATAAATCCACAGAATGTACATGTACTAGTCCATTTTTTTCACAATTAAAATCCACACTGGCATTGGAATACACTTTAATCTTTTTCAATCACGTTTGGTGCAACTCTCCCCAACTACACTAATTCAAGGCTATATATACATATTTAGAAGACTAGAATTTCCAGACTAATGTACCTCAATCCGGAGGTTCTCCAAGATTCCCCAAATTCTAGAATGTTCTAATGGATTCTACTAGAACAATCATGACTTCGCTAGATCTAGCAAGACATTTCTAGAGAATCCCAAATATAGACATGATACTTAGGCTATTATAAAATAAATGCTACATTCTCATCCCCGCTCGCCCCGAGAATTAAGGCCCGCCTCGATTTTTTTATTGACAATACATGGTGGTTGGTTGGGAGCATGCGATGGGTAATTACATATTTTCAGAGAGAAATAAGAAAGACATTGATGAATTGTCATTTGCTATTAAGTTAGAGAGTATAGCCATTAATTTCATTCCCAGCATGCAAAGAGTTAACACAATCGATGGTTGATGGACGGTATTTCCGATATCCTGAAAATAAAATAAAACACCCCCACACCCCCCCCCCCCCCCCCCCCCCCCCCCCCCCCCCCCCCCCCCCATTTTGAAAAAAAAAAAATGGATGAGAATCTAGCATTTATTTTATATTGGCCTAATAACATCCAGTGTTTCCAGAACTTTCATTGGTGTTTATCACAAAAGTACATGTATGCAATAAAAAAACAATATACATGTACATGAAATTCAATGTTAATGAATACATCAATAAAAATGTACATCTCAAATATACACACATGTAACAATAATGATGATGTCATAAGAATCGAGACTATGCCGAGATTATACACATGCCATATTGCAGTCATTTCATAAGCACATCCGGGTTGCAACGAAGTGAAAACTGACGTTCCATTGGTCGGATGACGTCACGTGACATCAGTGTAATGACGCAACGTACACAAGTCCGCGTTCTGTCCATAGATAACAACGTCATCTGTGGTCATTTTCGAGCATAAAACGTTCCCTGATAAATAGAATACCAGGCTAGTGTCTTTTGATATCAAGTTTATCAGGCTCGGCTCGGAAATGGTAGGAATTCCTCGGCAAGCCTCGGAGTTCCCACGCGTTTCCTAACCTTGCCTGATAAACTTGATATCAAAAGACACTAGCCTGATCTTATCCATGTAGATGTTAAAGGGTTAAATCCTGTTAAGACCCAAAATCCATCCATACAGGTGGGATTCAACCCCGTTAAAACCAGCCTGAAAAGACCTAGCTGTTGAGTGACAGTTAAAAACCATTAAATAAATAATAAATAAATTCATAGGTACATTTAATTCAGTAGCCCAAGAGATGTTAGTAAAAAAATGCGATCCACTTTGTTCTGTATGGGATGGTCCAGAAAGGTGATATTTAATTTTGGAAAATGCTAGTACCGGTAACTGTTATGTTTATTTCTTACTTTTCCAGTGGGTGGTTGGTTGGGCGAATGTGATGGCGTAAATTAACGCTAGGGATTCGTCCTTACAGGAATCACAATTTGCCTGGTTTGGCCCTCAGGTACGTTTTTTATCTTTGGCTCTTTTGTTACCTGGGAGTTGAATTGGGTTATTGTCCATTATACAAGTAGTAAGATTATTACTGATCCTATTGCTTTTGGGAGGGGGCCAAGTGATTCTGGTGTGGCGAGGACCTGGCATCAGATCAGGATTATTCTGATTTTAGGGCTGAATATATTGTTTTTTTATTGTAAATATTCAGTTCTGATTTTGAGATTTTCCCTCTATTTGTACATGTACTTGAACATGTACATGCACTTGTACAGGTACTATATTGGATTTAGTACTAAACCAATTGACCCGGGCTTAAATGACCTTAGCTGTTGATAGGCCATTAAACCCCAACAAACAAACAAACAAACAAACTTACTTTTCCAGTATTACATGCATGTGATCTCATTTGTTTACCACTGTTCCAGTATTACATAATTTATCTAGTGTTTATTATATTCATATGTATTCATTATGGTGGCACTATGAATAATAGGTGTAAGTTTTATTTGTGACCAGACGGGGACCATATTGTCCCAGACATATCCTTGGGGGCCCGTTTCACTAAACTTTGTACGATAAAAGAGTTCGTTTTGTCATTTTTAAATGCAGCACATCCACAAAAGCTTTTTCAAAATCGGCTGTCAGAACAAATGTTATTGTGGATTTCAATTTTGCACTTACAAACTTCTTAGGCCCCAAGTGTCTGTAATATATTTTCTTGATCATGGTAATGCCACATCGATCTATGATAATGCCAGCTGTTCAGTAGCCTATTTCACCAAAACTGCAAAGTATACTTATCTTGCTATCTGCTAAGTACACTTTGAGGGAGAAATTTTCCATTTATTTATTTTTATTATACTGAATTTATTACATTATCACAGCCATTTTGGCTGTGATAATTTAATACATTCAGTATAATAATTCTGCATACTAATCATCAAGTATATGCAGTCGTTAGTTCTATATGAAATAGTACATTTCGGGAAAAATAACTGATTACTCCCTCAAAGTACACTTTGCTAGATAAGTATGCTTTGCAATTTTGCTGAAATCGGCTACAGGCTTACACATTGTCTCGTGGTGTACCATGTATAGAGATGTTAATTGTTACATAATACATACTATGTTTCTCTTCCTGTTTATGGTATTTTAATGTTTTGAGTGATTAAATTACGTTTGTTCTATACCTTGTTCTGTTTCATGTTTCCATTCCCCTAAAGGTATATGGCAGACTAATTTGTATGAGAAGCAAGATTTATTGGCTTAAATAATAATTTCATCGATACCAACATTAACTTCGTATCTAGTTTTGCCTTAAACCTGCGCCGTTACTCCCACATCCCCGGTTGTAATGTGCATGTAATGTAGGTAGATACATGTACTCTGAGTGGGTGGTTGGCGACGGCGTAAATTAACGGTAGGGGTTTCTCCTTGTAGGAATCACGATTTGCCTGGTTTGGTCCTCATGTACGTTTTTATCTTTGTCTTTTTTGTTACCTGGGAGTTGAATTGGGTTATTGCCCATTATAAAAGTAGTAAGATTATTACTGATCCTACTGCTTTTTGGAGGGGGCCAAGTGATTCTGGTGTGACGAGGATCTGGCATCAGATCAGGATTATTCTGATAATTCAGGGCAGAATATATAAATTGTTTGTCCAGCCCGCTTGCGGAAAGCGAGACATAGTGATCACAATGACGTCCGGGTGTCCGTCCGACCGTCCGTCGTCCGTCTGTCCGTCCGAAATATGTGTTAAAGTTTTTAAATACCTTCCAAGGTCAATGTGAAATGACTTAGAAGTTTGCATTAAAGTTACTGTCAAAATTTGTGTTAATGTTTTCACATACCTACTATCTGTGTAACCGGAAGTCAGACTTGCTTGAAACTGTGTATGGTTATTTGGCATCATCCATATATATTCATTCTGTGTCCCACTCATGCGGCCCCTGTCCCCCAAGGTCAAATGACTTCGAAGTTCCAACTTCCAATACTACCTTTTCATCATCCATATTTTCATTCTATAGTCTGCCCATGTGGTCCACATGCCTCAGGTCAAGGTCAAATGACTTTGAAATTGGTGTTAAAGTTTGTACATACCTTATATCTCCACACCTACTCCGATTTACTTCCAACATCCAATACTTCTTATTCATCATCCATATTTTCATTCTATAGTCTGACCATGTGGTCCACATGCGCATGGTCAAGGTCAAACAACTTTAAAATTTGTGTTAAATTTTTTTACATACCGTATATCTACACAACACTTACTCCGATTTACTTCAAACTTCAAAGATTTCTTTATTATCATCCATATTTTCATGTTATAGCCCACACATGCAGTCCACATGCCCAATATCAAGATCAAATCACTTTAAAATTTGCGTTAAAGCTTTTAAATACCTTATATCTCCACAACCCTTAATTCAAACTTCAAATAAATACACTCTGAGACCATCAAATGCCTCGGCGGGCTCGACATGCGGGCCGCGGCCATCTGGTTTATTGTAAATATACAGTTCTGATTTTGGGATTTTCCCCCCATTTGTACATGTACACGTACTTGAACATGTGCATGTACTTGTACAGGTAATATATGGGATTTAGTACTAAACCCATCGACCGGGCCTTAAATTACCTTGTCTGTTGATAGGCCGTTAAACCCCAACAAACAAACAAACGAAACATGTCAACTTGACGCCATTTACGTAAATCACATGGCGTGTCTCATATGTGTGTTGGTAAATCAAATGTAGCACTGTCCCCGAGCTACTGATGAGCACATGTTGAAGCAACGGACCAATGTCTATAAATACATTGATATTTCATACATGCATTCCTCAGATAGATGACCCTCTATCATGCTGTAGCAAATCCATGACCCACCACCCAACCCTTATCTCAAGGTCAAGGTCACAAACTTAGCATGTTCATAAACTTAACGTTGGTGTAAATGTTATGTAACTTCTGTTTATTTACAGGGAACGCCTTCATCTTTCATACATACATCATCTGATGATACTCTATCGTACTCTATAGCAAATCAATGACCCACCTCCCACCCCTTTCCCAAAGGTCAAGGTCACACAATTAGCACATTCATAAACTTATCGTTGGGGTAAATTTCTTATAACATCTGTTTCCTTTCATGGAACGCCTTGATATTTCATACATGCATTCCTCAGATAGATGACCCTCTATCATGCTGTAGCAAATCCATACCCACCACCCAACCCTTACCTCAAGGTCAATGTCACAAACTTAGCATGTTCATATACTTAACGTTGGTGTAAATGTTGTGTAACTTCTGTTTGCTTAATTCCTCGTGCAGGCACCGGGGCGGGATCAACTGATCTCAGGGATCAACTGATCCTGAGAATAGTGCTGCAGTAGCCATTGCTTGTCGTAAAAGGCGACTAAACTGGCTTAACGATTGGGTTCATACTTTCCGGAACCCACTATACCGGATTTGGCCCTCATGTACATTTTTTGTATGTGAGAGTTGAGTCAGGCTATGCCCCATATATAAAAGTAAGATTAGCGCTAATCCTATTACTTTTAGGGGATGGGATAAATGATGCTGGTGTGGCGAGGGCCTGGCACCAGATCAGGTTGTTCTAATTTCAGGACTGAATATATATTTTTATTGTAAATATTGAGTTCTAAAGTTGGGATTTACCCCCCTCGGACAGGTGGATACGGGACACGACCCCGTTGACCCGTCTGCGTGTAGACTCCCTGAGGCTTGTACCTCTATGTCAGAAAAGCGGACGTTAAACCCTATTCACTCACTCACTCTGTTTGCTTACAGGGAACGCCTTCATATTTCATACATGGATTCATCTGATGATACTCTATCGTGCTATGGCAAATCCATGACCCACCGCCCATCCTTTACCCTAAGGTCAAGGTCACAAACTTAGCACATTCATAAACTTAACGTTCGGGTAAATGTCTTATAACATCAGTTTTCTTTCATGGAACGCCTTGATATTTCATACATTAATTCCTCAGATGACCCTCTATCATGCTGTAGCAAATCCACGACTCACCATCCAACCCTTACCCCAATGTCAAGGTCGCAAACTTAGCACATTCATAAACTTAACGTTCGGGTAAATGTCTTATAACATCTGTTTCCTTTCATGGAACGCCTTGATATTTCATACATGCATTCCTCAGATTACCCTCTATCATGCTGTAGAAAATCCACAACCCACCAACCAACCCTTACCCCAAGGTCAAGGTCAAAAACGTAGCATGTTCATAAACTTAACGTTTGGGTAAATGTTGTGTAACTTCTGTTTCGTTACAGGGAACGCTTTGATATTTCATACATGCATTCATCTTGAGGATCCTCTATTGTGCTACAGCAAATACATGACGCACCCCCATCCCTTTCCTCAAGATCAACATCATAACAAGGTGTTGAAACAGGTTCACCCAGACACCGGCGTTTCCAGCAAGGCCATGTCCATCATGAACAGCTTTGTGAACGACATCTTTGAGAGAATCGCTGCCGAGGCATCGAGACTCGCACACTACAACAAGCGATCCACGATCACAAGTCGGGAGATCCAGACCGCTGTGCGTCTCCTTCTCCCCTGTGAGTTGGCCAAGCACACCGTCAGCGAGGGAACAAAGGCCATCACCAAGTACACCAGCGGCAAGTAAACTGTGTAAAAAACCCGGCCCTTTGTAGGGCCACACCAATATTTCCTGAAAAGAAAACTTTTCGATTCTCACATTATCCGTATATTATTACGTCCCAATAGCGCACATGCAAGTCATTGTTAACGTATCTGCTCTTTATAATACATATTAAAAACACTCTAAGGTGTTCTGTAGACATTGTCCTGTATGAAGTGCGAATATTGCATACAACGTAATATTTAGCACATTTTAGTGTGAATTTAGCCCCTTATTACCGAGTAAATCTATATGTATATAATTAACCTAAATGTATTCTGATTCAACTGAAAATCACCTATATTTCATATTTGTATTACATGAGTGTTCGAAAATATTGCAATATAGCATAAAAGTTGCTTTAAAGTTGGTTAAAACCGACATCGATTTGATATTTTTGTCCAGGCTTTATTCACAAAACGCGTTTGCAACGCGCTTTCTGATTGGTCGTAATTCTGAAAATTGGCGAAACTACCGAAAGTAGGTCAATCCGTTTTGCCGAGGGAAAGAAGCTTAGCTAAAAAAAACACATCAGAGTGGAGCGCCGTGGCGTAATGGTTAGTGTGTCGGACTACTGATCCAAGGGTCGTGGGTTCTAGCCTGACTAGCGGCGTGCGTTGTGCCATTGAGCAAGACACTTTATCCACACTGCTCCAGTTCACCCAGCTGTAAATGGGTACCGATAATTCGTAGTTGATCTGTAAATACGAATTACCGGCTTCTCTCAAAAGTCTCTACCTCCGTTCTTTCTCCCATTCTTGGGAGACGGCATGCAAGGTCCTAGAGCCTGTGCCGCCGTTAAATATAAGCTAAAACACATCAGAACAAGCTGTTTGACTTTTCTGAAAATCACCAAATAAAGCTGATAAAACGCAAATAAAGCTGGAAAAACACAACTCTGTAAGTATATATCACATGAACACTGAAGTAGGCAATCATAGACAACATTACGGAAGCATGGAGGGGACATGTGTGTTTTTTTATTTATCTCGTGGCCACGACTTATTATGTCGTGGCCACGAGATAAATAAAAAAAAACACACCTAAAGATCTTGTGGCCACGACATAATTCAGGTGTGTTTTTTTTTATTTATCTCGTGGCCACGACTTATTATGTCGTGGCCACGAGATAAGTAAAAAAAAACACACCTAAAGATCTCGTGGCCACGACATAATTCAGGTGTGTGGTTTTTTTTTATATCGTGGCCACGACTTATTATGTCGTGGCCACGAGATAAAAAAAAACACACCTCAATTATGTCGTGGCCACGAGATCTTTAGGTGTGTTTTTTTTTTATTTATCTCGTGGCCACGAGATAAATTAAAAAAACACACCTGAATTATGTCGTGGCCATGAGATCTTTCGGTGTGTTTTTTTTTATTTATCTCGTGGCCACGACATAATAAGTCGTGGCCACGAGATAAAAAAAAAACACACATGAATTATGTCGTGGCCACGAGATCTTTAGGTGTGTTTTTTTTTTTAAATAAAAAAACACACATGTCCCCTCCATGCTTCCGTACAACATAGCTTCGCTGAAGATTTAAGGTTAGTCTGTGGCGTAATTCTCGAGTTATTGATTTTTATATCACTTCTCCTTTGTCTTACATTGAAGTAACCTATAGCCGTCACTGCCTGTACCCGTCACATCACTTGTGTAATTTGATAGTGGGTGTTTCCTCAACCGTCACTACCAATTGCTACCAATTGTTAATATAAAAGCCGGTACTGCTTATCTACATTCTACATAAACCACGCGCACGCACAGATATTTGCACTTTTTTTGCGGACATCGGTGCGAACGCGACAAAACAAGATCTTTTCGAAGACTTTTGAAAACCGAAGATAGCGAGAACCGAGGTAAAAAATATTTCTGATTATGCCATTAACAAATATAGTATAGTAGTATAGAAGGATCGAGTAAAAGTATATTAAAATAATAATCTTGAACATTTGCCAAACTTAGTATAGTGGCATAGTACAAAAACTCTGAAATTTGAAACTTCACCACAAAACCACCCAGAACATCAAACATAAGTCATAGTCTTGTGTCTGAACCCTAACCTCGATTAGCAGTAGCAATTAAAACGAATACTCCCACCTAGTCTAGCGGCCACACTAAATATACAACCGTTATCTATAAAACGTTTATAAAAACGAAATATTGGCATCAATTGTTGACGTCGGCCGGTCTCTCAAACCAGGTAATATTAGAAAGATTCATAACCTTAGTGCAATCAGATAGTTAGATAGATAGACAGATAGATAAATAGGTAGCTAGGCAGAACATTAATTAATCAAATCCATAAATCCATAACAAAATATATATATTTAAACTTGTTAATTGCTTCATCATCACTCCCCAGATTAAATATAATGGCTCAAATAAACACCCCCAACAATAGGAAGAGAGCAAGGGAACAAGACCATTCATATAATCTATCACCAAACTGCAAATCACGGGGACGCAAAACAACCTAACAACAACAAGAGTATTCCACCTCCGTCACTTACATCGATACCATCGTTCACTCGTTCTCAACGCACAAATAATAAGGAACAGCCAAAGTCACAATTTGATACATTACACTTTAAATTACTAGGGGCAGGAAGGGCAGTGATTACAACATTTCAGTTCGCCATTGCGTTAGCAACTTACGTAGGCAAGAATATGTCATATAACGACGTTAAATGCACCCGGGATGCAGACATCATAAAAGTTAGTACACAGAAAAAGTGGATTGACAGGGCAAAGTCATTCACCGCACCCGCTAGTATGCGCAACGTAGAGTTTAAATTACTCAAAACACAAACGCAATCAACTAACAATACACAACGCAAACAACAACAAAACCAGCCACAAACCGCAATCGGAATCGCTAATTATCCCGACTTTATAGGTCTGTGTAAGGAAGACTTAACAATACAACGTCCGATTCGCTGCAATAAGTGTCAGCAATTTGGTCACATACAAAAACAATGATTTCTGCAATAACTGTTACGTAGCTGGCGCACAGGCTTGTGGACATCGGTCAAGTTATCCCTACTGCCCGATGCTACTTAAATACAAATCACATCTCGAACAAAAGAACAACACTAGGCAACTGGCACGCAACGCACTAAAAGAACAAATAATGAACCCTGCAACTAAAACACTTCCTATTCGAGTAGTCACCAACAACACACCTGCAAAACAAGAATCTACAAAATTGCCTCCAAAGAAGCCAGCTCCACAAAAGGAAAACATAAAACAAACAAACACCAATGAAGAAAACATGCAAGGATACGTTTCTAAACAACAGCTTATAGAACTAATTTCGAATCTTGAAATTGCAATTGAAAAACAACTAGGAGTAACCACCAATGGCATTATAGGACAAATAGCAGAACAATACTTAGGACAAAATGTAACAACAGCAACAATTCATAGCACACCACCAACTAAAAAAATGCACACGTCACAGATGGGCAAATCCCAAATGGAAACTTCTGTACTAAACGTTTTAGGTAAACTGACTAATGGGGATAAGGCAATAGAGACACGATACAAAATGATAGCCAGAGAACAATCTACCTCTAGCGGACAAAGTATTAAGCCCTCTAAATCGGAACTGGGGAAAAATAAAGCAACACTAACACCCGAGCCCCTAATGTTTGATAGCAGCATGGACGACTCATACCCAAATAAACTAATAATCGTAACATCAACCGAATATATAGAGTCTCATCCCATTCATACACTAACAAGTATTTCCAATATTTCGACCATTAGTGCAGACATCACAACACTACAAGAAACAAACGATAATGAGGACACACCAATAAACAAACAAACGTCATGCAATAATGTAGCCACATCAACACCCAAAAACAGTCCAGCAGCAAAACGTACACCTATAGAAAATTATAATATGCGTAAAACTGTAACAGCAATACGGAAATATAATACAAAACCCATAAAAGATAATCTAGCCGAAGTCGGTTCAGAAGTAAATACGGGCATGAAAAAACAGAATAAATTTACTAACAAGCAGAAGACAGGTAAAAACGTAATAAAATCAGTGCCGCCGTTAGTGGAGAAAGACACACAGTGTATTTACACACCACTTAATGGTAATAAAGTCCTAATTTCACAGAAAATGAGTCAGGCATATGTACCAAGAAGCTCATCCGAAGCAAAACATATATATAATAAATAAATATGGGTAGAAACAAAAACAAAGGAATGACCCTGACCGTCTTTCAATGGAACTGTCGGGGTTTTGTAAAAACAAAAGGAATGCTTATCAATGTTCTAGAAAATAACGTAATGTCACCTGATGTAATATGTCTGCAAGAAATGTCAAAACCTTCAACACTCACCGGATACAACCTCGTATCCTACGCAACCAATTCTTTCCATGGCAGTGGGGTAGTAATATACGCTAAAAATGGAATATCATGTGTAGAACTTAAAACAAATCACCTTACAATCACGAACCTAAACTAAACAACGTCAGTAAAATTATCACAAAATTAAGCAATACATCTTTAATATTGGCTGACTTCAACGGGCACAACCCACTATGGGACGTGCATTACAATTCTAAGACAAACAAAGTAGGTGATGAAATAATACAATTTCTAGATAACACTGACTATGTAGTACTTAACAACGGAGCTGTAACATACGATACGTCACACATTTCTTCAAGTAAATGTATTGGAACAACACCCGACATAACATTAGCAACACCTGCTATAGCCTCCTTGACCTCCTGGTCCGTCCATGACTCTACACTAGGAAGTGACCACTATCCGATAATTACTAAAGTTTCTACCATATACCATAGAAGTACTCAAGCCACCATTCCTAAATGGAAGTTAGGTCATGCTAACTGGGAGCTATTCCAACAACTATGCACTAATGGACTAGACACAGATACAAATATAGATACAAAACAATACAACGATGAATTTGTGAGCACTCTCTATAACATAAGTAAGGAGAGTATACCACAGACAGGTGGTAAAGCTCATAATCGCCCAACCAATCCCTGGTGGACACCAGCTTGCACAGATACCATTAAAAACAGGGAGAACTGTCTGTCTGCGTAGATGGAAACAAGCACACAAATATCATACAACACTTAAACAAACTAGGCGCGAGGAATATTTGAAAGCTAAGTCCCTCGCGACTGAAGTAATTAACGACGCAAAAAGTTGTGGTTGGGAGAAATTTATATCTGAAATAAATAACGACAAAACGAGTAAAGAATTATGTGACCAATTTAATAGAATCAGAGGAAAAGCTATAAAGCCAATGCCTCCACTATTACATAACAACAGCAATGTGTAGGACACCAAACAAAAAGCAGAGGTGCTCACAGACCATTATACAACTATGTCAAGTGACAATAACCTTAATCCCGAATTCAAAACAGTTAAGGTTAAGAGAAACCCCGAAATTCAAACAAAAATAGATACTAACACGTTATGGCCAGAATCTAATGAGGTTGACTGCCTCAATCGGTGCTTCATTATGTCGGAACTAAAATATACCCTTAAAAATAAGGAAAACTCTGCACCAGGAGCAGACAAGATACACTACGCAATACTAAAGCATCTCCCAAAAGAATCTATGGAACAACTGCATCTGGTGATAAATAAGTCCTGGGTAAATGGTACACTACCTGATACCTGGAAAGAAGCTACCATCATCCCTATATTGAAACCAAAGAAGGACACAACACTCCCGCCCTCATACAGACCTATTTCTCTAACACCAGCAATATGTAAAATAATGGAAACTATGGTAGCTAACAGATTAAAACATCACTTAGAAACAAATCAGAAACTCAGCCCGACCCAATCAGGATTCCGAAATAACAGATCTACATTAGATCAACTCGCACGACTAGACACAATTATTAAAACAGCCATGATGGAAAAGAAAATGGTGGTTGCAGTATTCCTAGACTTAGAAAAAGCCTTTGACCTAATGTGGACGAAAAGTGCAATAGAATAACTCATCGGGAAGGGCATAAATAACAGAATGTTGTTGTGGCTTGACAACGTTCTGACGGGCAGAAAAATTACAGTGAGAATAGGATCAGAACACTCCGAATTTCAAAATGTAGATAACGGTAGCCCCCAGGGCAGCGTAGTTAGTCCAACGCTGTTTAACATCATGATAGATACATTGTATAACGAACTCAATGAGAACAACTCAATTACAACTATCAAAAATGATCTATCGCAATTTTCAGATGATAGCTCGATCTGGCATGTACATGCAGATCTCAATATAGCCTTGGGGGCTGTATAGACAACATTAGATCAAATCACAACATGGCAAAATAAATGGGGGTTTAAAATATCCCCACTAAAAACTGAGACAGTCATCTTTCATAGAGGAGGA
Organism: Conchocele bisecta; assembly: GCA_029237695.1. Taxonomy (NCBI): domain Eukaryota; kingdom Metazoa; phylum Mollusca; class Bivalvia; order Lucinida; family Thyasiridae; genus Conchocele; species Conchocele bisecta. The sequence continues at coordinate 66,409,850 of CM055270.1, read as the reverse complement.
CACTTATTCTATAAAACCACGGAGCAACGGTATGCATATGAAGGAGATCAACAATACAAAATTAAAGAACTAATTGTTAACAATCAGGCAATACCATACAAAAAATGCGCAAAGTTCCTAGATATGTACTTGGACGATAGACTTACCTGGGGACCTCACATATCAGATATAATCCAACGTTGTAGGAAGGATCTAAATCTAATGAAACTAATCTCAGGTACATCTTATGGTGCAGACAAATCCTCCCTCCTACAACTATGTAAAGCATTAATCCTGTCGAAGATGGACTATGGATGCATGCTATACAAAGATGCTGCGGCTGCTCACCTGGATAAGTTAGAATTGATTCAAAGAGCAGCGCTAAGGCTTGCCACGGGTGCCTATAAAACAACAAGAGCCGCAGTAATCGAAGTAGAAAAAGCAGTGTTACCACTAGATTTAAGAAGGGAACAAACATTACTCAAATACTGGGTCCGAACACAACCCCATGGCGCTCACCTACCAATCAACGAACTAATACAACTCAAACCAGCATACAAATACAATATGATTAAACTAAAACGAGACGCAACCAATACAGTCAATAATTATACCAACAAAAAAGCCAATATAAAAACGTGTTATGCAATGAATGCACTAACCTTAATCGAAGAATATGATTTGGGTGGATGCGAGATGCAGCCATTCAAAACGCATATCCTGTATTATCTATTTGAAATTACAGCTCGATCTGATCTCACTGAAATTATAAAAGATAAAACTAAGAATCCAACCCTTAGCCTCAAACACGCAATGGAACATTTAGAACATAATTGGAAAGACAACCTACACATCTATACGGACGGTAGCAAAAACCCAGAACTCGGTATCACCTCAGCTGCGTTTGTGGTCCCGGAACTAAGTCACGTAGAACAATACAAACTGGCCCCCAATCTAACTGTATTTACTTCGGAACTTATTGCAATTGAAAAAGCTCTCATATTCAACCTAAAATTAAAAAACTACAATGACACTGTAATCATAACTGACTCACTAAGCTCCATCCAATCAATCAACACAGGCACGTCTAAAACGAGACATGACAAGGTCCATACCATTAAAATCCTTTTAAGTAAACATATGGAACAAGGGAAAAATATCAATATAGACTGGGTACCCTCACATGTTGGAATACATGGAAACGAAGAAGCCGACCGAGCGGCAAGCACAGCTCATTTGATAGGAACACAATATAATACTCTGCCTACACACAGAGAATTATATTCAGTCATTAAACAAAAAATAAAATATGGCGGGCACATATTTCAAGTCATGGTGCCTACCATACCAAATAAATGTAAACAATACAGCAAGGATAGAATGTCAGATAAAATAATAACACGACTCAGACTAGGTAGAAACGGTATAAAGGCAAATCTCCATCCACAGGGCAGCGATATTGATGTAGATTTGAATTGTAGTCAGTGCGACGAAGATGAAATAGAAGAACTGGACCACTATTTCTTCTTCTGCCCAGCGCATGAATTAGCAAGAGAAGATCTAGCCGCTGCCTGCTTAAAAAATAATGTTATATCATCTCCATATAATTTAATATTCCCCCCTAAAGAATGCGAAAATGAAATACACTTAGCAGTACTAAAATATATTAAGGCGACAGGGTACTGCAATAAAATATAAACATGAAACCGTTGCTCCACTAAAATTAAAAAGCTGTCAAAAATAAATGATATAATGATTTTACTTTAAAATACAACTCATGCAAACAGTTATACGCCGGTATCGTGGGTAGAAACACATTAAAAAGCCCGATGGAGTGGCCGAGCTAAGTTACGTCCGTTACACTGGGCCCCATTGTCTCCATCCCATATCTGAAAACCGCTGTAAATATTTTCAGGATTTACCAATCTAATATAATCTGTAAACATGTCAATAGACGTCCGTACACTCGGTCGGTCGGTAGAGTGAATAGTTGAATGACGAGCAACATCACTTGTGTCGGGGGATACATGTTTCTCCGGCAACGAGAGGACTGTTGCATACTATGCTGCTCGTCTGCCTGCTGGATGCTCGCACCTAATAATAATAGTAGAATTAATATTTGATCAATGGTGGCAGCTGGGTGCTGCCTGCATCCAATGCTACAACAATTCTCACCTTTAGTCTGCTCACTGGTGCCACTGGTCTCATAACAATAGCGAATTGACATGCAACAAGGAAAGTAAAATAATGTCACGATATGCGATGCAATCAAATAAGTGTAATATAACTGCACCTATACCATTTCTTCCATAATGGTAGTACCTGGCGGTTATCATTGATCACGAGGCAATCAACCCAAACAACCAACTATTACAATCATTAGTTATACAGACCCATCAAACTCAAACAGATAATATGGTGCCCGGTCGGACGAGTGGTTAGCACAACTGAATCGGGTAGCTCCGAACGCCAATGCCAACAAATAGCAAACCCTAGATCACTGTAAAGATATCCTGCGAGCTGCCGCCCCCTGGGTGGACACTGTATTAACTCCCGAACGAACCGTATGGGGAGGGGGCCGCTGGAGGCGGTGTCAGCGTATGGCTGGCCGCCACCTGGGAATCCCGTCCGCTTGCGGCTGCGAAGGCCATTCTAGCATAACCAAATCTAAAACTAACATACAAGTAATCCTACACAATGGGTATGTACTCGATCGGAACTGGCCCGGGAAAGTCTCTTGCGTATGGACTGCCTTATCGAGGATTAGTACTGGGAAATTAACGAGACGATATGTACAGGCTCGTGTGGGCTAACACATGAATCCATAATTAACATACAAGTAATCCCACCCAACGAGTGTACGGAATTCTACCCACCACAATCCCGATATGCTATTATGTACTATGTTAGACTAGACTTAGTAGATTATATTTAGTAGTAGTGGTAAGGGTAATGAGTGGAAAGAGGAAGGGTCAACAATTGGTCTGGTACCGGTGGAACTCGCTTCACTGACGAAGCCTGTTTAGTCGGTGACGGACGGACTCTTCTTGCACGCATTATTGAATAACCATACATGTTCTTCTCCCAAGATTTGTTGTAGCACAAATGCGTCAACAACGAAGCGACACCGAGAGGACCGCATCCAGGTACACCGATACTTGTCTATTAAGTAGACACATATCACCGACTCTCACTAGGTCACAACTGGTCTGGTCCATCCCAGGCAAGCGTCCAGGGAGTTCAGAATCTGCGGACGTAATACACTCATGTCACCCATAAGTCCACTCAGTCCATCTTATGATAGACCGCGCGAGACACGGGGGCGGCTCATAGCTCCCTTACGTGTGTCTCGTCCCGAATGGCAGGGTGACAGTTTTTTTGTATTTTTTACTACATCCAAGCACGCAATAATAGCTTACTTCCGCCCAACACGGACGGCCCCATACACGCATAGGCATTATACGTGTACACAATACTTCGCACAGCAGCGTGTAGTGTAGTAAATCATATGCATAACATAAACAAATATAAACTCACACACCCATTGTGTCCGGTAAAACCACTAAGGCGACCAAGTCAACATATGAAGCCATAGAAGACAGAAGCTGCTCCCGCTGATTAAAAGCATGGAGTGCTTGGTGAACCCGGGTGTCACAAATAACCGGTGGATCCACTCCATACAGACACGACTCTAGAAGACAGAAGCACAAGAACGGATGATTTCTGCCTGCATCAATATACCTCAAAGCGCCGAACTGTTTCTGTGCAGTTAGTAGTCGAACCGGGCATAGTGGTCTCATATTGTCCATATAGTCAATCAACAGAAGCTGGCCCTATGGGGACCAGCTATTTCGCCCTTAGGGCAGTAAATGAGCCAAGTCAATATGACATTGGACATAACCCTGACAGACACACTTAGATAGGCACGCACCCACAACATATACATACACAATCCAGATAAGGGCATCTGTGATTTTCATGCATACATCTCACTCAAACAAAAACCAGATGCGGTCCTCGCGGTGTAGCCAGACGCCTACGACACCAACAAAGAGAAGATCCGAACCAAAAAAACAAGCTTAGTCCCCCCTCCTCGGGGACAAGGCGTCGCTCGTGTCTACCACCCACTCAGTGGGAGGTGGCCTAGGCCTCTGTGGACCCGACATCGGGTCGTTTACTATGTGTTGCATACTGGCCAGTGTCATGCTATATGAGCCTAGGGATCTGTGGCGGAATGAACTGCCTGGGGGTTACCAGTGGCGGCCTTGTGGGTGGCTTGGGCATGGCTTGCCTGGCTCCTCGTCGCTGCGGGTGGCGGTTGCGGTGCGGAGCCTCCGGTTGTCACTGGCTGCTGTGTCCCGGTCTGCTGTGGGTGAGTCGGTGGCTCGGCTCCGGCTCGGCTCCGGCTCGGCTCCGGCTCGGCTCCGGCTCGGCTCCGGCTCGGCTCCGGCTCGGCTACGGCTCGGCTCGGCTCGGCTCGGCTCCGGCTCGGCTCCGGCTCGGCTCCGGCTCCGGCTCGGCTCCGGCTCGGCTCCGGCTCCGGCTCCGGCTCGGCTCGGCTCGGCTCCGGCTCCGGCTCCGGCTCCGGCTCCGGCTTCCGGCTCGGCTCCGGCTCGGCTCCGGCTCGGCTCCGGCTCGGCTCGGCCTCGGCTCCGGATCGGCTCCGGCTCCGGCTCGGCTCCGGCTCGGCTCGGCTCCGGCTCCGGCTCGGCTCGGCTCGGCTCGGCTCGGCTCCGGCTCCGGCTCGGCTCGGCTCGGCTCGGCTCGGCTCGGCTCCGGCTCCGGCTCGGCTCCGGCTCCGGCTCCGGCTCGGCTCGGCTCGGCTCGGCTCCGGTCGGCTCCGGCTCGGCTCCGGCTCGGCTCCGGCTCGGCTCCGGCTCGGCTCGGCTACGGCTCGGCTCGGCTCGGCTCGGCTCCGGCTCCGGCTCGGCTCCGGCTCGGCTCCGGCTCGGCTCGGCTCCGGCTCCGGCTCGGCTCGGCTACGGCTCGGCTCGGCTCGGCTCCGGCTCCGGCTCGGCTCCGGCTCGGCTCCGGCTCGGCTCCGGCTCGGCTCGGCTCCGGCTCGGCTACGGCTCGGCTCGGCTCGGCTCCGGCTCGGCTCCGGCTCGGCTCCGGCTCGGCTCGGCTCGGCTCCGGCTCGGCTCCGGCTCGGCTCCGGCTCGGCTCCGGCTCGGCTCGGCTCCGGCTCGGCTCCGGCTCGGCTACGGCTACGGCTCCGGCTCCGGCACGGCTCCGGCTCGGCTCGGCTCGGCCTGCGTTGTTGTTCCTCTGTGGGCGTTGGATTTGCCCATATCAGGTGGATCCGTCTCTGCTTGGTCTGTCTTGCCTCGTCCAACCCTCTAATATCATTAGCAGGTAATATAACAATGTAACGGCTCCGGCTCGGCTACGGCTCGGCTCCGGCTCGGCTCCGGCTCGGCTCGGCTCCGGCTCGGCTACGGCTCGGCTCCGGCTCGGCTACGGACTCGGCTCCGGCTCGGCTCCGGCTCGGCTCGGCTCCGGCTCGGCTACGGCTCGGCTCCGGCTCGGCTCGGCTCCGGCTCGGCTCCGGCTCGGCTCCGGCTCGGCTCCGGCTCGGCTCCGGCTCGGCTCCGGCTCGGCTCCGGCTCGGCTCCGGCTCGGCTCCGGCTCGGCCTGCGTTGTTGTTCCTCTGTGGGCGTTGGATTTGCCCATATCAGGTGGATCCGTCTCTGCTTGGTCTGTCTTGCCTCGTCCAACCCTCTAATATCATTAGCAGGTAATATAACAATGTAACGGCTGAGTATCCATATATCATGTGAACGCACACCCGGCCCTCTTCACGGTCTGACATATCGGCATTGTGCAATAGGAGAATGAACTAACTAGGTTAAGCTCACCGCCTCATCGTCTCCTTCATTTAATGCACATATTTCGACTGTATCGCATATATTAGTAAATTCGGAAACAAATGGGCCAACGGCCATTGGCCTGATCATTTACGGGCACATGCCCGGGTATGGAAGGTCTTCGAGCCATTTCCCACCCTTAAATATAAGAAATACACAAATTGCTCATTCGTATCGTCTCGTACACCGGACAACAACCAGTAAACATGTCAGGCCGTGGAAAAGGAGGAAAAGTGAAGGGAAAGGCAAAGAGCCGATCAAGCAGGGCCGGACTTCAGTTCCCCGTCGGACGTATCCACCGTCTATTGAGGAAAGGCAACTACGCCGAGCGAGTTGGAGCCGGAGCACCAGTGTACCTGGCAGCTGTCTTGGAATACTTGGCAGCAGAAGTACTCGAGTTGGCAGGCAATGCCGCGAGAGACAACAAGAAGACGAGGATTATCCCCCGTCACTTGCAGCTGGCTATCCGCAACGACGAGGAGCTGAACAAGCTTCTGTCCGGTGTCACCATCGCACAGGGTGGTGTCCTGCCGAACATCCAGGCTGTTCTTCTGCCCAAGAAGACCAAGGCACAGAAGTAGACATTTGTTTACTCTGCAACACAGAAACAAACGGCCCTTTTTAGGGCCACACACATTTTCTCGAGAGAAAAATATTCAATTTCTGTATGCACATGCAACATTGTTATTATTATTATTATTATTATTCATAGTATTGCAATTGTCTTCCCAGTATATATGCGCTATTTATTTACATGCAGGTATGAGGTATTTTACAAGGGGGTTATGAGGCATGAGCCTTTCTTCCGGATGATTTCAGACTTTTTCGCTGAATGTGTCTCTCATCTGCACACGTGGCATGATCACTGCAATATGGTGAATACAACACCAATGTGCCAAGGAAAAACGAGGCTTAAGAAGTGGTGAACATCGTAGACCCGGATCAGCAGGTAGGCGGCAAGGCAGGCGGCAAGCCTGCAATTTATCAGAATTCTGTGCGATATTATTGTTTATAAATTAGATGTACTACTTGTAAATTTTACATTCATTTATTTAATTATTTATATATTTATGGCGTTTATTGATTGCGTTTATTGATTGCGTTTATTTATTGTTCATTGTGTTCAGAACAGAGTGTTCATTGTGTTCAGAACAGAGTGTTCAGAGTGTTCAGATGACAAGCGGTGTGTATAATGAAGTGGGGAGCAGAGTAGTCCCTGATCAGACTGAGCGAATGCGCAGGTGGCACATTTGTTTCTACATTGGTTTGTCGCCATAGTCCGTGTTTGTCAGGCCAGGGCATCATGCAATTGATATGCATGCATCTAGTTTCTAAGAATTCATTTCTTTTTCAATTAGGGTCTAGTATTTCTATATTATCCATATTTTATATGTGACCATCGTATTTTCAGTGAACATGGCTGAACGAAGAATATAGAGCAATATCAATGTTGCCAGCTAACTCTTGAATTACGTGTACACCATGATGTCGTTTCACATTGTGCATGCGATTGCCTTGACAATTCTATATTAGCTACATCTCTAACTCATCTGACCACTGAATGAGAGCCAATGACTCTGGCTATTTCTTACCTGCGTGTTTCAGTGTGCTAGTATGTACCTCTGTTATACTTCTATATTGACGACAATTATGGTGAAAATGTACGCGCCATGGTGAAACTAGTTTGAAAACATGTTTAACTAGCTGCATTTACTACGAGAGTACGATTTATTTCACCTTGGATGTAAGTTTTCACATTTTTAGGTCGAAAAATGCCGTTCAGAAACAATAAATCGAAATTCAGTCGATCATTACTCGGTTCACTAGCGACATAACGTAATGGAATTCACGCGGTATTGTAGATAATTTATTCCACTTGAAGCATATGTAATTTGCCATTAGCAGATTATGGAAAAAATTCATAAATTTGCAAGTATTTGAAAGTACAGAAAGCACACGGCAGTCGGTTCACTGGCGAAAACGCGCACCTGCAAAATATGGTGCTTTCTCTATGGCTCGCGTCCGATATTTTCTCTCTCGGTATATAGTTAATTTGTAATGGGAATCTTTTTATTCATACTCATCTGTTTCTCAGCGAACGGACGACGTTTGTAAACTCAGCAATCATGACTGACGCAGCTCCAGTGAAGAAGGCGGCGAAGCCGAAGAAGCCAACAACGCACCCCAAGTACAGCGAGATGATCGCCTCTGCTCTGAAGACTCTCAAGGAAAGGGGAGGTTCGTCGAGGCAGGCCATTCTGAAGTACATTTGTGCCAACTACAAAGTCGGAGACAACAACACGGCCGTAAATGCCCACGTGAAGTTGGCACTGAAAGCAGGTGTGAAGAACGGATCCCTGAAACAGTCCAAGGGAACTGGTGCATCAGGCTCTTTCAGACTTGGCGAACAGAAGAAGGCAGCCAAGAAGGCGGCGAAACGTAAAGCCGCTAAGCCGAAGAAGGTGAAGACGCCGAAGAAGAAAAGCCTGCCGCTGCGCCAAAAAGCCTGCCGCTGCGAAGAAGGCGAAGACGCCCAAGAAGCCAGCAGCTAAGAAAGCCGCAAAGCCCAAGAAGGCGAAGACACCAAAGAAGGCTGCAAAGCCCGCCAAGAAGGCAGCCAAGTCACCAAAGAAGGCAAAGGCAGCCAAGCCAAAGAAGGCTAAGACACCCAAAAAGAAGGCTGCAGCCAAGAAGTAAATTGGAATATTTTTCTCCAGTTTAACCACACAAAGGTCCTTTTCAGGACCATTAATTACTCACGAACAGCAAACCTTACAACTTGTTCAACATTCCAACTTGTTCCGTAAGAGCGACATTTATTCACCTATATGATATGTAGGTAGCATATTTTAATACATTACGGGTTAGTTTATACGTGTTATTGAGGGAATATGTAGTATTACGGGACATTTACAGCTACCTGTTAATTAGTTACACGCGACGCGCAAAAGTATTTACCATGCCATGGGTTAGTCAGTGGCACGGTTATTTACATTCAAATATTTATAGCATACGGGTAAAATGTTTATAGTAATTAGTATATGTTGAAATATTTATAGTATATATAGTATATATAGTATATGTTGAAATATTTATAGTATATGTTCATATAGTATATGTTGAAATATTTATAGTATATGTTCATATAGTATATGTTCAAATATTTATATTTATGTTCAAATATTTGTAGATTATGGTCAAATATGTATAGCATACGTGTTACTCATTGCTACCAGTTAAACGGTCAGTCAGTCAGTCAGTCAGTCAGTCAGTCAGTCAGTCAGTCAGTCAGTCAGTCAGTCAGTCAGTCAGTCAGTCAGTCAGTCAGTCAGTCAGTCAGTCAGTCAGTCAGTCAGTCAGTCAGTCAGTCAGTCAGTCAGTCAGTCACATGAGTCGATGTTTAGAGAATTTGTCAAATATGGCTTTTAATAAAATTAAATAAAACATATTAAAAATAAAATTATGAAATAGAAAGAAGACAAAGAAATAGAAAGAAGACAAACAAATAGAAAGAAGACAAACAAACAAACAAAGGAAGGAAGATATTCCCATGCTAATTTGTATATTCGAGCTAAGACTCAAAAACGGATCGAAAATAGGCCAATGAAACACCTGGATAACTCTCAGCCAATCAAAAGCGTCGTCACTTTGTAAATGTCTATTTTTAGATTTTCTTATTTCGGGCCAGATATTCGAGTTTAACTTCATTCTGAAAGTTTTCATCGTCGAAGACGTACTACAGAAATGGCTCGTACCAAGCAGACCGCACGTAAATCTACCGGAGGCAAGGCCCCCAGGAAACAGCTGGCCACCAAGGCAGCTCGCAAGAGCGCACCAGCTACAGGAGGGGTGAAGAAACCTCACAGATACAGGCCCGGAACAGTTGCTCTTCGTGAAATCAGACGTTACCAGAAGAGCACCGAGCTTCTCATCCGCAAGCTGCCATTCCAGCGCCTGGTTCGTGAAATCGCCCAGGACTTCAAGACTGACCTGCGATTCCAGAGCTCAGCCGTCATGGCTTTGCAGGAGGCTAGCGAGGCTTACTTGGTCGGACTTTTCGAAGACACCAACCTGTGCGCCATCCACGCCAAGCGTGTGACGATCATGCCAAAGGATATCCAGCTTGCTCGCCGTATTCGTGGCGAACGTGCTTAAGAAGTAAATCTTCTCTTCACACAAAAACGGCCCTTTTTAGGGCCACACAATTACACAAGAAAGATCCCTTTCCATAAGTATACTTATGTTTTTATGTTTCCCATTATCAGATATACATGCATATTGCATAATTCGTACACAAAATGACAGGAAATATTCGAGCAGCATTTAATAGACATTTATACACATTTATTACAAGTTACTACATCATGTACATGTATTGTATTGTACATGTATTGCATTGTGTGTACATCTAGTGCTACATATTTACATTTCACATTGCTGTTATAAAATAGTCTTTATATTGCATGATCGCACTAAGGCAGGTCTCCACGGGCTTGCATGCTAGTAGTATGTGTATTGTATACACTGGCTGGCACACACAAATGTCATAAGCCCCGTTTATGCCCTATTCACATTCATTAGTTACGGCAAGATTCATTTATCCACTCACATCCTCAATCATGTGCTGTTCACACATGGTGTTCACAGTTTATCAGGTATTCCACTGTAATATGATGGTGTGCTGTGCATGGATTCAGACTTGTGTAATTCTTATAACATTAATTAAAGGGAACAATTACACACACACTGAAACTCACCATACTTTAATATTACAATTGACATGTCGCGTGTTGCTAGTGACGGCTATATGCACTATTCCCAATGTTTCCCGTATGTCGGAATACGATAGTACTCTTTGTTCATCAGGAGAGGGTGTATACTATCAGGTCCGATGTGATTTTGTGCATGCTTACTCTCAGGTCGGATGTACGCCGTATAAATAGCTGTCATTTTGGTGGCAAGATCATTTCCAGTTGAACATTTCACTGAAACCGATCAAACGCCGGTTAATACCAGAAAGAAAACCTAACGCATCTGCAAACATGGCATTCGACAGAAGGTCATTGTATGGCGACACAACGATGAGGGTGATAGAGAGACCAAGGACGATTGCAATTGAGCCGAAGGAAGAAGACGGTCAGCTACTAACCAACAGTTTGTTTGGCTACTTGAGGACGATCTATGGGCCGAGAGCATTAGACGAAAACATAGAAGGAATTCAACGACTCTTCGCCTCAAGGCATGAGATAACCTTCACCACAGAAGAACAAAAAAATGACTTCATGCAGAGACAGCTGGAAGTAGTCATAGATGAAAGGGAATTGGTAATTACCAAGCCGAGAGAAAAGGAAATCAGGGTATATCAGCAGTACAACCCAGTGTATGTAAGTGATTACCCGATTGAAGAAGAAAATGTGTACCTGACGACGAAACTACAGAGTTACGGCGAGGTGGTGAACGTAGAAGATCAGTGCTTCAAGGGAAGCATGGTCAGGAATAGAACACGAGTCGTCAGAATGAAGAAGATAGACAAGCCGATACCAACAACGATGTTCTGCCGAAATTTCAAAGTGAGGACACGACATGACGAGCAGGACAGAAGGCCAACCTGCACAAAATGTCATGAAAAAGGACATTGGTGGAGAATATACCCAAAGGACGCGGAAATTGAAGCACCATGGGACTGGAAGAGGACAGATGAGGAAAAAAAGAAACAACGAGAAGAAGAAAAGAAGAAGAAGAAGGAAGAAGAGGAAACCACCATGAGAAAGGAGATGATTACAGAGGACAAGCTAGAAGATGACAGAGAAGCAATTGAAGGATGGACCACAATTGTACGAAACAAAAACAAGAAGAAAAAAATCGGAAGAGGGAAGAAATGTTTGAGGAGAAAACAAAAGAAGTATCAGATAACGAAGAGATGAAAGAAAGCAAAACACCTGACAATTGCGAAAGAGAAACAGAAGAAATCGCACAAGAAGAAGAAAAAACCAAGTGCATAAAACCAAAGAAGAAGAGGGTCGACAGCCCTAACAAGAAGAAGAAGGAAGAAGAAAAAGGGAAAAATGAAGACGAGAAGAAGAATGAAGAAGGAGAAGAGAGGAAAGAAGAACTGATGCTGGAAAAAGACGGAAAGAAGGAAGAAGACCAAGACCAGAGCAAAGATCTCTTTGGAGATATAACGCACAGCGAAATGGAAGAAGAGGAAGAGAATGAAAAAGATAGCGACGATGATTTGGAGAATGAACACATTGAAGACCCAGCGGACGAAGACCTAGCTCCAGAAAGTCAATGGAGCAACTCTATGAGACAAGAGGAAGATGACCGGGCAGCCAGGATCCAAAAGTACATGGAAGAGGAGGGAGTACTGACGGAAGAAAGCGTACTGACGGATGACCCATTCAGGAGCCCGATGGGAGTAACTATGTCACAGTTAGGAGACATGGAACAATTAGAGAGCTCATTGGGTGTGACGCTAACACAGCTTGACTGAGTTGGGGTCACACACAGAGAGCAATTGTGTGAACGATCAGGAAGAAAGAAGTCAGCGTTTGTGAGTATGAGTAGGCCCCAGTTTTTTGTAAGATAACATTTAGGCACCTACTTTTACCAATCCAAAAATAAATTTGTATAGAACAGTTCTAAATTAGTATCTAATACTAAAAATAAAAATATAAAAATATAGTAACATAATCTGTAAAATAACATTATGAAGATACTAACAGTAAATCTAAAAAGTATAAATACACACACGGATAAATTGATAAAACTAATAAAAGAAAATAATATTGACATAACATGTGTACAGGAAACCTTCAAAATATACGACAAAACAAGACATAAAATAGAACAACAGACAAAAGGCATATTATATGGAAGCTCAAATGAAAATTGCACTGGAGTATGAATAATACTGAGAAACAATTTGCTAAATTACGACAGAAAACTAATAATAAAAACACCAAACACATTTTAAAAATAGATTAATACACATTCAAATAACGACAACAAAAATACTAAATATAATAACAATATATGTGCCAGCGTCAAATGACTTCAAAGAAAAACAAGCTTTTATAAATGAATTAACTAATTACCTAAAATGGAAGCTCAAATGAAAATTGCACTGGAGTATGAATAATACTGAGAAACAATTTGCTAAATTACGACAGAAAACTAATAAAAACACCAACACATTTTAAAAATAGATTAATACACATTCAAATAACGACAACAAAAATACTAAATATAATAACAATATATGTGCCAGCGTCAAATGACTTCAAAGAAAAACAACTCTTTTATAAATGAATTAACTAATTACCTAAAACAATATGAACTACACGACATATATCTCTTAGGGGACTTCAACTCGGTAGAAAATGAAAATGACAGAAACTATAGGACTAAATGACATAGATAAAAGTTTAAAAAAGCCATATAAAAATCTACATGACAACATACCACTAATAGATGCATACAGGAACACTCATCGGAACACAAGAGAATACTCGTATTTCGCAAGAAGTAGCAACTCAAGATTGGATAGAATATATATAAGTAAAAACATAAGTAGCAATGTAAAAGATACTAAATACCTAAATTTATTTGCAGACCATAGGCCTCAACTGCTTGAAATTGATATACCAGAAGTAGTAGTAAGGGAGTCAAAATGATACCACCTACCGTGGTATCGTTTATAACCCTCTATAATACCCCCACCACCCCCGAAAATCAAAAAATTGGTCAACGAGGAAAATTGGGTCTCCCGACAATTTTTGGAGAAAATAATTTTGAGAAGAGGGTAGTCCCAATTTATATTGGTAATTGACTTTTGAAAGTATATATTGGTGTCATAAATACATCATGTTTTTTTTCACGTCCAATTGAACAGAAAAAAACGAGTACCAATATTATTAGAGAAAATGGATAATACAATACAATTTGAATGAAAATTTTTAATGACTGTGTTGAAGAAGTTTACGAAGAATACGGGGGTTATAATCCTGTATATAAATTCTATAAAAGAGAACACTAGGCGATATCGAATATATGAAATACCAGCATAATTTATTACGCTCCGATAAAAACGTTACATTTCCAATATTATTATAGGCAATTATGTCAACTATACAAGAGGCATTTACGAACATTAAGGACAGATAATGCGTATCGGATATGAAACTAAGGCGTATTATACAAAAATTTAAAAACCCAACGATTCGTTTACGAACGTACATTTTACGATATCGCTATAAATTTATATTGTAATCACAACACCAAGCAGACGACAATGTTTCACTTACACGTGTTTATAAACACGCAAATTATGTGTCCTACCTTACACGTATATTAAGTGTCCATTTTATAGAGAGATTACACGATTACGTCTTCCGGGATGAAACATAAACACACTATAATATATACTACACACACTGGGTGTGTATTACACAACCCGCTATCGATATTCCGGAATGAAACATAAACACACTATAATATACTACTACACACACGTGGGTGTGTATTACACAACCCGCTATCGATATTCCGGAAATATTTCTTACATTGTGATTGGTTGGCATGTTTGTGAACAGGCAGCTATTACACCCGGCTAGCCACAACATGAGACGAGTAAGACAAAGACAAGATCAGACAAGATCAGAAAAGGTGGCTAGCCGGGTGGGCCCAGAAGGGTTTTGCTGGCGTGGGTTCGAGCCTCGGTGGAAGCTAAAAAAAAAATTCTTTTTTTTCTTTTTAAATTGTTAATAATTTTCCTAAAATTAATTAATAAATTGTTTACTGCGACAATATAATTAATTTTAATTTTAATTTTAATATTAAAATTAAAATTATTATAAAGAATCACAATGGTGCTGTAACATTTCTTCCGACTTTATCTCCAACTTTTTCCCTAAATTTATCCCAATCAGTACACTCAATCTTGGGCATGGTGGCGCGTGCCTTGATTCTTATATCATTTTTTAATTTTTCCT